>CAWUFW010000057.1:3615000-3620000 GCA_963921515.1 Calotriton arnoldi
TCCCAGCCCAGTTCCACTAGCTATGCCAGAGAGGTTCAACGGAGACAGTGCTAGATTTAGCGTCTTCATGAACCAATGTCAGCTACAGTTCCTGTGTAAGGCGGCATCGTTTCCAGACGACGCTGCTAAAGTAGCCTTTGTTATATCTTATTTAGCAGGCAATGCTGCAGATTGGGCTGTTCCATTGGTAGAAAACAACGATCCATTATTATATGACTTTATGCTATTTCAGGATAAGATGAAGAGTCTTTTTTCAAAACATACCTTTATGCAGGCCAGCGATAATGCTCTTCTCAATCTTAGGCAGGGAACCAAGGACCTACTTACGTATATAACTAACTTTAATAGGCTGGTAGCTGAAACGCATTGGCCTGAGGAAAAAGAACCTCTCTGTTTTATCGAGGGTTAAACGATGAACTTAAAGATTTGTTGTCTCAAATAGTAGATCCTCCTGATGACTGCTCTGCCTTCATAGATATGACGGTCAAGTTGGATCATAGACTCCATGAAAGGAAAGGGGAAAAATCACGTCTTACTCTTTCTAAATATATGTTAAAACCTGAAAAGAAAGACATTAAAGACGTTGCTGAGCCTATGCAGATTGGAGGACTGAGGAGTCCGCTGTCTGCTGAAGAAAAAGACAAGAGGAGAAAGAACAATCTCTGTTTATATTGCGGGAAAGGAGGACATTATGCTCGTGAGTGTCCAATCAGACCTCGTTCCGTTGCTAAGAAAATCGCAAGTAGTATTCTTCCTACTTATATGGAGGAAAACTAGAAGACTTGAAGAAAGCAGAGACCAATTCTTCAAGTGTTGTCTTTTCTACGGTCTCTACCACAAAGAAAATCCTTCCCCTAGTACCAAGACACTTTACCTTGTCCATTACTTTGGTGATATCTCCTCAATGTCGAAAGAACATGTCTATATTATTGGACTCAGGGGCCACAGGGAATTTTCTTGATATTCAGTTGGCCCGAGATGTCGGAATCCCTTTCTTATTGAAACCTCATCCTGAACCGGTGAGAGCGGTAGATGGGTCTGAGTTATCATCTGGATTGATTACCTATCAGACTCCCCCGATTGTAATGGTGTGTAATAACGGACATTCAGAATCTATAGTCTTTGATCTTATAGACACCCCCAATTTCGGCGCTATCCTGGGGGTTCCCTGGCTACAAGTTCACAATCCCCAAATAGACTGGGTGACTCGAACAGTGACACTAAAATCTCATCATTGCATGATAAACTGTTACCAAGAAGCAAGTGAATGGAATAGTTCGCTTTGCTGTGCGGTACATATAATGTCCACAGTTCCTGACCTTCCGGCGCACTATGAGGAATACCTAACTGTCTTTGACGAAGTTAAAGCCTCTGCCTTACCTCCGCACAGAAGCTATGATTGTCGCATTGATTTAGTACCCGGAGCAACCTTGCCAGTTAGTCGTATTTATGCCCTAACTGCACCTGAAACTGAATACTTGCAGAAATACATCGAAGAAATGCTGGAAAAAGGGTTCATACGTCACTCTACATCTCCAGTGTCCTCTCCCATCTTTTTTATTCCAAAGCGAGAAGGGGGTCTTCGAGCGTGTTTGGATTATCGCGCCCTTAACAAAGTCACCATAAAGAATAAATATCCCCTACCACTTATTTCAGTTCTTTTGGATCAGGTACGAGGAGCTAAGATCTTTACCAAAATAGATCTTAGAGGAGCCTACCATCTCATTCGTATTAAACATGGAGATGAATGGATAACAGCATTCCGTACCAAATTTGGGTTATTTGAGTACTGCGTAATGCCGTTTGGTCTTTGTAATGCTCCAGCGGCATTTCAATTTTTTGTTAACGAAATACTAAGAGAATACCTTGATGTCTTCGTGATCGTCTATATCGACGATATCCTGATTTATTCATTAACAGAACAAGATCATATTATCCACGTTACAAAAATCTTGAAAACACTGAAGGAAAACCAATTATTCGCCAAACTTGACAAGAGCACCTTCCATACCACCAGAGTGGAGTTTCTAGGATTTGTGATATCTCCTGAAGGCGTACATATGGACCCCAAAAGATAGAAGCCTTGGTTAACTGGTCTAGTCCCTGTACAGTAAAAGAGGTGCAATCTTTTATAGGTTTTGCCAATTTTTACCGCAGATTTATAGATCACTTTTCTGAATTATTAACACCCATTACTCGACTTCTGCGGAAAGGAGTACAGTTTGAATGGAATCAAGAAGCAGAACGAGCCTTCTGCATTTTAAAGGAACGATTCACTACCGCTCCTGTCATCAAACATGCTGATAATACGCAACCTTATTACGTTGAAGCAGACGCTTCTCAGTATGCGGTGGGAGGAGTTCTCTCTCAGAGAGATACTAACACAGGACGCTTGCATCCTGTTGCTTACTATTCTAAAACCCTATTGCCTGCTGAACAGAACTACACAATTGGAGAACGTGAACTATTGGCCATCAAGCTTGCCTTCCAGGAGTGGAGACACTATTTGTTAGGATCCCCACATATAGTTACCATCTACTCTGATCATAGAAATCTCCAATATTTTCGGTCAGCACGAGCACTCACTCCCCGTCAAATGAGATGGGTTTCATTCTTTAGTGAGTATGATTTCGTTATCACTTATCGCCCTGGATCTCAACATGGCAAGGCAGATGCACTCTCTCGACTTGGTCCAGAGAAAGTTGCCTCTCCTGAATGTTATCCCCCTTTTTTCTGACAAAAAAATTATAGGGGTAGAATGCCATGGGGACGTCACTCCCTTGGGGTTTATAGACAAACTAAAAGAATACTACCGTACCATCCCTTCTGAAGAATGGGAAAACGATCCCCTGAATCAGATCAGAGACCAGTTGTATTATCACGAAAACAAATTATACATACCAACTGTTGCATTGCAAAAACAACTATTGCTCTGGTGCCACAATAGCTCACTGGCTGGACATCCAGGGAGTAGCAAAACCCTCAAGATCTGTCAGAGATGGTTTTGGTGGGAAGAAATGGCCAAAGATATTATAGCCTTTGTCAATTCGTGTTCCACCTGTGCTCGACAAAAAGCCTCACATTGTGCTCCGGCCGGGTTATTGAGAACCACTGCCGTTCCCCCTTCCCCTGGCATTCCATTAGCATGGATTTTATTACAGATCTCCCGAGAAGTCAGGGATACAACACCATCTTTGTAGTGGTAGATATGTTAACCAAGATGGCCCATTTTGTCCCTCTAAAAAACTTACCCACATCCAAAGAATTAGTGCATATTTTTCTAGAACATGTAATCAGATTACATGGTCTTCCTTCGATAATCATTTCAGACAGAGGTGCCCAATTTGTGTCCAAATTTTGGCAAGGCATGTGTAAGACACTGGGTATAGATCACAGACTCTCCACCGCTTATCATCCCCAAACCGATGGTCAAACCGAAAGAACTAACCAGACTTTAGAACAATATTTACGTTGTCTGTTAGCCACAATCACAAGTGACTGGTCCCGAGCTCTCCCTATGGCTGAATTTGCCTATAACAATTCCACACATTCTTCTACTGGTGTGTCTCCTTTCTTTTTCACATTAGCACAACACCCTAAATTCCTGCCTATTTCTCTTCCCTCAGAATTAGAGAGTATCCCTGCTCTTAAAGATCATCACAAAGTTCTTTTGTCCAACTGGGACAACGCAAAAAAAGAATTACACCGAGCCAAAGAAGCCATGAAACTACAGGCTGATAAACACAGACGTCCTGAACCTGCTTATCAAGTAGGAGACAAGGTGTGGTTATCAACTAGAAATCTGAGATTGAGAGGCTCTAAAAAATTACAACCTAGATACATAGGTCCTTATCTGGTAAAGAGAGTAATAACACCTGTTACAGTACACCTGCAGTTGCCAGACGACATGCAAATACACCCTGTATTTCATTGCTCCTTAGTCAAAAGATACATACCCCCTCTAGTCCCTGAGAAGCCTCCTCCCCCAATAATCATAGAGGGTGAAGAGGAATATGAAGTGAACATGATTTTAGATTCCCGCAAACACAGAGGCAAAATACAGTACCTCATTGATTGGGTAGGCTATGCCCCAGAGGATAGGTCCTGGGAGCCTGCTGAAAATATTCATGCCCCTGTGTTGATTCGCAGATTCCATGCACTCCATCCTTCAAAACCCCGCCCCGGGAATAGGCCTTTGGGTGGGAGAACTGTTAGGATTTCGGCAGCAGATGCCCTTGTAGGAGAAATGTCGGTACCTTGATGCATGTGTACTTCCCTCGTTAGTTCACAGTGTGAGTTCTTTTGTGACGACCCCTACCTGCTATAAGAGGCCGTCTCACCCAATTGCCAATGCTTGACTTACTATCCCTAACTAGTGACCACGCCCCCTTCGAGCTCGGAGTTGAGTACCTGCTCTTTGGATTGATTCCTGGTATCCGGCTTGAACTCTTCTAACCCGAGTTGCCTTGTCTACTTCTGCTATCCATCAGAAGTTCTGTTCCTTCCCTGACGAGCGTGTGTCTCGCTGATCCGCTCCTCTCCCCACGGAGCCGGCCAGCGTGCCACGCCTTCCTTTGCTGACCTGCCTTCGTGAAAGCGTCTGTGCCGCTGATCCGCTCTTTTCCCCACGGAGCCGGCCAGCGCATCACGCCATCTATTGCCGACCCACCTTCGAGAAGCGTGTGCGCCTCTGATCCGCTCCTCTCCCTACGGAGCCGGCCAGCGCGCCACGCCATCTTTTCCTGTCCCGCTTTCTTGAAAGCGTGTGCGCCGCTGATCCGCTCCTCTCTCTACGGAGCCGGCCAGCGCGCCACGCCATCTTTTCCAGTCCCGCTTTCTTGAAAGCGTGTGCGCCGCTGATCCGCTCCTCTCCCTACGGAGCCGGCCAGCGCGCCACGCCGTCTTTTCCTCTCCCGCTTTCGTGAAAGCGTGAGTGCCGCTGATCCGCTCCTTTCCCTACGGAGCCGGTCAGTAATTCTTGGAATCCCCACTCCCCTTAA
>CAWUFW010000057.1:4825000-5260000 GCA_963921515.1 Calotriton arnoldi
ACACAAGAAAACGGGATTCACTACATGAATTGCAAGACTTTACTATCTTCCCTAGCAATACGAGTCATCCAGAGGGCAGCTCCACCAACAGCTTCGGCAAGTGTTAGATCTTTCTCGTGCCACTGGGTATTATGGTAGGGGGCGTTGGGTGGTGCTCCTTTTTCCCCATGGACATCATAAATTGCCTTGCATCATCCAGGTATCAGAATATATACCACAAGCTTCTGGTCAGCAGTCCGTTTAGCTGGGAAAATTAACCTAGCTAGATCACACTTCAGCGCAGAGTCTTTTTGAACTGGTTCTAGGTCCCTTAGAAAGGGTCTTTATGATCATAGTCCTCAGATTTTTGCCTCTAAAATTTAGCATAATGGTGGGGACCGATGATGGCTTCTGAGACTTTAGTTGGAAACATTAGTATATTCCTCTAGCAAGTTCCTCGTCAAGGGACACTTGCAGCATCTGACATGCATGAAGCCCTCCAAGTATTCACTCACTTCTTCCACCGGGGAACGGATTATCTGCTATTTGTAGCCCTGTGGGAATTCTCCATATGCTCCAGCCTTGTCTCGGTGTCACCTGGATGGTTTCAAATCGTTACTACTCCTTTTTTGTACTTTAGATGAGTCTCTATGTAATCTGTTGATTTCTATGTAGCTTTTCTTTGCTTCTTCAAGTCGTTTTTCTCGGTTGCCTTTTGTCCAATGTCCCTACTGTTTACTGCAGGGGGTCACCTTTTTGTTCAAATGAGGCATGTATATTGATCCTTTGGAACATTTCCTTCAATCCTAGAACTGGACGATAATAATCTCATATAAATGTGTATGCAGAGTGTGCCTGTGTGGCTCCTTTGGCTTAGTTTGCTGACTGCTGTGTTTTTTGGGAGTGGTAGAGTCTACTCGCTCTTTGTTCTTATGTGCTTTTTACTAAGGCGTGGCAAGGTAGCAGGCACTTTTGGCAACCTTTTTAACTCTAGCAGAGATCTTTGTTATTCACATGCCTCGCCATGCTAAGGCGGTGCCGGCTGTTGCCCTCACAAGTCCCTCTCCACTCTCCCTTGTGGAACTGCCTGGCAGAAACTGCCGCCACTACCATCATTTTCAACTTCATTACCCGACTTCAGGCGTAGAGCATAAAGCTGCCGTTGAGGCTCACTCGTCACAGCCCTCACCATACATTCTATGGCTCCGCCCCAAGCACCAGTACTCAAGAGCTTTTCAGCACTGAAGCTTTGACACTTCCTAAAGGCCAGCATGCAGTCACTTCTCAAATATTAACATGTGGCACAGGGTCTAGACAGAATTTATTGTCCTATCTTTAAATGGGACCCTCATTTTAAGAAGTGTTAATGGCCGGGGGTCAAAAGTCTTAGAAACAGACACAGTATTCACTGCTGTATTTCTGATGACCTAAGAGATTTAAGCTCATTATGTAGAATTGACCTCTGTCTTTGTGTTTGTATGTACAACTGGTAACTAATAAAAATATATTTTTTTTTTCTTAGAAACATGCAGAGATTGTCCCATAACTCTGCAAGTAATCCAGGGCAATGGCTCTTCTTGAAAGAGTGGGCAACACTCTATGAAAGACTTTTAAGGGCAGGATCCACTTGTAGTTAGAGGAACAGAACACACACCTTCCAGTGGTCACTATGCCTTCTGTCGAGGACCATTTGTGCGTAAGCAGTCTGGGAATATTTGGCATTATCTCAAAATACTCTAAACGGAAGGGAGTCCATCTGTATGCAGTATTTATCGATTTCAAAACTGGTTTGAATGCCTTGGATGCACTAACCTGGAGGAGTTCCTTGAACCAGCAGGAAGTAACCAAAATCTTACCTTTGAAAATCGACAAAATACTCCAGGCATATTTTACCTATATTCATTTGATTCATGAGGGGAGACTTCTAAGCCCCGTCCGGTAGACACGGCAGTAATCAATCAGTGCCTGCACTAGAATATCTTTATAAATGATAGGTACCTTGGAAGTGCAGACAGATATCACTCTTTTTCATGTGGTTAAAACGGTGATTATCCTCTTTGTGGAAAATGGCGTGCTAATAGTCAGAACTGCAGTTAGGCGCAGATTTAGAGTTTGGTGGATACGGGACAACCTCCAAAAATTGTCAGCTGTGCAGTCTGCCCTACATAGTGCAAAAGCACGTGTATTTATAGATGTGTATTCACACTAAACAGTCAACACATTTTGGAGATTAACCCACATCTGCCAAACTATAAATAATCCCCTCAATCTCTGTGAAATGTTGAATGCTTTGCTATCATACGGGCCAAGTGATGGGTGATAAAAAAATTTGAAAAACAAGATGATCATCTGTAGCACGAAGATGTTTAAAGAACACCACTTTGTATTAAACACGGAAAAGACTAAATAGTGATTCCTTTAATTACTTGGAAGGATCTATTACAAGCTCAGGCTCTTGGTCAAAGCAGACAGCAAAGAATAAAACCATATCAATGCAACAAGCCTCAGCAATTCGCTCTACCTTGAAATGACCGACCCTCGTACAATGCATCTTAAGGGGAAGAACCTAAAAAATAACTTGGGTCAGTAAAATGAAATGTACCAGGAGGCTTACTTGGAATGGGCTGCAAAGGAAATCAACAAAGTTACAAATATGAGTTTGACTCTACGACGCTACCTAAATTGTAAATCATCAGTAGGTAGAATGGCAGACCTATTGAAACTGTATCCGAGCCCGCTATGAAATATTGATGTAGAGTGAACACCTGGACATTACCCTTAGCTTTTATAACATATTCAGGACCAAATCTGTTAGAGGCCAAGTGGCTTTGTAGTGATGAATCAGTGACGTTTTATTGTATTAACTCCTTTAACAGAGGTCGAGGAGTAGATATCTGCAAACTCTGTCCCAGCACAAACTAAACAGGATTCCCGCAGTGTGGCTGGGCTTTGTCTTTCCACCTATTCATCTCGCATGAAGGTTGCAGACATACTTTTCTTTAATGGATGGTGTATTCGCTAAAAAGCCTGTAAAATGTTGAAGTATTTGCACAATTGTTGGTCTCCAGCTCATATTCGCGCTTTCATCTTTGGTTCGGGTAAGGTCATTGAGAAGGATTCATTCATATCAAATGGCTTATTTTGTATTTTCATCAGAATACGATTGCTCATGTTCGAACCATTTTCCATGCACCACAAATAATAGAGAAGCATGCACGTCAAAGTTATTTTTTGCACTTGTACTTTTATAAAATTTTAATAATCGGGAAGAGGGGGGGTAAAACGGCCCCACCCTACTACTATTTATACTGGTTTCCTGTATGTAGCTTGGTAATATAAAACCAAAACACTTTGTCTGCATATGTTTCATTTTAAGAACTGTATTTCTAGATCTTGTCTTTGCATGTGTACTTGGGGAATGCTTTAAGTTTCCAAAACAAAGAAACAGGCCAACCAACTTTTAGAAGAACGATGCATTTAAATATTCTGGCTAAACGATAGCAATTGCTCCATTTTCGTTTATTTCTCTAAAAAGTGTTTTAAAAGGTGCATTATGTGCGCTCATTGATATAGCGCCTCAGCTGCAAACATTTTAGGGAGCAGCCCATCATTCCTGCAGGAAGTCGGGTGACTTTTCCAGGCAGACCCCAGGGGACACCGATAGTTTTTGAAAATGCACGTTTAGTAGCCTTTAATTACCAAACTCCATACATTCCTGTTAATTTAAATGCAGGTTGCCTGGGGCATAGACGTTTCCATCAGCTGGAAGGCTTGTTCATTAATATTTTTAACATTAGAAATGAGAGAAAAGAATACGGACTGAAAGATCATGTGGGTGGCCTGTCTAACAACAATACTTTTCTGAGGGCAGAATTGGTACGGTTTTAACAATGCTAAGACCAATATCGTTTGCAAAGTTTATATGATACACATCTGCACTGCTCCCTCACTCTATCCTGCTCCCTGAGCCCTTCTTCCAAATAAATGACAGGGCAGGCCAGACAACAGCTGTGAAGGTCCAACACCTCTCCTTCCTCTCCTGTTGCCTCTTGCCCTCCTCATCAGACGTCAGGCACGCACCCGGATGTAAGATGGCCGCCTCCTCGACAATTAGGCTTCCATTGGAAATGGAAGCATTCACTGGTGGATTTGCAGGTCATAGCTGTGACTAGACCCTTACTCGGCACGTCTAACCGCCATTTTACTTACATTTTGCTTAAGATTTACGACGAGTTTGCAACTGCAACCCTCCAAGTGCAATAGAAAATTCAGGCTGGGCAAATATTCCTGCTGATGGATATTCATAACAGTGTTGAAGGCTGTGTTATCAATTAATGATGTTCTTTAAAGTTGGTATAATGTTCGATAAACTGATAATTATGCAAAACATATTAAACTGATCTAAGCCTCTCAATCAATGTGGATGCCGGACGGTGGACAATCTTACCTCATAAATAGGCAGCGTATCTGAGTTCCAGGCATTGATTCTGGCTTCATTCACGTCAACAACTGTCACCTTTATGCCTGGACACATCTGTGCAATAACACTACACGTTGGCCCGCCAACGTAGCCTGCGCCAATACAGCAGATCTTCTTAATTTCGAACATGATTAGTTAGTCTGGAAAGGGAAACACGAAAACGTTATTACATTTCTGATGACAATGTAACAACCCAGTAACAAAGATGCCAACGCGAAGAATCCTTAACATCTGAGAGAGAAAGGCACCAATTTACGATAAATGTCCACGCACGGCATGCAAAATTAAACTAAACTATTTTGGAAAAGCTCACAGAAAGCGACTGATAAGTAGAATTAAACACATATTTGTGCTAGTTAAAGTCTTGTTTGTGAAATGCACCAGAAAAATACTTTGAGAGTGACAAAGGTTTCTATAGCAAAAGAAAAATGCACAGACATTCAACATAATATTAAACTTATTTGGTGTTAGTCACCTTTGGATTTTCATTATCTTCTATAAATGGATAACAGAGCTACCTGACACTGACAGCTCCAAACTGAGCGAAACCGGTCTGTGATACTGGTGAACGTTGGTGAGACACATTTTTTGTGTGACAACGCTACCTGTAAAGAGGCACTACTGTATGCCACTGTTCCAATTCCCTGCTACCAGCTGATTAAGAAAAACGCAGAGCTCCTCGTTATTAAATATTTGCCTCCAACATCTGCCTGTGACAAAATGTAGTGATGAAAGCTCTGGATTAAGAGCTGTGTAGGGTGGAATACCGCAGTTGATCCTACTACATTAAGAGGAGGGGGATGAGGTACCCCCAAAACGCTTCAATAATTTAGAGGCCAGATTTGTATGTGCTGGGGTTTTGTAAAGCTCAAGACTCTCAGTTCTGTTTTTTTCTGTCAGAAAGTACAAAAATACACAATATTCAAAGTACATGCTGAGTAAGACATTAGAATATCTCAATATCAAATTAGCAGTGCTAGCCGTTTATGTGATTTATAGCGCATGGCTGCAGAAGGGCTTCCCAGCGCTACCGAAAGAAGGCAAAGTGTAGATAGAGGAGGGAACTTAAGGAAATAGCCATAACGTTAGGTTAACAAACCTTTCTGAAAGGCAGTATGCTCGAGGGGCAGGGACCTTATTCCAATTTCCACAGGAATGGAGCTCTAACAATCAATCAATCAATCAATCAATCAGGGGTTTGTAAAGCGCGCTACTCACCCGTGAGGGTCTCAAGGCGCTGTGGGAAGAGCCAGGTCTTGAGTCTCTTCCTGAAGGTGTTCAGAGTGAGGGAGCGTCTGATGTTGACTGGGAGCTCATTCCAGGTCTTTGCTGTGACGTAGAAGGCTCTACCGCCTGCTCTGGTTCTGTGGATGCGTGGGGTCTCTGCCAGGGCGAGGTCGGTGGAGCTGAGGTTCCTTTGGGTACGTGGAAGGAGACTCTTTCGTTGAGGTATTTGGGTCTGATGTTGTGGAGGGATTTGTAGGTGTGGGTGAGTAGCTTGAAGGTAACCCTCTTCTCGATGGGGAGTCAGTGGAGGTCTCGTAGGTACTGGGTCATGTGCTCGTGTCGTGGGGTTCTGAGGATGAGTCTGGCCACAGTGTTCTGGATGGTTTGGAGCTTGTGTGGCAGGGTTTTGTTGATTCCGGCGTAGAGGGCGTTGCCGTAGTCCAGTCTGCTTGTTACTAGTGTGTGGGTGAAGGTCTTTCTGCATTCGTTGGGGATCCACTTGAAGGTGTTTGAGGATGCAGAGGGAGTTGAAGCAGGTCGAGGCGACGGCGTTGATCTGGCGGGTCATGGTGAGGGAGGAGTCTAGGATGATGCAGAGGTTCCGGGCGTGGTCCGTTGGCGTGGGTGGGTTTCCGAGAGCAGGGGACCACCAGGTGCTGTCCCACGCCGTGGGGGAGGGTCCAAGGATGAGGACCTCGGTCTTCTCAGAGACCAGCTTTAGGCAGCTGTCGCTCATCCAGGCTGCGACGTCTTTCATTCCTTCTTGGAAGCCGAGTCTGGTGTCTTCGGGGTTCTTCGTGAGAGAGGATGAGCTGGGTGTCGTCGGCGTAAGATACCATGCTGAGCCCATGCTGTCTGACGATGGCGGCGAGGGGGGCCATGTAGATGTTGAAAAGCGTGGGGCTGAGCGAGGATCCTTGGGGTACTCCACAGTTGATCTCTGTAGGTTCGGAGAGGAAGGGAGGGAGTCTGATCCTTTGGGTTCTGCCGGAGAGAAAGGAGCGGATCCAGTCGAGAGCGGTTCCTCGTATTCCGGCATCGTGGAGTCTGGCTGCGAGAGTGCGGTGTGAGACGGTGTCGAAGGCTGCGGAGAGGTCTAGTAGGATAAGGGCCCCGGTGTGGCCCTGGTCGAGTAGCATGCGGATGTCATCGGTGGCGGCAAGGAGGGCGGTCTCGGTGCTGTGGTTGCTGCGAAATCCGAACTGGGAGGAGTCGAGGATGGCGTTCTCTTCGGTGAAGGTGGTCAGCTGGGTGTTGATGAATCTCTCGGTGACTTTGGCTGCAAAGGGAAGGAGAGAGTTGGGCCCGTAGTTTTTCAGGTCCGTTGGGTCGGCCGAGGGTTTCTTGAGGAGGGGCTTGACTTCTGCCCAGAGAAGACTAAACCTTTTCTACTTATCCGCTCAAGTAGAAGAACATGAAAACACTTATGATGGAAGCCGCAGAGTGATCGCGGATGAATATTAGTGCAAATATCTTGACAACAAATTCTAGTCCGTGGCTGTAATGGGCTACACAACTTAAACTCTCCTCGAGCCTCCTCTTGTAACAATGGACTGTGGAATATGGTCCCAGTGGCAATTCCTGGAGGCTGGGAGAGCTACAGCATTCATCACCTATTGAAGGCACTGCAGCAAAATTATTTCTGCTGTAGATGTGCAGGCCACACCCAACCCTGGGGGCCAGTGGAGCACTGTACAATGCAGCAGGGACATTAGCCAGGCACACATGGACACAGATTGCCAGCAGAGTGATTTAGTAAGTAAGGGTATACATAAAAGAGTGAAGGAACGACACATACTGGGGACAGCAAGAGTGTGACGGAAAAGTGGGCATCCATGGGGCTACTTATTGGTGGGGTTTGGCTTGTGGACTGGAAAAAGGTGAGAAATAAGCTTTTAGATCCTTCCTAAAAAATGAAATGTAGAGGCAAGCTGTAGGGCAAGAGGTAGTTGGGTATAGGCCAAAGTATCACCACTTATAAGAAGGGCTTATGTATTTTCCTCTGTTCAATTAGCACACCTAATAGATGGCTAGACAGGTGCCCCACAATTCTATGGCTTCCCATATTCTAGTAAAACTAAATTATAGCAACAGTCATTCTAAGGGAATAGATAAGGAAAACAAAGAATCTTAAAAATAGGTCTCTGTTGATCTAGGGCTCCAGGAATAGATTGGCATCTAAACAAAGATGCTTTTTTTGACACTGGTTCATGAACGTTCCCATTACCCTAAGGCACACATGAGACTCATTGAATTAACCTAACCAACGTTCTATACTACTGGTGCACATAGAGTATCCCATGTATGAAGTATGAAGCAAAGACACAATTTCTTTAAAGTGTTAGGTCATCAGTTTAAATACAGAATTTGGCCCTAAACAAAAAGATCAGTTGCAACAGAAGTCCAATATAAAAGTAAAATAATCACGAGGTAAGAATCAACCACAAACTCTGCAGACCGTACCTGCCAGTCGTTATTTGCAATCTAGTAGTAGGCCATGCCCATAATTTGACCAGACCTTTGTCAGTTACTATGATAAAATGGATGACAGCGCCAAAGTTAGCATCATTAACTTTGTAAGGCGCTCCCACAACCTAAATAGTATGACACAAACGTAATGGGCCAATGAGCCAACGCTCCAGGATAGAAGCCTACAAGGGCAGCTGTAACTCACGGTGTATATAAAGGGGACACTACAGTAAAAGCAGCCATCTGCAAAATCATACTAGGCTCTGGTCAAAAAGAACCTTTTGGCTGAGCATCCAGGTTAAGATCGAATCCTAGCTATCAACACCTTAAATTTGAGGGCACTCATACCAAGACTTTAGCAGCATTTAGACCCTAGCATTGTTATTTAAGTTTTGTCAGGTCTACATTTAAATTATGTTCTTTCCATAAGGCAATTACAAGTGGAGCATTATTTAACTCATCTGATAATTATCGAAAGTGTTACATATCTCAACTTTCATTGAATTTCGGCAGGTCAGACCTGACAAAATTTAACAGGATAAAAGTATACGGTGTTTACTGTATCATGTGCATTTTGGTGTGTTAAATACCAAACTCTGCATGCGATTCCTAAGAAACTTGTAATGGGTGCCTTTTATCAGACCCGATAAATAACGTACACAGAGGTATAACACCTATATTTGTAATCAGGCCCTAAATCACTGGGTGTGGGGTGAAGTTCCACTATGATACGGAAGATATGACAGACCTGTACAGATTACCATAAAATAGCCTGCAAAGCCTGATACTTGCCTTCATCTTCTTCGAAGGGGGAAAAGACCACTGGTGGCTCTGTAATGTCAACAAGGATTCAAAAAGACCCACAATCCTTACCAGTTGTATGGACATAGTAAGACGGATCATCCTGTTAGATTACTTAATAAATCTTTCAAACAGCCTCAATGGTGTCTTGAGTACTTTGACACCTTTACTGCCCTATATATAAGAAATTTCTTTAAATGTTGGATATAAAAACAAATTACTTAAATGCCTACCGTTGTGAAAGTATCCGTGTCACAAATTGTATTTTTTCTCTTTTCGAATCAATAAAAAAAAAAGAAAATGGCTACCGTTAATGAATATGTGAGAGGTACAAATTAATTACAGAAACATTTAACACCTTCAATTACATTAATATGAACCACTCGGGATTGTGCTTATGTTACGGCTTGGTTGGATTTTTTCATTTGATGAGCGAAAGCCATCACAATAGGAAGATTTTGCTGTGAAGTGGTTGATGTTAAAAACAGAGCGATTCTATGAGATACAGAAACTAATACTGCATCCAGACAAAAGAACTTCTGCAAAGGGAAAACATCACTATGAACTAAATAAGTGGCAAGAGGCAAAACGTACTGGTGAATCAATGTCATCGTGTACAGCGCATGACCAGTGGAGTGCCACTGTCATCGGGCCAAGGATCTGCCATTTGCAAATCTTTGATCAGAGACGTGGCCAGGTTCCAAGGCAAGGTATTGTCCTTTGCAAATTAAACTTAGGCCTACAGTGTAATACCCTGGAGTGAATTAAATCAAACACAAGCGATTAACGGACTCACCCAGAGGGATCATAGAAATGGCAAATAAGATTCAATTAAGCCAAGTGCAATGCAAGTCTTCACTGTTTGCAAGCAGAGAGACAAAACATAAGGAAGGATTTAACCTGTAATTTTAAAAAGGGTCTTCATGCAATAGATATGGGAGGGAGGAAATTTGACAAACATTTAATATATCCTGCTGATTAGAACAAAGGAGAAAGGTGTTTTATGTAGTGCTCAAATGTCTTCATGAGACCAAGCAAGAATATTTCAATGCAGGTGTTTTTATCACATAAGTTTAGGAGATCAGAATTGTCAGTTGTATCACAGGAGATCTTCGTAGAAACTGTCAAACTGAAGACAATGCCTTCCAGCAAGAGAGATGGATGCAAACTCAGTAGATGCTCAAAAAGACCCAGGATGGGCACAAAGGAGTAACATCAGCACCAGAGACTAGGTCCGCTTTGTTATTTTGCAACCAAGAAACTGGCTACTAAATGGGTCTGATGGATTTCATTATCAACATATATCTCCTTATCTATTGGACCATCATGACAGCTTTGTGAGCCAAATAACATTTATGCGACCTGTAACTGCTGTTAAATAAACTCTGCTGCGAAAGATTTGAAAACAGACCCACTCGCACGCAAAGGCACACATTAATAATTTACCTGTATGCGATAATAGAGCAAGCTATCCGGGAATGGTAACATGAATAAAGCTACAAGTAGTGCAATAATGAAAAGAGTTGCTATTTAAAAAGAATCTAAAGAAAAATGATAGATTATGCTCATTTACCTTTCTACATTTTTCCTCAGAAAATAGTCAAGTTTATATTTATATACTGGGGATATAGTACACCCAATAGCTTACTTCTCTGGACTAATAAGAGTCCAGGTACCACTTGTTAACAGTAGCAAACAATCTACGCCGGAATCAACAAAACCCTGCTACACAAGCTACAAACCATCCAGAACACCGCAGCCAGACTTGTCCTCGGAACCCCGCGACACAAGCACATGACCCAGCACCTACGAGACCTCCACTGGCTCTCCATCAAGAAGAGAGTAACCTTCAAGCTACTCACCCACGCCTACAAGTCCCTCCACAACATCGGACCCAAATACCTCAACGAAAGAGTCTCCTTCTACATACCCAAAAGGAACCTCCGCTCCGCCGACCTCGCCCTGGCAGAGACCCCACGCATACGCAGAACCAGAGCAGGCGGAAGAGCCTTCTCCTACATCGCAGCAAAGACCTGGAACGAGCTCCCAATCAACATCAGACGCTCCCCCACACTGCACACCTTCAGGAATAGCCTCAAGACCTGGCTATTCGACTGATCCGGAGCTGCACCCCCCCACCCCCAGCGCCTTGAGACCCTCACGGGTGAGTAGCGCACATCAAAACCCCCGGATTGATTGAACAATTGAGGACGCTATATGAGATACCCTATGATGATTTAACATGCAATTTGATTTTGTATTGTAACAGTTTGCAAAAATGTTATGTTATTTTGATTTGTATAGTGCACTAATCACCCAAGAGGGTATCCAGGCACTAGGGCAGGTGTGTAGGTTTGTGGTCCCCAAGGTGCTTACACAAAAATCCATGTCTTCAGCTTCTGGTGGAACTCAAGAAGCAAGAAGGAGGCTCTGATGTGTTGAGGGAGGTCGTTCCATGTCTTGGTTGAGATGTAGGAGAATGAGTGACCTCCAGTTTTGCTTTGGCGGATGCAGAGAATGTGTGCGAGTGAGGCATGGCGTAGGTGTCTGGTGAGGTGGTGAGAGTGTATGCGGCTGTTCAGGTATTTCGGGTCCTGTGTTGTGCAGGTCTTTGTATGTGTGCGTGACAAGTTTGAATTGGCTGCACTTCTGAATGGGGAGCCAGTGAAGGTTCCAGAGGTGTTATGTGATGTGGGTGCGGCATGGGAGGTCGAGTACAGGTCTTATAGCTGTGTTCTGGATGGTGTGTATAGGAGTTGTTTGGCGTTTCTGGCAAAAAAGAGTATTGCCGTAGTCCAGCCTGCTGGTGATGAGTGCTTGCATGACGGTCCATCTGTTGTTCTGAAGCAACCATTTGAAGATTTTTCACCGCATGCGTAGGATGTGGAAGAAGGAGGTGCACACTGTGTTGAGTTGAGCCCTCATGTTGAGCTTGTTGTCTAGGATTATCCTTAGATTTCCTGCCTGGTCTGTAGTAGTTGTGGGTCCTAGCTCCGACAGCCACTAGGTGGAGTTCCATGGGGAGGTCTTGTTCCGGAAGACTAGTACTTCCGTCTTGTCGAAGATGAACTGCAGTCAGTTGTTTCGCATCCATTCTGCTACCATGGTCATGCAGTTGGTGGAGTTGGTTCTGGCAGTGGTTGCTTTGTCTGTCAGGAAGGGGATGAGTTGGTTGTCATCAGCATAGGAGATGTCAGTGATGTCTTGTGATTGGATGAGATTGGTGAGCGGTGTCATGTATATGTTGACAAGGGTGGGGCTGAGGGAAAATTCCTGTGGGACTGCGCATATTAATTTTTTGGTGTCTGATGTGAAGGGTGGTAGTCTGACCCTTTGGGTTATTAACGTGAGGAAGGAACAGATCCATCTAAGAACACATTGTTGCATGCCAATCTCAAGGATTCTTCTGATGAGGGGAGACGGTGCTGAAGGCCGCATTGATTTCGAGCAGGGTGAGGGCAATGTTTCTCCTCAGTCCAGGATGATTTGAATGTCATCGGTGGCAGCGATGAGTGCTGTTTTGGAGCGGTGTTTTTTCTGACTCCTGATTGAGTGTTGCCTAGAAGGTGGTGAAGCTCGAGGTGGCTTATGAGTTGCTTGTTGCCCTCGCAATCACTTTGGCTGGATAAGGAAGCAGGGAGATGGGTCGGACGTTGCTCAGTTGATTCGGGTCGGCTGTGGGCCACTTGACAAGGGCGTTGATTTCTGCAAGTTTCTATTCATCCAGGAAAGTGGCGGACATGATTGAGGTGTTGATGATGTGGGTCAGGGTGGTGCGGATTGGTGATGTTCCCAGGCTGAAGATGCGATGGGGGCATGGGTCTGTTGGGGCCCCTGAGTGGATGGTCCGCATGAATGACGCAGTGTCATTTCTGGTGAGGGTTGTCCATTTGGTCAGGTGGCTGTCTTGTTTGGTGGTGGGTAGGTTAGCAAGGAGTAATCTCTGGTTGGGTCGGTATGGAAAGTTGCTGTAGATGTTTGCGATTTTGCTGTAGAAGAACCTGGATAGACTTGTATACAGAATGTGAGGGTTCTTTACAATGGATACACTAAATTAATTGTGAAGTATGGGAGTTTGTGACCAGATAAAGTAGCTTCTACAAGAATAAACATTTAGTTGAAAATGAAAAACAAAGCAGTAGTAAAGTGTGGATATGGCCCGATTTGGGACTTGGTAAACACTAATTATCAAAACTATGCCCCAGCAGTCTCAGTTCTTCCCTCGTACATTTTTAGAGAGTCAGCTGCAGATTGTGTCAAACACCAGAAAGACACTACTACTGAAAAGTTTGTGCATGCAGTTTGTTGATTGTGCGTGGAAAGAGTTTAACCCCAGTCAAATTATAGATTCAGCAGCGTCCTTGAGTAAACGCTGCCGTGCACGATACAATTGTATATATACACACCCCTATCTCCCCTATTAAATCTGGTCTTCCTCTAGCCACACTACAAAGACACTAATATCTTTCTAAAGACTTAAACCCCTGTTCTTATTAGATTTTTTTTTGTTGACTTATTTCTTTGTTGTGTTCTTGTTAGGCATTCTGCCACTCTGTGCTTAATGTCCTGACAAGCTAAGTCGAGAGGTTAAAAAAAAATAAAGTGAGGCCACATCGGTGTATAAGAATGAAATAACTAGATGTACAGTACTCCAGCGCTCACACTTTATGTCTCAAAGTGTGTTCGTCTCACCTAGAGCTCTCTCGACCTTAGCAACCCTCAAGGCCCCTGCTGACGGATTCAAACTTTCATCCTGGGAGAAACATTTATGTCTTTTAAATCGTTGGCTTGTGGTCCAAAAAGCGTCAAACCTCACTCGGGTGGATAATTGATATCAAAAACCATGATTCCGCCCCCTGTGTGTTGTAATTGTGGTGTAACCCTTCTCCCCTGTGGACCACTATTGTCCACATTGAAATTCTTAGACTTTCTCAGAGGTCGAGTACACCTGAACTTCTCAGAAACAAGCAGGTACTCTGGCACAGGGTATCTGCACTTCTATTTTCCTTTTCTAGCACTGTCATGGCGTCTGAGCCTCCCAGTGAAATGGAGCTATGTGACTGTCAGCTCCATAGGAAACATCCCCGCCTCTTGTAGGTTCACCTGGCATCAGTTACAAAAGCCCAGTATTCCCTGGGAATAAAAGAACCCTTTGTGGGCTGAATGGGCACGGAGTCACTCGAAATGACTAACGCACTGTGAGGATAATGTTAGGATGCATGCTTCTTGAAAAGGTGCTCGCCGGGTGACGAAACGGGGCAGTGTGACTGGGACAGGCAGGGGTGAGATGATTTGCTACAATGCAGACCAAAGAAGAACATGCCAGCAATACCCCCAACAGAAACACGTCGAAGAGAGCTGTTTTAGATCGGAGCACGTTACCGCTCTATAAAGCACATAAACGTAGGCCATTTTAAAATAGTCAGCCATATAAAATAGTTAAGTGGCACCAGGGCACGAGTCGGGGGTCCACGCGGGAGGACGGCGTCCCCCCACTTATTTCACAGGGGGGACGCCGTCCACCCTGCCAAGAAGTTGGGCCCCACTGAAAAAGATGCTGAATTTGTCCCAGTGTAATATCTAAACACCGGGACACATTCAGCAGCGCTTGCACGTTATCTGCTTTCGATCGGCAACAACGTGCAGGCGGGGACGGGGCTCTCTTATTTCTAACTCCTGCTGGTTCTTAACAAAGGCCGAGTCTGAGGGGTCATCAGGCCTCCTTTTGTTTGAGACCCCTGGCTGGCAGCAGTCAGGAGCCTCACGCCTAGAAGCAAATGCAGCAGAGGAGAAACAAAGGCTCACACCTTGTTAGCACTTCACACATACTTAAGAGAGGCAGCTTTTCACTTTGTTCAGGCTCTGTTTAGGAGATATGCATGCACTGTAAGAACTGCAGATGTGTTGGTCTTTCCCAGTATTTGCACAAAATAAATAGCATTTATATAGGGCTTACTACCCCTGAGGAGGCATTGTAATAATTCAAATATCACTATTTTTTCTTTTTAAAGCACTACGGCTAGAAGAAGCTTTACGCTGACAAAAGGCAACATTGTTTTATGTGTATATGTGTAGCGTACAAAAGTGTGAATCTGCTGCCTAATTCAGGAGAAGTATACTCGAAATGTGCTCCAATGTACTCATGATACACCTGCTAAATATGTATGTGAGGGCTTAAGATCTGATGTCACTTCTTGTGATGCCACTTCTTGTGATGCCACTTCCTGTGATGTCACGCGCCGTGATGTCACGCGGCGTGATGTCACTTGCTTACTGATTAACTAGGTTAGTCCCCCCACTTCTTTTTTAGGACTTGTGCCCTGAGTGGCACTACTAGGAGGATTCTTGGGACACTTGGAAGTAGGGAATGAATGCGCGCTATTATCCCACTGATAGCCACCGAACATCTCCAGCGTGAGAAATCTTCAAATCCAAGGTACAAAGCCTGGCTGGGGATCAGGAAAATACAATGAAAAGCACCCAAAATCGCAACAACAAAAAAACGGGAGCATGCTTTCCCAAACACACTTCCTTATTTCCCGTGAATGGCATACCGTTAATCGTATCCGCTCCGCCCACTGATAAAGAAACAACCCCCCCAGTGATGAAGGAAGTCAAGAGCAGCAGAGTCGGGACAGTCTCACCTCGGGGGTGTGCGGGACGCCCGGCAGGCAGTGATGATGCTGCAGAGCGGCGGCCGGAATCTGTGCGGAGGGGAAAGAGAGCGCTTCCGCAGCGCCTCTTATGAGGTACCCCGTCCCTCCCCTACTGGAGGCGGCGCCCCTGCCCCCCTCCGCAGACACACCAAAGCCCCTGAGGAGCCCAGGAATGAGGGCGAGCAGCCAGGCCCGGCCTCTGCCCACGTCAGCCGGCCCTGCAGGGATGAATGGGGGAGCGGGCCTAGGCTGCCTGGCACACGCAGGAAGGAAGGGTGGAGTGAGGGGAGGGGAGGAGCCGCGGCGGCAGTGTCCCCAGGGGACTGCGAAGCTCCGTGGCCGAACGACTCTACCGCGCCCGTGACGTAGAGGTAGGGGAAGCCTTACTAAGCGCCGGGGTGAGGCCGGCTGCACCCCCACTTAGTCGCACATCTAGTTCGCTGTGCAGTCGGGAAGATTTAAGTTTCACCTTTAGCCTCCTTTGATGACGACGAAAGGAGTGGGCGGGACAGACCAGTTAGTCACTCTGTAGCTAGCTGCTAAACACGGCTGATAAACTCTCACTGTTTTGTGAGAACAACATTTATTAAACAGAATATTCCCGTAGCGTCATTGCTTGGAGTGCCTCGTCTTCGCCTAGTTGTTTCATGATATTTAATTTTACTCTTTATACCGAATGATTACTATCCCTGATAAGAAAGCACTTCTTTTGACGCACGTAGATGAGACTAATACATTTACTTTGCTGCCAAACGTTCCCGTCTCAGATGCGAACCTTGCAGTTTAACTATCCCTGGGTTTATAGCTGTTAGCACTGTGCATTATAGTACATGTAGTTTGGTTTTTACCATTAAAAGTACGGCCTGAAAGGTACACCATTAATGTGTTGTTGGATTAAAAAAAACACAGTATTGCACCACGTGGCACTTATGCAGAGGACCACATGCCTAGTGTGCGGTGCTTAAGTTTTGCAGTGCACGATTAATTAATATACATATCCGTTTGGCGCCTAATATAATCGCTCTAAAAATGGTTGGGGACGTGGAGGTGTGGGCGGGGGCGCAGCTTTTTATTATCACTTATTAGCAGTGGTAGAGTTGGCAAAATGTACTTAGGGAATTCATATATGGTGTGGAAAGCGGGTGAAGTCACGGGGCGGAGTAATGAAAGGCTGAGTGTCACTGTCAATTTACACATTTAATTTTTTGAAATACTGCTGCAAAAAATTGGCAACAAGGACAAATGTAACAAATTACAGAAACTTGTGTAGCGAAGCAACTTTCCCAATATATCAAGGATAACAACCTTCTCAACGAATTCCAATCTGGTTTCATGCAAGGCCGCAGCACTGAAACAGCCCTGCTTCAAGTGATCAACAATGCCCTCCGTGTACTTGATTCTGGTGAGTCTTGTCTCCTGATTCTTCTTGACCTATCCGCAGCCTTTGACACTGTTAGTCACATCACTCTTCCGGACACTTTAAATCAAAGAATGGGTTTTGAAGGCACAGTGCTCAAATGGTTTGATTCATTCCTCTCGGGTAGATCTCAGATGATCAAAATAGCAAACTGTCTCTCTACTTCAATGGCTGTAGGACAAGGCGTCCCTCAAGGCTCTATCTTCGCACCCACTCTGTTCAGTCTTTACCTGGAACTGTTGGGAAATCTCCCCCAAAAATCTGGGATCCATTATCACCTCAATGCTGATGACACCCATATCTATCTTAAGGTGTCTTCCGCACACAACAGCTCAATCCTCAACACCACTCTCAAATCTGTCCAAAATTGGATGTCAACTCATCAACTTATTCTGAATCCTTCCAAAACTGAATTCCTTCTTCTCTCTACCTCACTTTCACCTCCTCCTGTTCAATCATGGATGGACAATCTGAACATACTTTACAACAAACTTATCGTTGTCGACAGTGCCAAATCCCTAGGTGTCATACTAGGCTCAACCTACATTCCCATATCAATACCATCGCCAAGAATGCACGTTACCAACTGCTCCTTCTCTGGGAGGTTCGGCGTTTCTTTCCTGAGCAAGACCTAAAAACCTTGGTCCAATCACTGGTTCTCTTCAGATTAGACTACTGCAACTCTCTCCTTACTGGCCTCCCCAAAACCCACCTTTCCCTAAAAGAAATTATCACATCACACCCATACTGTTTTCTCTTCGCTGGCTTCCCATCGAAGCAAGGTCAATTTACAAGACTGCTTGTATCACCCACAAAGCCTTGCACACTTCCACCCCTCGCTTTCTGGCGAATAAACTCAAAATCTCAGGCGGCTCTAGACCTTCACACAATGCTGAAAACTTACTGCTCGAGTCTCCTATTTTTAAAAGGGAAAGATTTATGGCTCCATCCTTCTCTGGCAATGCTTTCTTGCTCAATCCTTCTCAGGCAATGCGGTTAGAATTTGGAACTCGCTTCCTCCAATCTTCCGAACCATTGCCTCTATCCGTACTTTCAAAACAGATCTTAAAACTCTTATCTTCCAAAGACACTTCCAGGAATAATTCAACCCATTTCATGACCCTCACAGCCGCTTGTCATTCACTTGAGCTCAACTTTGTAGATATGTATTCTATACTTGTATTAATCTAATTTTGCCACCTCTTACTTTATTTTTTTTTAAATTATCCTTTGGGTAAAGTCCGCTATATAAAACTGCATTAAATAAAATAAATGTGATCATAAATCTTTTCTGGCTTACTTAATTGGACCCAAAGAGGCCACATTTTAAAATATAACATAGGACCTGATTACGATGTTGGGCAGACCCCAACCGACCGACCGTCGGTTGCGGTCCGCCCTGCATCTGACATTGCGGTCCGCCCGCCACATTATGATGCGGCGGGCGGAGGCATCGGGCAGAAGGACCGTCTGCGGCGCTTCCAATGCGTCGGAAAACACCATAATCCCCTAATGACGGCAGAGCCAGGCTCGGATCTGCCAGCGGGATTATGATGGCACTTTCCAACAGCCTTTTCATGTCGGCCTTTCCAACATGGAAAGGCTGTCGGAAAGTGTCCTTGGGGCCCCGAGTAAGGCCTCCTTACCCCCTGGCCCTCCACAATGGGGCCCTAAATATCCCTGCACCGTGCGGTGCCTGCCACACGGTGCAGGGAAGTTTGCAAACATCCATTTTTCAATGCAAGCTTGTGCTGCGGGTCTTTTCAGCCCGCCGCACAAGCTTCCATTGTAGAATCCGCTACTTTTCCTTTGTTCCAAGCTTTTTCCTGGAATTTTTATTTTCCATATGGACCCCTCAAACTGCAAATTTATTGAACCTCAGGGATACCTGTTGCATAGCTTGGAATGGTAATATCTCATGGAGAGACTTGAAATGTGGAGCTGAGGACAACTGAGAGATCAACCATGAGCACTTGAGTTTGGTAGGTTGAGGTGGATTGCCGTGTTTAGACGGTGACAAAATGACTCCTAGCCCTGTCTAGGGGGAACTATTATCTAGGCAGCTTCCTTTACTTTGGTCTCCTGCTAAACATCAGGCTGTTTGGGCCCCAAAAAACCCTGGTTTGGTAGGCTTAGTAGGTGATGTTGATAGTAGTGTTAACCATGAGGAGGAAGGTGGTGCAATTTTGGAGTATAGGCCAGAACCAAACCATATTGCTGTACCACATAAGCAGCTAACCCTCTTGGTATGGAACGTTGCCGGGATTGCTAGGATGCTCATAGATCCCGAATGGGGCAATTTTGTGGATTCTCACAATTTAATCTTATTTCAAGAAACCTGGAGTGTGACTACCCCCTATAGGTGTGGGTATTCGTCTTATGGTATTTATGCAACCAGGAAAGGGAAAGCCTCGGGTGGCTTAGTGATTTGGGTGAAAATTGCACTTCGGTGCAAAGTCAAAATAGTTTCTGTCGATTCCTTGGATATTTTGGCAATAGGTCTTGCATTGCATACAGGGCTAAAAATCAGAATTTTTTATGTATATAATAGGGTGGGCTCGGGCACAGAGGAAACTAATGCCATAGGCCCTTTAGACTATGCCCTTACTGAATGCACAGGAAACACACATCTATTGGTAGCTTGGGATTTTAATTGTACATTTGAGCCCCTCGCCTCCACGCCATTAGATTTGACTGAGGAGTCGGACAACTTTTGGAAAATTACTCAGCTAGAACTCCCAACTGTTAGATGGACAAAGAGAGGAGGACAAGTGTTGGCCCTTATGATACAGCATGACCTGAGGGCCACAAATGGCAGGACTAAATCAAACCCAAATGGTGGAATGACCTTTCATCGACCAGGCCATGCTAATCGAATTGATTATTGCCTAGTTGACCTTAGTCTATGGCCCACAGTGTCTGACATGAAAGTAGTAAAAAGATCTGACAGTGACCATAATGCTTTGAGTCTTTCATTAATTGATGATGGAGAGTGCGAACCTAATATCAGGGGTAGGAGCGACCTGGGCAAGCTATCCCATAGTAATAATCTGAGAACAATTAGATGGGTTTGGCTGGAGCAAAAAAATTGGGGCTCTGGGAAGCTGTTAAGTGTAAAGTGCACGAGAAGGTGGCTGTGTTGTCCAAACTCACTAGAGTGGATATACTAGAGAAGTTAGTTAAGTTACAAACCCGAGACACTCTATATGCAGATTAGGGAAACATTGGGTCAAACAGAAAAAAGAAGGAAATGTCATGTTAATCAAGGAGGGAAAAAGCGAGCCGCTGTGACTGAGTGGTACAACTAGGAATGTAGGAAGGCTAAGGGAGAGCTCCTACAGACAGTGAAATCTAAGTTCTGCCAGGATATGGTGGAATGCAGAGCCAGATATTAGCAGGCATTAGATCATGCCAAGAAACAGTGGGAATGTGTGTTATGGTCTTCACTCCATAGTACCCTGGTCGCCAAGGACAATAAGTCCTTTTGGAAGGAAGCCGCCCTTTGCCTGAATAGACCTAAGTCTGCCCTAGAGTTTACCATACAGCCAAAAGAATGAGTATCCCATTTTGGGGGCCTGTACTCTCTTGGCAGTAAGGAGGATGAGGAGAACATAGCTTTGCGGGAAAATGTTTCACTTGGCACTGTAGAAGTCTTTGAATTTTCATTATCAGAAACTCAGGCAGCTATTAGTTCCTGCATGTCAGCCAGAGCTCCTGGCCTGCCCCAGATCGAATTCCCAATGATTTATATAGAGAAGATCTAGAAATCAGTGATTCTTGTATCAATATGTTATCCAATGCCATCCTCTCAGGCATGGAAATTCCCCCCTCTTGGAACTTAGCTGAGATTATCCCAATTTTTAAGAAAGGGGATAGGGCCAGTCCGGGTAGTTATAGACCCATTAGCATAATCAACAGAATGCAGGAAATCTTTTGCAAGCAACTATTGGCCCGTATTCAGGATTGGATCTCGGAAGAAAATATCCTGTCCGGCCTCGAGGCAGGTTTTCGTGCCAATGTCAGTACCCTGGATCAGGTTTTTCATTTCCTTTGTATTTACTGAAAAGAAGATCTCATTAAAGGGGGGAAGTTGTACGTAGCCTTTGTGGATCTGCGTATAGCTTTTGATTTGGTCCCCCAATGTAAACTCTGGAAGGTGGTGGCAGAGATGGGGATCCTGGCAAATTTACTGGAAATTCATATCTGGCTACAGTCAGCGAACAAACCTCAAGTTATGTGGGGACAGGAGGGACAACTAACTGAGCTGTTTTCGATAAATAGCTGAGTTAGACAGGGGTGCGTTTTAGCACCCACCCTGTTTTCACTATTTATTAATGGAGTAGCAGGTTTTCTTGACAAAGATGGTGTTGCAGGGATTCTGCACATACACAGAACTATGCGCAGGATTATGGGACCTCGGTGTATAGGGACTGTGCCTTCCTACCGCCTTAGTACCTATGAGCCCAGGACCGACTAGCTATAGTGTCTCACTCGCCCTCCTACACACTCACGGAGAAGCAAATGATTAGACACCCCAGGGGGATGGTGGGGGGGTAAGTGTCAGGGGGGTGGTGGGGGGGTATGTGTCAGGGGGGTGGTGGGGGGGTATGTGTCAGGGGGATGGTGAGGGGGTATGTGTCAGTTGGATGGTGGGGCGGTATGTGTCGGGGGGAGGGTGGGATGGCTACCCATCATGTGGTACTACACAGACCCGGCCAGTTGCAACTGTACCGTGAACGAATGCAACAACTTTTTGTATGCTTGCCATTGGCGACGCTTGGTGTGAGTTATGGACTTACCTTTCGCTTCGCCTATTTCACTTGCGTGCAACCTGTGTTCTATTGCTGAAGATGCCCTTTCTGTTGGGCCTTGGATGTCTGCCTCTCCAATACATCATGCACTGACCTGGATTATGATCTGTTGGTGGGTCCATTGTTGGCCCATGACCAGGTCTGTTCTGTGGATGGCCGTTTGATGCGTGCGGCTGCACTTGGAGTGTTGGCAGGCTGGAATACCTGTGAGGCTGCACATCGCCTCTTGCAACGGAGTTTCATCGAATATCACGCAAGTGTCCCGGATATGCTCTTGGAGGCATTGGATTATGAGGAGCACGTATGTTCAACTCAACTGGATGGCATCCCTCTTTGCTACAAACAACAGGGATGACCTTTTGGAACTGCTTGTATTCCATATGATGCATATAATCTGATGAATTTTCCGGGTTCACCTTAACAATTTTTTTTTATTATTAATAAGAAATTTGAACAAAAAACAAAAACACGGAGTTAACCATGTCCCTTTTGCATTATTATAAATTCGGCTTTTTGCGGGCGTTTTTGGCTCTGCTTACCATTGCACTTCTGTTTTCTCTATATGCTACAACCTGGCCAAGGGGAGGGTGTCACGTGGCCGATGGGTACATTGTCGACATTACTAAGTTAGCATGAGCCCTGCAGCCATGATGAAGCTTTTGCGCACGTTACTACAAAGCTTTATTTTTGCAAGACTCTGTTTATGCCTTTCACATGAGAATTGTTTGCTGTGTTCATTCTCTGCCTGTTTCTGGAGTTTAGTTTGAACATTATGAGCAAGGTGGAGCCTGTCTGTCAGATTAAAAGGTAAAAACAGAGCAGTAGCATTCAAATAATCCCATGGGACTTTTCCATTTTTTAACGTTTGTAAAGTCCACCCAAATTGCATGACAGAGCGCAATTGATTTTGACCATGATACAACATTTATTTTTTTTAAAACTTTATTTATTTGCATTTTCAAAATAAAACGTTTACAAAAAAGAAAACAGTTGGTCAAAGTTATAGCATAAACATTCTACGGTTAGCAAACGAGTCAAATGGCTTATAATAGGTATATCTCTGTTATCTAATATACAGGTAGCATGGGTCATGACATACATCCACACATACAGTGTTTGCTTTGAGGTCACAGCAATTGTCGCGACCATTTAGCTGCTACATCTACAGTTAGCATTACTTGTGCCACATATGAAGGATTGAGGTACTGCACAGGTTATGCCCCTAGGCCCGTCTGTGGTGTCTGCATAGGCGTAGCATTTAGCTCTTGCAACCGTTGTAGGTACGACAATAAAGGTTGCCAAATATCTACTGGTCTAGAGGCGGGCGGCTGTAGTTGGGCATACCCATCACTGGTGGTGTTGCAATATGTCATGCTGTGCAACCATGTATGGAGTGTAGGGCCAGTTTGACATGCCCACTTAAGGGCCACTTCGCGTTTAGCAAGCAGGAGAGCCATCGCCACAAAACGACGCCGGGATCTAGAGAGGTCATGGACATACCCCAGTAGAGCAAGGAGGGGTGATGGCGTTATTTCCACCTCAACCATCTTAGATATCTCTCGGAAAATTGATTTCCAATAGTCCTCTATTTTAAGGCACGTCCACGTCATGTGCGCAAAGTCCGCATTCGGGGCACTGCATCTCGGGCAGGCGTCCGAACGCGCGGGGTCAATGCGATGTAACTTGTTAGGGGTGATATATACACGCCGCAGGAACTTAAACTGCAACAGTTTATGGCGGTGATTCGGCGACACTTTTCACGTTTGTGCGCAGCAGCGATACCATTGGAGGTCAGTTAAGGGGTGTCCAAGATCGCCCTCCCATGCAGCCCTCACCGCTGCATCTCTACTCGGGAGCCGCGCTATCGCCCCCTTGTACAGTTTGGCAACCAGGTGGTTCCCATCCCCGCCACTAATGACCCCGGTCAGGAGAGGAAATTCAGTGGGCGCCAAGGGATAGCTCTCCATGCATGCACGGAGCGCCGTTTGTACGCGCAGAAGCACAAAGTGGTCCAGAGTCGAAGCCTCCCGGAGGCGAGGATCTTCAGTGCGCGAGAATATGTGCCCCCCAGGGAACAAGTCTCCAAAGGTAATCAGCTGGAATTTGGACAGTGTTTGTTTGACTAGCGTCTCCTGCAGGATGGGTATCCAACTGTTACCGGCCAGGGGCAGAGCGTGGGAGTACAGTGCACTCATACCAGTCACCCTCACCAGCTTAAGCCAGGCCCAACTCGTGGTGGACAGTGTTTGGATGTCCCGCGGGTCTCTAGGGAAGCCACGCGGCAGCAGTGTGTTGAGTGGGGCCGGAAATGCCAAGTCCGCCTCAGGCCGATAGTATGGGATCTGAATATCCGTGTTATACCAGTGTCGAGCAAAACTCGCCTGGGCAACCAGGTAATAAATTTGCAGGTTCGGAACGCCAAATCCACCTCTCTCGTAGGGCAATACCAAGGTGTCCCATCCAACCCGGGGCTGCCTGCCACCCCACACTAGCTTCCCAAGCAAGGTGCGCAATCTGGAAAAAAAGCTATTATAGAGAGGGATTGGAATGTTCGTGAAAAAATACAAAAATTGCGGCAACACCACCATTTTTATTATGGCTATTGGGCCTGCCATTGATAAAGGGAGTCGCAGCCATCGTTCTATGTTATTTTCGAGCCTCTCGACTGCCATAGTTCAGTTGCAGGACATGGTCCCGGTCCCTGTGAATATGGATACCCAGGTATTTGACCGAGTCGTCGCACCAAGTTAATGGGTAGTCCCAACCATGATACAACATAGATACATCATTCTGTACAATGTCAATAACAGATGAAACAATATTATCCAATGTGTAAATACGCAAAGACAAAGTATTAATGCTGTTATCGACCACATCTAAAACTTTTCTCAAATTGTCTTGATCAATTTGTCTTAAGCGGAACGCAGCTTCCATCTGTGACAGTTTCCAAAATTTGTTATATGCTGCGTATGCAAATCGTTTTGGGCGATGTGATTTTGGACCTTAAAGGAAGCCAGCCAAATCAATGTCACCAGATAAAAGCAAGAGATGTTGTTTCACAGACGACAAAGTAGAATGTTTCAACCATTGCTGACACAATTTACCCACAGAATATGTAGTTACCGAATGTGATTGTGTGAAACGAGGGTCTGCTCTACTCAGCGTTAATCTACTAGATGCGCCTGAAAAGTGCAATTGGCACACATTAGTATTGAGAGGCCATATTAACCAACCCAAGGGATTAATAGTGGACGAGTTAAGGGTACAGTTTTGGACCATATAATTCAAATCATCCAGAGTATGTTGCTGCCAGGTATCATAGGCTGACAACGATGGAAACGAAGGAAAGTTAACATTTTTTGCAGTTGCTAAACCAAAACAAGTAGTCTGTTGTACAGTCTGATTTAGGAATATCAGCTGTGATGGTATCAAACACGCATGATGCAATGATTCAGTTCCCTGCACCTGCCAACCTTTGGTACCCCATATTGATTTCAAATCAATCATGTCCTTCCAATAATCATAACCTTTTAAGGACAAATCGGTTATGAAAGTTGAAGAATATACCAATTTAGCATGGGTCAGCATGAATTTCGTGTGTGTTGGTGCATTCAACCGAAAATAATAAGATTTTGGGTCTGAGAGATTATATCCAGAAAAATAAACACATTTTTTCATCTGTGTTTGTGAACTACCCTGAAATGGCGTAGGACAATGTTCCCACTGTATATCATTTACCGGAGTTCTGACTGTATTAGATTTATGTAAAAAATGATGACCATAATGTTGAAAACAGAATAAATCAGCATAATTAGCAGAATTTAAATATAAATCCTCAGTTTCAAAAGCAGTGTAATATTGTAAATCTGAAAACAATGCATGCACGGCATTAATATCCCAGTCATCTGAATGTATTCCTGGCGTGATGACATCACTTAAGGAAACACGAAAGACGTATGGCATTCGAATGGTCTCAGTCGGGCCATAGATTTCATATGGAACCTTATCCCAAACTATGCCATCACTGACTGGAAACGCTGAGATGTTAACGTTGGGTTGACCCCTTTTCATTTTGTGAGACAAAGTATGTGGGGCCAATGTTCCATCGACCGAATGGACAGCAGAGCGTTCAGGTAAATAATGTCTATTGATTAAAAGGAAAAAAACTGTCACAAACCCAATCCATATATATATATATATTTTTTTTTTTTTAAATTTATTTATAATGTTTTATATAGCACGAACATGACCCTAGGGGGTATCAGAGCGCTTTACATTACAACGTTCGGACACATTAGATGATTATGGGGTAAGATACATACATTCAGTAATCGACATTCAATACAAAAAGAGGTAGGCAGTGGTAGATAGGATAACATAAGTTGCTAACAGTGACGTATGATTTAAAGTTTTAGGAAATGAATTTGATCATTAGAAGCATTTTCACTTCTTTTCTGAAGGAGGAGGAGGAAGGGATTTTGCATACATCTGGAGGTAAGGAGTTCCAAATCTTCGGTGCGATACCAGAGAAGGCTCTGCAGCACGTTTTCTTTTTGTGGAAGTATTTTGGTTTCAGTAGTAGTGAGCTCATGCTTCGCGAGTGGCTGCAACCTCCAGATGGCACTAGCTTTTGTGCTAAGTAACTGTGGGTTTTGAGATAAAGGGCTTTGTGGGTCATGCAGGCGAGCTTTAGTTGTATTCTTGCCTCATATGGTAGCCAGTTCAGTTCTTTTAGGGACGGTGAAATGTGGTTATTTCTTTTTGTTCCAGAGGCGAGCCTGGCCGCAGCATTATGAGATGGCCTCAGCGGGGCCAACTTGTATTTGGGAAGTCCGCATAGAGTGGTGCTTCCGTAGTCCAATCTTGGCAACACTAGGGCTTGTACTGCCATTTTTAAATCAGCCTGTGGGAGGAAGGGTTTAAGTTTCCTTAGGATACTCATCTGAAGATTAGCTCCTTTGGTAGCATTACTGATATGCGCCTGCATATTCAAGTGTTTGTCTAAGGTGATTCCCAAATATTTAGTGGAGTCAATGATGTGGGGAGAGCAGACAAAGGTAGTTAGATGCTTCAGCCAGAGGTCTATCTTGGGTGTGTGGTTGGGAGGGGAGACGAGGAGGAATTCCGTTTTTTTGGTGTTGAGCATGAGGTGGTTGTCAGTGAGCCAACTTTGAGTATTATGCAGAATAGCGTTGAGGGAGATGAATTTTTCTGGGGAGGAGATTTTCATATAAAGTTGTGTATCGTCTGCATACAGGTGATATAGAATGTTCGCAGAGTTCAGCGCATTTGCCAGGGGTTCCATGAGTTTTATGTGAAGTTTGCTAATGAGGCAATTGTTGTTCGTGGTGTTGATGCAAAGATATTCACAGGTGGATAGAGAGACGGTGTCTGTTTGGTTAACTGAGATTGTGTTTCGGTAAATGCCGGCTAATCCACCGCCAGGTTTCATGGGTCTGTCTAGGTGGATTATGTCATGACTAGGAGGGACCAGTAGGTCTAGGATAGTGGAGGAGGAGCTATTTAGCCATGTTTCAGTAAGGATGACAATGTCATGCTTGTTTGAGAGGATGAGATCGTAAATGTCGGACACATGTTTGCTAGCTGATCTGCAGTTGAGGAGTACGCACTTCAGTTTGCTAGTAGAGTGGGAGAGGGCTGTCTGCACTATGTTGATATTTTTGAGGTTTTCGCTATTTATAGATATGTTGTTGTGAGGAGATTCTCTGTACGAGTTAGCTTGAATGGTTTGAATACTACCATGTAGATACTTGCTGTTGTCTAAAGGGCTGGCATAAAATAGGAGGAGGTCACGTATGTCAATGTCAGATAACTCCGCAATTAGTCTCTTGGGACGAGAAGGGTCATTGGGGGAAGGTATATTATTCTGAATAGTATACTCGGGGTGTGAATTTTTGTTGATATATCTGCTAGTTTGGTAAGTGATTGGGTTCATGGTGGCAATAGTTGCTCTGTGAGAGTTAAGGAGTTCTTTTGTGGTAGTTGATAGATTTTGCATTTTGTCCTTGAGATGTGATATTCCAAGGGATATCTTGTTGAAGCATGCAATCCAATCGGAGTTAGGATAGCAAGTTTCGTGTTGAGGTGTACGATCTATTAGAGGGAGTCCGCATGTTCGGTCTGGGTGAGTGAGGAAAGCATTATTAGATTCCAATGGGATTGGTAGAATAGGGGGATTGAGGGACCGTATGTGAATCGGTGATGGCCTGAATAGGTGATAGCATGGTAGGGCCTGTTTCATCCGAATGGGGTATGATCGAAGAGTGGTGAATCGGGTTGGGGGTGAAAGTGTCGGGGGGAGGAGCTGATCAAAGACCAGAGTTATTGTCCGGTCAAGGGGAGCCAGGCGGGTCAGTTCATCTGTAGGTGAGATGAGTGGGTTGTCAGGAGTGGGTTCCGAGTTGAAGGATTCTCCATTGGACATCAAGGATGTCGTGGGTGTGTATGCACTGGGTTGGCCTGTAGCTAAGTGGATTCTTGTCCAATCTGGGCCTGGGGACCCTGGAGTGGTTGGGTCCTTTGTGACGGACGGGTAGACGTTATTGGGGGTATTGTGAGGTTTAGGAACAGTTGATGCAGTCATGTGGTTTTGTGGTAGAGTTGGAGTGCCATCAGGGTAATCAGGATGGTTAATGATGGGGAGTGGGTTTTTCTTGTGCACTGCTTTCTTGAGAGTAGGGAAGATCTTAGCTATAGTAGCGAGATAGGCATTTGAGGCTTGTATGAGGATATTACCATTGTTGTAAAGGGATATAGTGGCGTTCGCATTACAGAAATCTGAGTCGGATACCGTTAATTTGAGGGCATGTGGTGTTTTTCTGGAATCGGTCATTCGAAGCATCGAGTAGAAAATATTCCTCCATTGTGCACGTTTTTTGGTGTGGAAGATGAAGTCATTAGTTAGAGCACCTTTGTTGATGCAGAAATAAGGATCTGAGATAAGGGTCTCTGGGTGAATTTTGATTAGCCTGTGTTTGAACTTTTTTGCAGCATTTTTGGATAGATTGGGTGGATATTTAATGGTGAAGGCATGTTGTTCTGAGCATTCTAGGTTTTGATCCATTATTATTATTATTATTATTTTTTCTTCTCTTTTTCTTCTACTTTCTTTATTCTCTTCTTTCTTTCCTAATTTCACTAAGACTCCCTTTCTGCCTAATAACTTGCTTCTCCTATTCTCTAGTCTTCGCTTTTATTCATTTATTGACTGGTGGAGGTTGACACCTTTCCAAGATGGCCGCCGCTTTTGCAGGCTTAGATTGATGGACCTATTTTGGTAACCATTTTGTGAAGGGAGGGGGGCGCCATCTTTGGAGAGGGAGCTAGAAGAGAGGAATATCTCTGTAAAATGGAGGTCCGGGCCTCCAGGCACTGGGGGATAGCCTCTCCGAACAACAGGAACCGCAATATTAAACATAAAGAGGAAGACCATCGTAAGCACCATCCATACATACGTCCATGGCAGAATCAGATACGTTTTTCGAAACCAGGAAAAGAAAATGGAAAATTGACTTGGGGGCTTTGCCTCGGTGTTACTCGACGAAGAAGAATTTGAAGAAAAGTTATCTCTGTCCAAAAAATAACCACTAGCACCATTAAATGTTGAATGGAGCGTAGTATCTGGAACGGCAACAGTAGGTTCCAACGGTGGAGAAGCATAGTCATGATGCATAGCATTGGAAGTTGATGATAAAACAGACAACGCATCAACGGAGGTCTCCACTTCGCTTTCCATTTGCAAAGCACTCGTGTGGAAGACAGGTGCAAAGAAACATCCCATCAAGGAACGCTTCTAGGCATATTATTCAGTATTGGACAAATGGTGTAACTTGACAAGTTCAATGGAAATGAACTGATTCTCCTACCGACCAGGCAGTGGGGGTAAAATCACAGTACGAGTACCCTGCAATCCAAGAACTGGGACCGGTGCACGATATGATGGGCCAAAATTCTTTTTTGTTCTCCAACTTCTCTCGGACCAGATCACTAACTTTCGGTAGCCAGCCGGTTACAGGAACAGCACTGCTGCATCCGTGGATGAGGACAAGTGATGCTTTGCTAGAGCATCTCGAGTCTTTTTTAGATCCTGTAACTTAGCACAATGGTTATCGACGTCAAAGGTTGCGGCAGCCACTGCAACGTCTAGACCATCAAGGTCCGGCACAAACATGTTGATGCCAAAGAGCATTTCGTATGGTGTCCGCCCACCCAGAGATCTTCTAGGGAGATTATTTAGTGCACGTTGTACTCCATACAAATGAGTCAACCAACTCCTGCCAGTACCTAAAACTCTAGCTGTCAAAGATTGCTTTAAGTCTCGGTTCATTCGCTCCACTACGGAATTGCCCTCAGGCCGGTATGGAGACGGAAATTGCACCAGCACCCCCAGTGACTTCATCGCGTCCTTGTAAGCCTTAGAGGCAAATGCTGGACCTTGGTCAGAGTGGAAGGTGCCGCAGGCAAACATCCCGACAAAGACATGCAAATCTCTTTAAGACATTTCGAGCGTCAGCACTACATTGCGGCCAAACCCAAAGGAATCTAGTGCACAAATCTACTGTAACTAAAATATGTTTATATGCAGTGTCTGACGATAAAGGACCGCAGTGATCAAGGTAAATATAACCAAATGGATGATTCAAAATGTAAAGTTGCGTATGTGGTGGACGTGCAAATGTGGACGGCCTAATCTGTTGATAAATGTCATAAAAAAGGACATAATTACAAGTCTGTCTATACAAGCCACGCCACCAATAACGCTGCTGCAAGAGAGACACTGTTGCTGAAACTCCTGCATGAGCAGAAGCCATGCCTTCATGGGTGGCAATGATCAAAGGAAGTCTGCGGTCCTCGTTGGGAATCAGCCGATCCCCAACAGATGCTATTGTAGCAAATGGGACTTGCTCACTTGACAAATGATAAGTATACTTAGCAGGGAAACTCTGTGGGAACTTCGTCCCATTATTCGTCACAGCTATAGCCGCAAGAATATCGTTATCAATTTTAGTCATGGACCTAGTTACTGCTGCTACTGAACATGTGGCTACTGCAGATTCGGCTGCCTCATCAGCCAAAGAGTTACCAACAGCATGTGCTCCCACACGCTGATGGCCAAGAGTATGGATAACATGTGTGAGTGGCAAACGTTCCTTAAGAGCGGCCATTCGGACCCAAAGCATTTTATGCTTTATTGTGCTACCTTTAGAATCGCGATAATCATTTTGAGACCAAAAGTACAGATTGTCATTAAAGGACTGCACACAATAAAAGGAATCACACACTATAAGAGTGGGTACATCAGGATCAGTGAATTCTAGAGCCAACACTAAAGCACACAGCTCAGCTAACTGAGCTGTACAGTCTCCCAGAGCCTGTGTGTGCACCAAGGTAGACTTAAATTCCCCATCAACCATAAAGCCTGCTACAATAGCGCAGGCCGCCGAATAAGCATGTTTAGATCCTACGGGTGGTTGTGCAGAACCGTCGGTATAAATGATACATTTGTACTGATCAAGAGGAAGCAAAGACGACGGGGTGGGATGAACTTGTTCATACTGTAAAAACTCCTGTGTCTGTAACGACGGGTCAAAGATAAAAGTGACATCAGCCGATGTCAATGAACTTGCCCATTGAATCCAGAGAGGATGTAAAGCTTTAGAATTCGGAACGCTCGCCTTAGTGCCTGCTTCTAGAGCAGGCACAGGCAAGACCATAAGAATGCGTTTACCTTGAGCAAGCGAGTGCTCTTTAAGAATCGCCATCTGGACTGCTGTAAGAATTTTTTCAATGGTGGAAAAACGCATCTCCGCCGATGTGTACAAGTGCGATTTGTAAGCAATGGGGACTGTGTCTCCCTCATTGAACGTCAAGTAAGTGAAACCTACTGTACCTGGCACAATCCTTATGACCAAATTCGTAGAATTGTCACGAGTTAACAAGAAGTTGGTCACAAGCAGATCAGACTGCAAAGACCGAAGAATCGTGGTATGTTCCAGAAGCCAGCTGGAAGACGAAAAAGAGGGTTGTATCAACGCGTAAATCGGTTTGATACGCTGGGCATAATCCGGAATATATGTCCTAACTTCTTTAGAGTGGACGGAGGTTGCAATTGAGCACATTTCTCTAAAAAGTGGAAGGCCAACCCCCTACCTTCATTGTTGAGCTTGTAACCCAAGAAGAGTATCGCCAAATATGCGATGTGTGACTTAGCAAAATTAAATTTGTATCCTAAGTCAGCAAAATACAATATGATGCGATCCACACGCACAAGGTGCGGTATTAATTCGTCATCTGTCAAGTAAATATCATCGACGTACGAGAAAGCATCAGGGTCTATGTCGTGTTAAAGAGACACAACATGTGCAGCAAAAGCCCAAAGCTATTTTATAGCCCATAGGCAAACGCGTAAACCGCTTCTGATTGCCGACCACGGTGAATGCGGTTAAGTCACTGCTATCAGGGGCCAAATTGTGACTATAAAATACATTGTATATGTCCAGATTGGCTTTATACGAACTATGTTATTTATCAACGCAGAGCTGTACTGCAAATGTACGAACATGACTGTTTAAATTTCTGTAATCCAAAACTATGCGATATGAACTGTCCGGTTTCACTATCGGAAAAAGAGGATTATTCAGTGATGAAACACAGGGTTCAATTACACTCTGATATTCCAGTTGGGTCAAAATTTCAGTTACGAACGCTTTTGCATCACGTTTGATTGGATATTGCGCTTGTGGCTGAGGCATAGAACGTAATGGAATTTCATGTGCCCGGTAAATCTCTATCCCAGCCCACCTGATTACGATACACAGCCGGCGCTAGGGCTAATGCCCATTCCAACGCATAAGCTTGTTTCTCCTCCTCCGAGACATAACAGGAAAAACTCTGTAGTATTATGTCCTCCCCCCGAAAGAAGCCAAAACGAATGGAGGAGGCCAATCCGCCTCCACCAACAAAATGTCATAAGATGAGGTTGTCCCAAAAGACTGCCTTAATGGTCCGTTTAATATCACCTTCAATTTGGAGGATTATCTCCTAAAGTCTATCAGGGGGTGCAACTCGTGTATCTGCTGTTTCCACTGTAATGAAAGTATCAGTTGCTCTCGCCTCCAGTCAAGGATGGAGTGCCTCCCGCACTATGGTAACTTCCGCCGCGCTGTCGAGGAGTGTCACTGCCCATCTCCGATCGAGGAGTAGGGTTCTCACCGTCTGCGGCATACTTTACAGTCAGTGCAGCAACTTTTTTCTTCTGAAAAGGGGCACGATAAGGAGGTAGTCCCTCTGGTTTGGCTTTTACGTCAAACTGGCGTGGCGGATCACGTCGTTGTTGAGTGGTCTCACCTTGTCTGCGATCCTGTCGCTCCCCTTCACCGAATTGTTGTTCCGATGATTCCTGAAAGTAACGAGGAGAGCGAGGATCAGGAACCTGAAACCTCTCAGGTGTCTTAATTTTAGAGCGGTCAAGCAAATCATATCTACGCTCGGAAGTATCGGGCGTCGGTGAACCTGCACGCGAACCTTGCTTCTGTTGTTGCTGCCGCTGATTTCTATTCCAAGCCTTTTTAGGAAAGACTGGACGTCCCTCCTTTTCAGGCGGTGGCTTATTCTGTGTTTGAGTAAAAGGTGTAATTCCCAGATTATTGCGCCCCAAGGATTTATATACGTTCACAATAATCTTTGGAAATTCACGTTGTTTATCCACGTCAGCTACTGCCTCTAGGCGCTGACTCACCTGTAAGCTAACTGCTTCCCCCTTGACGTTAGCCAGAATCATGTCAGAGACAATAGGGAACATGCCTACTAATCTCATCCCCAACTCTAGGGCGGCTTCCGCCCCATGTTCATCTTGAACCTTCTTAAGCACCGTCGGAAGAACGGTCGTTGAGGGGGTGCCAAAACACAGTGAATAAACCACCGCAAACACCTTCCCCCAAGTGATGCAATCTGCCAGATTGGGAATAAGGCCTTTCGGTAAGCTCATCGTAAGTATCCTGTGTTTATCTACAGGAGACTTATGTGGAAAAATAGCTTCGAGTTGTTCAAACTTCTCGGCCAACCAAAAAGGGAATTTATCCCTATTGTGAGGACGCTTCCCCATCACCGAATTTATCATGATAGGACTAATAACCACGCCACCATGCCCTGGTGGCTGAGCGGCACCTGCCGGAGCCGCCAGTACATTACGAGACAGATACTGAATGACACTTCTGTGTATATGAATCAAGGACATGTGTAATATGCGTAGCTCTGCGTGTGAAACACCAAGATAATTTGGATGTGGTGTAAATCCCACCAAAACGGGACACGTGGCCCTGTCGACCGATAAGGGGCCGAGACAGACCACTGAAACAGGGTGAGGAAGGGCGCCATTAAACCATATGGTATGCTCCCAAGCTGACAACGGAACTTCAAGTAAACGATATGGACGGTAAACTTGCGGAACCGCACCACGTTCATATTCATGAAAGAAATTATCGTTTCCATCAACAGCTGGAAACTTAACCCGGGAGTAAAAAACCTCGAAGCGGAAAGCAGCATCCACCTCTATGACAAAAATAAATCCGCTCCCGCAATCGGGATTCCATGCTGGGTCAAATGCGCAGTAACCGCAGCGCGGTTAGGCGCAGCAATGTTAATAGCCATTATAGACACTGTAAGTTAAGCTAAGAAAAAGGTAGCGCAATACCTGGTTAAGAACAAAGAAAACTAAACCTTTTAAAATTCAAGCTTGAAAAACCTATAAAGTCTCAACTATAGGAGGGAAACCCCCTCGCACCACGGACGTCTCCGAAACTGGTGAGAGGGTATTGTGGACAAGCACAAGCGCTACTCAGCGGTCTTGTGTATAAGTACCAGACCAAACGTTGGCGGCGCCATGTTGCAGGGATTCTGCACATACACAGAACTATGCACAGGATTATGGGAGCTCAGTGTATAGGGACTGTGCCTTCCTATCACCTTAGTACCCACGAGCCCAGGACCGACTAGCTATAGTGTCTCACTCGCCCTCCTACACACTCACGGAGAAGCAAATGATTAGACACCCCAGAACACAACACTCCCGTATCCCTCTGGAATCGCAGTAACAAGACACACCTTTTCGCTCACACTCTCGTACCTGTCCACAATAAGATCTGACTGAGAGACGAATATAGTTTGAAAATGTTTATTTTAACTAACGAGCTCTAACATGCAGTATACGTGCCACAACAAGCAGAAAAATGCATAACACGAATATCGTTAGCATTGCAGCTAGGCCATACATCATAAAGGGAAGAGGTGTGGTCCAGCGGCCAGGGCGTCTGACTCCGGAACACGGGGGCACACGGTTCGATCCCCGGTGCTGGCGGCAGGTTAGCCCAGCACCATGTGACTCTGGCCAATAGCTCGCTTAATCTTCCCGACGGCTCCTAGCGCCTTGACACCCTCGGGTAATTGTTCGCGCTTTACAAATACTGGTATTATTATTAATAAAGGGAGATGTCATCTTATAAAGATTATGGAGAAAGGACTACAGTGCCTAACCTCCCTCCCCTTGGCTAGAAGGAGTATTATTATATAATAGAAGATCTGTGTGCTTTGTCAGCAGACCCCATACCTTAGACCATAGATGGTATGTCTACATCGTAGGTGCGTGTTGCTCTTCTCCCTGGAAAGGTCCCTCTCCAAGTGTGTGCCACCTAAACATGTATCCCCGTAATATCAAAGTACGAGCTTCCAGCCGCAGCTGCGTTAGTGTGTTTTGTCTAGTTGCTAGGGCCTGACCAGAACAGAATAACAAGGGGCATTGTTTATCGACCTTGCTCATAATGTTCAGACTAAACTCCAGGAACAGGCAGAGAACGAACACAGCAAACAGTTCTCATGTGAAAGGCATAAACAGTCTCGCAAAAATAATGCTTTGTAGTAACGTGCGCAAAAGCTGCATCATGGCTGCAGGGCTCATGCTAATTTAGCAATGTCGACAATGTACCCATCGGCCACTTGACAATGGGTGTGATGCCCTGAAAGTCGGAGAGAGTAGGGCTCCTGCCCTTCTCTTTGATGACAATACGCTATTAATATCAAAGTCTCCCCAAGGGCTACAACAGTTATTAAATGATTTATTTTTTTGTTATGAGCGTGGTCTGGAGCTCAATTATTTAAATACAAAGTATATGGTATTTTTTAAGGGCACCACAAAGACACTTAAGAGATGTATGTATGTTAAGGACCGCACTATTGAATTAGTCCCTGCATTTGATTATTTAGGGATTCGGTTTACCTCTAATTTGTGGTGGACCTCCCATATAGAGAAGGCACATTTGTCCCAAATTCAGCAGACTGCCCATATAACTGAGATCCATAGAAGTACGGTGTCTAGGGAAGTGGCTCCAGCACTAGAAATATATAACCCAAAAGCCTTAGGAGTAGCTATGTATGGTGCAGAAATTTGGGGGAGTGGGAATACTGATTGTCTCTCTGTGACCGAACATCGTTTTATAAGATCACTCCTCAACCTACCAGTTAGCACTCCATTAACCCTTATCCTCCTTGACTTGGCCCAAAGAAAAATTGCCCACAAGATGGACTGTAAGCACTTATTGTTCTGGACCGCCTGTGGACGACTGAGGACCTTGCTCCATTTCGAGTGGCCGTCAGGGACCTCATGATACAACCCAGGATAAGTAAAATCCCCTGGTTTTGTTCCCTTAGGGAACTATTGAGGAAATTGGGGCTGGAGGAATATTGGATAAATCCGGAGGAGTTGAGCTTGATTCCAAAAAGTAGGGTAAAGGCCATTTATTGGGAATTCATCCTGGTGAAGGATGCGTTAAATCCCCTGGGCTCACTCACTTGAGAGTTTGTAGATTTTAAACCTTTCCCACTCTTTGAGGATACTGTTGATGAAATTGTTCCCCCACTTGCAAGGAAATTGTTCCTCCAATTTAGATATAAGACTCTTCCTACTAAATTGTTTTTCAGCAAGTGGCTTTGCAATGCACTCTCTGATGTCTTATGCCCGGCTTGCAAATGCAGCCCTGAATCTTTAGTCCATTTGCTATTTTGTTGCCCATACTATAAGAATTTGAGGGACGAGTTGATTATCCCCCTGTGCAGGCTCATTGGACCTGGACATTATCTAGAGGTGCTTAGAATCCTTAGCACAGATACTAGCAGAGTAGTGGATTTTTGCCAAGCTAGATTCTTGTTGGCTTTATCGATTAGACGATCAAGGTGCCTGGTGTAATATATCTAGATTCTAGCGTCTAATAATATATATTTTATATTAATAATATGTATTTGTATATGGTTTTAATTTTTATATGATATTTGTAAGTGTCCTTTTTATGGACTGCTATATTTTTGGCATTTTATAATCACCCTGGCGTATGAAATGTATGTAATTGGTTGTGATGTACTTTTTAAAATCTTTGTGATCAAAAATAAAGTTATGATGATGATGAGTTGAGGAGTCTTGCTGTAATGTGAATAAGGTGCTCATAGAAATAAGCCTAAATGTAGTCACGCCTCTGACCTTAAAGAGTAATTTGTACACTTTCACAATAATCTTCATTGGTTCTTCCCAAGGGCACTCCTGATCCCTCTACTTAAGCCCTGGTTATTGGCAGGTGATTATCGTTTTTGGGATGCCACGGTGCACCCAGCGTCGTTGTCTGCTGGCCCCCCATGCTAGACTGAGCTCACAGGCTTGGAGCAAATGATAGCCCCTTCTTCGTTTATCAAATTTAATATTCACAAACTTTATGTTCAGCCATTGCTGGTGTAACCCTTTGCAAACATGAGTGTGTATGAATTATGTTAAGGGATTGCACACCTTGTGTTTAAGTTACGTTCACCTGTAAATATTTGCAAACGTGTCATAATGTAAGAATGGTGTTTGTAAGATGGGGGATGAGTGCTGCCCACAGAGGACAACCCCACACCCAAATTTATTTTTCCTTCTCTCCCTTTGTTTGAGTTAGTCTGGAGGAGATCCACATAGCTTCCAACAAGAAAACCCTTGAAGGGTACTCCTGGTACCCTTGCTCATAGTCCCCTTCTGTCCCAGAATACTCTTTATGAAGAAAAACATGACCACTGCCTTCTGTGCTTGTAGTTGAAATTGGGCTACTGCTAACTGCCCACTTTTATGAATTTAAATTAGAGTTGCCCAGCAGCTCACTAACATTTTTGGGCTTGTCGCTGTGTGGACCACTTGTTGCAAATCTGTATCCAGATGGTGAAGTCAAGATGCTGCCCATTTTCTCCTGGCTGGGACTAAGACGAGGCCCTACTGAAGTTCTGCTTGCCTACCCTGCTAAGGCCTGTAATGTTGTATACTTAACCTCAAACATGGAGAGACAAGTCCTCACACTTCTAGGCAGTTCCTGGTCTCAAGGGGACCTAAAGAGGAAAAAACAGACTTATAAGTAAAGTGATTGAGAGGAAAGACTAAAGTGAGGGGGGGATAAAGTACAAAGAAAAGGCAAAGGAAAAAAAGTCTATAAAATCAGAAACTGAAAAGAGACTGGGTGCTCGCCAAAAACAGAAACCACATTATCCTTTCGTATACCTGTGGAGACAGAGGGTATCCTAAGAAGGCTTCACCAAAACCCCTTCAAGAGACTCTGCCAGAAGTGGAACCCTCAGAGGGTTTTCACCTAGAGGTGGAACCACAGAACTAAAGACGGGGTCCGAGTAAGGAGAACAGTGGTCCAAAGAGTGAAGAGGAGGCAAACAGGTCCTGGAGTGATGGTAGCTTTCCAGTGTTACCAGTGACAGGGCACAAGTCATGAAAAAAAGAAGTGGGGGGACTAACTGTGCTAGACAGTATACAAGATACCGCTCACTGCGCGTGGCATCACAGAAAGTGTCATCTGTAAAGAATTCAATAAAAAAATGGGTATTTAAATGGCTGTTTGTATAAATACTCACACAGTCCGATACAGCTTACATTCTTATCACGCATGCCGTTTTATATAGTGATTGAACAAAGTCAAAAGCTTTCTCCAAAATCGTAGTTTCTCGTGAATGCTTGTGAAGTGAGAACAATCTGTGTACCTTTCTTCCCCTCCACTGCCCTGGATCCTGGGTGTGAGGCTGCAGATAGCTCCCAGACAGGATTGTACTCACACAAAAAGAGAGCTGATTGTCTTTGAATCAGCCCTTTGTCTTGGGCCCAGCTGGAGGGGGGAAATAAACAAGCATTGGCAAAGCCAATAGGTCTTGCCTATGCAAGAGCTATTGGCTTCACCATTATGTTTTAGCAGTGGCACATTTGAAAGTGATGGGTTGTAAAAGTTGGGTGTCACTTTTATGTAGCGAGCAACGCAAGCAAGCTTAATGGACAAATGTAAGATCCAGGGTGGGTCCGCCGCCCAAGAAAGAATTGAAAAAAGATTGGCAAATGGTGCATTTTAAAGCAAATTAATTTAGTGATAAAGCAAGGCTTATAAAGCAGTGGGAACATATAGTCTTGAAATATTAAACACATTAAAAACTGCCCCATATCTTACTGCATTAATATGTTCAACAGGTACTGTAATGTGAAAATTGTACAGTGCGACAACTTCAGCCATTTAAAGTGTGTGCTTGTCCAGTGTCTTGCACTGCATGCGGCATGAACTTTGGAAGAAAATGTTCTAGCCAGGCTTCAGGAAGCACCCACATCTGCTGGCTGCAATCAGTCATATAGAAATATATGCAGATAGGTCTTTAAGTGGGATGAAAAAAGTCGGGGCTCTCTAAAAGAACATGTAAAATACATTTCTGTGATTCCCATAGTGTGCCAGCAGACCGGTATTTTGGTTTCTCTTGGAGATGTAATTGCATCCAGATATATAACACAACAACTGACATACACCTAAAATCTGTCCGTACGATTGACTTTGTCAATGGTTGTTAGTTGTTTAAGATAAATGAGTAACAACAATGATTTGTTATAAACAATAAACACTGGAAATATTTCAATTTTCAATTCTGAAATTGAAAGTCTGTGAATTAAATAGTATTGAGGCTTGTGAGAGGAGTTTTGGCCTTCAGTTATGTGCTCTTTATGTTAGATATGTATGCCCTTTGTCTCTGCACATCTCGTCCATCTGCACATCTTCAACCACCTTTCTTTCCTCTTCAGCACCCTCTTTTCAGTCTTCCCCAATGCACTTCCTCACATCTCCCTCACTTCACCACTTCCAAACATACACTGCACTCACTCACATTGAAGCAATTTTTTTCCTTTTGCTTTGGAAATATTTTTATAACTGTGTACCCCCTATACACACATTTCCACAACATTTCTATTGTAACTGGAATACATGACCACCATGGTTCTGTGTGCTCTGCAGGAGAGGTCAACCCTCTAACAGGCACTTTGCTTTGGCTTCAGCCTCAGCGTCGGAGCTCTCAATCAAAGCCCCTCAAAAAACCTGGCACGTCTCAAAGTATGCACTATACAAGAGTAATAAGACGCACGGAAAAAAATATAGAAACACAACAGGATGAAATAGCTAACACTGGGAAATGCAAGATCATGTGAAATAAGAGAGGAACTAAATCGCTGACATGCATTGCTGTAACATTTTTAACATTGTTCGGAAATAAAGCCATGTTTTTGTCATTAATGTTAAGGGCATGAAAATCGGTTCTAGTTTTATTGCCATATAGCAGATAACTGTCTTTACTATGAGCACATATTTCTACCTTTGCTCTTCGCTCAGATATACGGATCAACTTTGCAAGGGAACAAAAACCCTGCTCGTCTTTTGGATCAATTTCACGAGGGAACAAATACAGCAGTTCTACTCCTAAAGGGGCCAGCGGCGTACAGCCAGGGCCTGGGGTGTCACAGTGGGGCAGGTTAGCGTGACCAGGGGTCTCCGCACAATATACATAACACAAGATTAGCATTATAACACTTACCATTACAGAGGGCAAGGCATAAAATCACACATGCTTACATCCACTCCTACATGTGACGAATGGGAAAGGGTGGGTTCTGTGCCTGTGAATGACGGACGGCTGTCCTCACGCAGGGATGGAGAATCCGACGCCCGAAACCGTGATGCTGAATGCGTAATTGACCCAAAGTGGATACTACCATAGACTACAATGGCAATGAAGAGCTTTTGAACAGTAAGCCCTGCGTTGTGCATCACAGTTCAGAAAGTTGATTTACTGCCTGGCTTTCGTCTCCTGCTTCAGAGCGAGGCGGGGCAGGCAGCCTGGGACAGACAGCCAGAGTTAAATACATTGGGGGAAGCAATACAAATTGGAAGGGGATTGAGGCAAAGACAGATTGCACCTATCCTTAGTGGAGTAATTTCTATCAAGATGCACAAGGTGCTAAGGACCAGAGATTCAATGCCCCTAAATCTCCCGAGATACACAGTATCTCTCAATTCCATGACAACACAATGGTCCAGCACACTTAATTTAAATCAAAGTTTTACAAAAGTAATCAGTGTAGCTTAAACATTTGTTTTTAAATCGGGTATAAAAACAAGAATGGCAATTCAGCAGAGTTGTTCTTTCAAATCCTTTATTGATGACTTCTTTTTTCTGACAAGGTAAAAGACCGTAACCAACGCGTTTCGTCCTCGCGGACTTCTTCAGGGCTACAAACAACATATATATGTACACAATTAATTCTCATAGATTAACACATCTATACTTTACAAACAATATGACAAAAAATTATTAAAACCGTCCAATTTATTATAAAAACCATTTACTTTAGAAATTCATAGTATTTTACATTCGTTTATTCACGTCATGATACATAAAATATATTTTCTCAAGCACCAGTATATATTTGCACCGTGCTCAATAAAGATTCTGCTGATTTTGCCATATCCCATAAAAATTCACAATTCATATCACAATGTATAACGTAATCATAGTCATTTTTTATTACTATATGGCATCTTTTAGTGGCCCCGGTGGGCGGGAACACTAGCGCCATTATTACAAGCATTATGATCTCCCCTATCATGCAACATAAGTTAGCAATTCTTACCAGAACAAAACACACTGTCTGTAATTCTTGGCTGTATTTATTGCCTTACACAGTTTCTCCTTCTATAGTCTGGAAATGTGTAATAGTATCTATTGGGTATAATTGAAAAGAGAAAACTCATTTGGACTGTATGCATAAGGGACAGTTAGTTATAAACTCAGAGCAAGAGGGCGTTCATACCTGGTATTTCACTTATTCAATCAGACGTATAATAAGGGATATTAATCTCTCTTCTTTTACCAAATTACCATGGTTGGCAGCAGGCAAGTTCCCAATGCAAGAGTGTCATCCACGTTATTTCATTAGTAACTATATAATAAAAAGCAAAGAGCAGATGCCCTTAGATTTTTGGAAGGTAATTTCTTAGTCCTCTCTCCAAGTGACAATTTTATTTAAAACGTACATATTATATTGACTGTGCACAATATGAGTGCAACTTGGTAATGTCACAAGGTCTCTATACTACTATATTTTTATTGCATTATTGGAGTCTGTAGATATGATCAAACTGCACCCCTTTGAAATAGTGGGTGTGAGGACAGTATGGGCTAGAATTATCCCCTTTATCCTGTAAATTACATTTGTTTAAAAAGGAGACTTAAGGAGCCTATTGCCCACCAATGCGAATCATCAGTGACTTGGACTTTTTATATGAAATTGAATTAGTGCAGAGTGTAGAGCGCTGTGGTGCATAGTAGAGTAGTGTGGGATAGTGTGCATTAGTACATAGCATAAATTGGTGTAGAGTAGAGAGGCGAAGAATGAAGTGGCGTAGAGTGAAATGGTGCAAAGTAGAGTGATGCAGAGTAGAGTGCAGTGATGCAGTGTGAAATGGCGTGGAGCAAGTGCAGTGGCGTAGTGTGTAGCTGTGCAGAGTAGAGGTAATATGCATGGTGTTGTAGCACACTTCCATTACAGACAACACATCTTCAATTAAAATCACCATTACATTTGCACAAGCATACATTTTCACTGATAAAAGTATACAGTGCGCAAACAAAAATGTTTGGAAATGTCATCAACTAGTGTATTGATTTGTTTTCATCGTTTAAAAATATTTGCTTACACCACACTTCAGAATTACCCAAAAATGTGCTTCACTTGATATTTTCTAATTTTGAAATATCTGCAAAGTTCATTTACAGACATTTAAATTTTGTTTATGTGGGCATGGCCGATTATCTGTTCTCCCGCCTTCAGGTGGTTCAGAACGCTGCCGCCAAGCTAATTTGCAATAAAAAGAAATTCAGCTCGGCTTCCAGCTGCCTAAAAGAGCTTCACTGGCTTCCAGTAAGACAAAGAGCTAGTTTCAAACTCCTGTGTTTTGCACACAAAACACTACATAAAAAAGGCCCTTACATCCTACGAGATAGGATAGAATTCCATGTTCCTTCACGGAACCTAAGATCACGCTATCAGGCCTTAGCCTCAGTCAAACGCACAAACAAGGTCAGAATGGGTGACAGATCTTTCTCTAAGGCAGCACCGGTCCTATGGAACAACCTCCCACTCGATCTACGCCTTACGGACGATTATGTACTCTTCAGGAAAAAACTGAAAACCACTTTCTTTCCTAGATACTGAAACTACCTATAATTTAGACCAAGAGTAATCCGTTTAGCATTTGCATTCTCTCCTAGCGCCGTGATGTCCCTCGGGATGATTGATGCGCTTTATAAATACCAAAAATACAAATACAAAAAATAAGAAAAGAAATAACATTGTACAGCCTTCCTCAAGCAAACACCCCGGAGCCAGCATAATTGTCACAAAAATCTTCTCACTTTGAAGTCAGAGAAAGAAAAGTTAACACCAAGCTCCCTGGAAGAAAGAGACTGACAATTGACCTCTGTCTGAATGCACAGTAAATCTGACAAGATAAGAACAAGATTTAAAGGCCTGTTTACAGAAATCGAGCAGTGGTGGATGAATACAGTAAATAGGATTTGGGCAAGCGAAGGGACAAACTCGAGCTTGACAGCACAGCCTAAAACAAACAGAGCCAGCAAATTGAAAGCAAGCAAATGTGAGTTACAAACCACAAGGCCAATGGTAAACAATCGGCGGAATGCATTCCCAGGGAAGCTTTCCGAATGTCCTCCAACATGTTATTAGCAAACCACTTCAGCCACACCACGCAACCCACCTGGATGGACCACCACTGCGTACACTTCCACGTTGACAATCCCGCCCTCTGCGAAGGAACTGGAGCAAGGTCACCGAGGAGCACCTCAACTCCACCCTCAACCGCAAAGCCCCCCCACCTCGACCGACGCCAACTCCGCAGCCAAAGAACTTCACAGATGGATCACCAACTGCACAGACGAGCTCCCCCCCCTCCGCAACCCCGACAGACAGTGCCCCAGGAAGGCCACCTGGTTCACCACCGACCTCCAAGAATCCAGACGCAGACGTCTCGAGAAGAATTGGAGAAACAGCAAAACTTTGGAAGACCGCTCCACGTACAAGAACGCCATGACAGAACACCACCAACTCATTAGATCCACCAAGAGGACCTTTATCCGAAACAAAATCCACACCAACACCAGCAACTCCAAGGAACTCTTCAACATCATTCAGGAATTCACCAAGCCCCCCAGCGAAGCTACGGACGTCATGCCCTCCCAAGACCTCTGCAACAAACTTGGCTCCTACTTCCACCTGAAAATAAGATCCCTCTACGACAACTTCAACAAACAGACCCCGGACACCGAACCCGCTCCGCCCCCCAGCAACGACAGTCAGCCTACCATCTCCTCCTGGACCCCAGTCACCACCGAACACACCGCATCGACCATGAAAGGCATTCACTCAGGAGCCCCCACGGACCCCTGTCCTCCACACATCTTCCACAGAGCTGCCGCCGCCGTTGCACCAGGGCTACGACGCACCATCAACGTCTCCTTCGAAGCCAGCACATTCCCCGACGACTGGAAACGCGCAGAAGTCAAGCCCCTCCTCAAGAAGCCCTCAGCAGATCCGACGGACCTCAAGAACTACCGACCCATCTCTCCTCCCTTTCGCGGCCAAAGTCACCGAAAAATCATCAACATCCAACTAACGAAATTCATCGAAGAGAACTCCATCCTCAACCCCTCCCAATCCGGATTCCGCAGCAACCACAGCACCGAGACCGCCCTACTCGCCGCTACAGACGACATCCGCACGCTCCTCGACCAAGGACAAACTGCTGCTCTGATCCTGCTCGAGCTCTCTGCAGCCTTCGACACCATTTCCCACCGCACTCTCACCGCCAGACTCCACAACCCTGGCATACAGGGAACCGCCCTTGACTGGCTCCGCTCCTTCCTCACCGGCAGAACCCAAAGAGTCAGACTTCCTCCCTTCCTCTCCGAACCCACAGAGATCAACTGCGGAGTACCCCAAGGATCAGCGCTCAGCCCCACGCTCTTCAACATCTACATGGCCCCCCTCACCGCCATCGTCAGACAGCATGGACTCAGCATAGTATCCTACGCCGACGACACCCAGCTCATCCTCTCCCTCACGAAGACCCCCTCACCGCCAGACTCATCTTCCAGGAAGGAATGAAGGACGTCGCATCCTGGATGAGCAGCAGCTGCCTAAAGCTCAACTCGGAGAAGACAGAAGTCCTCATCCCCGGACCCTCCCCCTCTGCATGGGACAACACCTGGTGGCCCACTGCTATTGGCAGCCCCACCACCCCCACCCCCACGGACCACGCCCGGAACCTCGGCATCATACTCGACTCCTCCCTCTCCATGAAACGACAGATCAACGCCGTCGCCTCCACCTGCTTCAACACCCTCTGCATCCTTCGCAAGACCTTCAAATGGATCCCCCCCGAATCTAGAAAGAACGTCACCCACGCACTCATAACCAGCAGATTGGACTACGGAAACGCCCTCTACGCCGGGATCAGCAAATCTCTGCTCCGCAAGCTCCAGACCATACAGAACACCGCAGCCAGACTCGTCCTTGGCATCCCTCGACACGAACACATCACCCAACACCTGCGAGACCTCCACTGGCTCCCCATCGAGAAGAGAGTAACCTTCAAGATACTCACCCACGCATATAAATGCCTCCACAACACCAGACCCCAATATCTCAACGAAAGAATCGCCTTCCACGTACCCAAGAGAAAACTCCGATCCACCGACCTCGCCGAAACCCCGCGCATTCGCAGAGCCAGAACGGGTGGAAGAGCCTTCTCCTACGTCACGGCCAAGACCTGGAACATTCTTCCGATCAACATCAGACGCGCCCCCACTCTGCACATCTTCAGGAAGACCCTCAAGACCTCGCTCTTCGACTGACTGGAGCTGCTTCCCCCACAGCGCCTTGAGACCCTTACAGGTGAGTAGCACGCTCACAATTCCCTGATTGATTGATTGATTGACTGTGCTGTCTGGTAGGCTGCGACCTAAAAAGCCCTCCACCACCTGCATGTTGTTGCTCAGCGGAATGCATTCAACAGTGCAGGTACTGCTAAATGTGTTCCCCTGTTGGAAAATTACACCGGGACAAGTTCAGCTTACTTCACAGGGGCCCAACTTCTTAGCAAAGGTGACAGCATCCACCCTGTGAAGACAGTGGGTAGACGCTGTCATATTAACAGTGCCATTGCCCGGCTTGGAAGTCCTCAGCCAGCCCAAGGATTCCTGCACACAGCTGAGAACCTGAGCCTGCGCTTCCTCTCACCACGAGATGGATACCGTCTACCCAAGATTCAACACTGGTGTTTCTGAACACCTGGGGAGCCCCTCATGTGTGCCCCTAATGATTCCATTTTATCAGACTCTGATCTTTGTAAACATCTGCTGAGCTCCTTGTACAACTCACCAGCAACAGAGACTCAATGCCTGAGAGATACCCTCCGGCAGGTTTTGAGATGGAAGATTGAAGTAGTTTTATCTTGCAAGCACTACTCTTTGCACCAACTTTTCTTATTTTTCTTCTTTTTTTACTCATTACTCCATTTGGCCTGCAGTGAGCAGCACTCTAGCATCCAGCTGAGTAACCAGTTCCAGGGGCCTTTGTGGTTTGCTCTGTGTGACTTGAGGTTGGTGTATCTCTAAGTACACACAGTGTGCATGCTACAAACTCTGATGCACTATCTTCTTGCTTTACAGGCACCCTTGTGTCAGACCCCATTTCAGAGGGCAGCACGGCAAGCAGGGGCTACTTCCTTGGGCTTGAGTTTGTCTGCATTGTTTACTGCTATTGGCAATGGTACTCCTCCTCACCCCTCACAATCTAGGCGGTTCCCTCAGAGGGTCAGTGTTAAGCATAACTAGGCTAAGGTGCAGCTTACATCCATACTCTCAATGTGCACACATTCTCTATTACAGTTTGCTTTATCTCACCAAGAAAGATTTCTCAGCCTGTGTTCGGGTTGGCACACTCCAGGGTCGGATTGGTAAGGCGGACACTGGGCGGACAGAGGGCGATGGGTCGGTATCTGAGTTGTAGCTGTGGGCCACTCTTTTGGTCAGCGTGGTGGCTAATTTGGACTGTGTCTGTGCTGTTTAGATGCCACCAGTGGCCCAGTGAGGGCCTGAGCGGTTTTTCCAGAGGTAGATGGGCCTCTATTACCTCCCTTTTACCAGCCGGGCAGAGGTGTCATTCCCAGATGCAGGTGGAGCAGGGGCAGGGGGCCTGAGCAGAAGTGGCCTCACTTCTATTCAGGTGTGGTTTACCAGTGTGAACTTATCCATGCACAAAGAGTCCTGGCAACATTTGTATTTTTTAAATCTCAGTGAAGTTAAGAAAACATGCCTCTTTTAAAGAACCCCCTCCTTCTTTTCATAATACATAAAAACCCTGAAGCAGTGTTTTGCGAAAAGGCGCAATCCGCAAATGTGGGCAACTTTTTTTTATGTTGCCCGGGCCTATTTTTTATCCAAATCCAACCCTGGTACACTCAGATGGGTGACTATCTCCACCTGTGCTCTGCTGCTTCTGAGAGCGCAAGAGTTAGCAGTTCTTGTCAGTTGTTCTTTGTTGAGACAACTGTCCACGTTCTCTGGTTATTGGTTCTGGGTCTCATACAGATTGGGTAGGTTGGTGCTTGCAGATCAGTGCAGCCCCCATTGGGTTTGAGATGGTGCAGCCACACACAGACCAGTCTCAGGATGGTCCACCCATGCACAGACCGGACTCGGTCAGATCACAAGATCCAGCGCAGGCCTTACTCTCTGGAGCAAGTGGCTCAGGTCGCTCCACAGATTCATCTTTGGACGCTGAGGCGCAGGTCTCGCCGAGACTTATTTGTTGGCACAGTGACTGGGATCACATTAAAGCCGCTCTTCTGGCGCAGCGACTCTGGTCACGCTGCAACTTCTCTTCTGGCACTGCAGCTCGTGGCACACCGCCAAAGGTCACAGCGCCATATAGGTTCTGGCAATCTCTGGTCACGCTGCATAGTCCCTGCCAGGAACTGCAGGGGAAGAGACTGCTGCCTGCCAACACAACGGTATGCAGATTGCTCTCTACAGTGTTCTGTTCTTGTAGACACCACCACACTGGGGTCACGCTGCACCTTGCTCTTCCTGGGCAGTCACTAATTCTGCCTGATTGGCAGGCTCTTTCCATTTCTCAACAGGAAGGTTGACTTCTAGGCACCTCAAGAGCAGGTGAACAGTTTTTACAGCAAGGTTTAGGCTCGGGTGATGTCCCTCATATCTGAGAAGCTGGCTGTCCGGCAGACACCAGCTCTGGTTGTACAACAGCCCTCGTGTACTCTACGGAACCGTAATTTTTCCAATGAAATACATTTTTGTAAGTCTGTTAAGTCATAGCAAATACCAAAATCTAGTAAATTTTTTGAATGTACCTAAAAATAAGTGCAGCACTGGTCTCACACTTGACACGCCATAATCTGAGGACCTCCATAGCCCATCTTACCACATTTTTTTGTTGCAGTTTTATATAGCGCAATCTCGACCCAAAGGTATTGGAGCGCTTCACATGAGCACTAGTTACATTGCACAAGGACGTATTCATTTTTTTTTTAGGTACAGGGACATTAGGTGGTTTGCCCAGAAGCACAGGATGTTGAGGTGATGTTGAGACTTGAACCCTGTTCCCCAGTTCCAAAGTCGGCAGCTCTGGTTGTTACGCCACAACCGATCCTTTATTGTGTGTGACGCGAGAACGGACACTGCAGAACCCTACAGCTGGTCCGTGAACAGAGATCCTCTTTACCTACAAATGAGGTCTCCCACAGACCCAACTGCTCCAGTTTGGACAATTAAATATAATTTGCAGACTTGCAACAGCATGCAGCCCAGGCATCCTACAAGATATCTTGCGCTATTATTAATTCTTATAACACCTTGCATCCTCTGTGCCGCAGGATCAAACTAACCCAACAAGTTCGCAAGAAACAAATACAAAATTTCAAAATGGGACAACAGGAAGATGGTTACAGCCTGGTTCAACATGCTTTATATACATTTTCTTTTGGCACATTCTGGGTCCCCGCAAGCGAATTTCCAACGATAGTGTATTCTGTAACAGGTCCAACAGGGCAAAAACTGTCACATCCTCCCCATTTCTGGAGTACGCAAATGACCACGCCACACACAGCTCTGTAACACGTCTTTATTCTTCGGCATGCAACATTAACTGAACGCACTATGTCATAAACTTTATTGACCACACCCAGATACCTCCTAACTGATTACGTAACTTTGTAAGTAGTCCGGCACGGACCATAAGGGTCCTACTGCACATCATCACAGAATACTACAAAAACCAATTTAGGAAAAGCATTGATTACATTTTTCAACATTATTTCACAAGGTAACAAAAATAAATTAAATCATCTGCCCATACAGTGAAACAGAAATGAAAGGTGTGTCCCTCAGTCAGTGCATTTCTAGACTCGTGCAGGCAAGTAAGGACAGACCTATACTTCAGAGTTCACAGGCTTTCAGTTAATCACCTAGTGGGACCAGTCTAGATGTTGCTACATTACTACACAGCCATCTGGACATTGTACCTTGACCATGAGTTCTTTCATCACTCCATTTACTTCTTCCATTTGAAGATAATGCCTGTAGATGGTCCTTTTTGGTGCTAGACTCTGTATTTAATAATAGCCAACTTTCCTAAGTCAGTCAGGGTGATTAATACAATGCTTCCATGACTCTGAAGCTGCTTGTCCATGAAGCGTCTCACCCACCCCATTGATTCTGCTCCACTTTGTTGAAAATCCATTCCAGGCCCCCTGGCTCAGAAGTGGCAATAACTTGTATTTGTTGAATTACCTTTCTTTATTGGTTTTCCTTTATTTGAATTCAACATCAATGTGCATGTACAGAATTTGTGTATGCTATCCACAAAATAGTTAGAACTTCCCATTAAAAACATTCCAAAGCAAAGAAGTAGACTATGGTGGGACAGTACCCGGTCAGATGGAGAAATCCACCCTACCCCTCACTGCAGCGAGTGTTTCGGGCCAGTTCTCTGTTGTCGTGCCGGGGTGCCGTATGCCAGATATATAGGGTGACCAGATCTTGACAACCAAAAACCGGGACATTTTGCCAAAATAAAAGAAGGACTACAATTTTACATCAACGAAGCTGCACAGAATGACCACTCTTATCAACATAGGAACACAGAAGAAGCACTAAGAAAATAAATAAAATGTAATTTCTAAAACCAGCTTCATACCTGCTAATTACATTGCTTACTTCTAACAGCTGTTAACTAGCACAACTTTAGAACACCCAATAAGTTCCTCTCGCTGGTTTCAGTCGACCCCCTCTAAAAACCGGGACATGAGCCAAAATTGCGGAAATCTGCCGGGACAGCTGTTCAAAACCGGGGACGCCTGGTCACCCTACCGATATAGAATTTTTTTTAAAAAGCATTTTATGCCTGTAGTCAGGGCTTTAAGTGGGCCGGGTCCTGCTGGTGCTAAAAAAAGCAGGTACTGAGACGGGTCCCTATCGGGCTCTTCAATTTTTGTGGTCACCCTCAGGATGAAAAATAAATCTTACCTCTGCAGCAGTACCACCCTCCCTCACTGCCATTGATGTAACTTCAAAGAGACTCATTATAGTTCTTTCACAGTCTCATCATTTCAGAACGGAAGCATTTTCAATGTTATATACAACGAAGCCATAGTTGTTGCCTATTTATCTTATGCAACTAACAACCATTGGCAAAGCCAATAGTCCTGGCTTGTTGAAGGTGTAATGTTACTTGTTGTATTATATATCTGGATGCAATAATAGAAGCAGGAAATTACCAGTCAGGCGGCACACTATGCTAAGTACAGATTTTAAGCTTGCGTATTTGTAAGCCACGCCCCTAATTACATTGGCCACGCTCCTTTGAAAGACCCCACAATTTTTTCATCCCACTGCCTGTAGTTCATGGATATGAGCCCAGATTGTGTACAGCAGTATTTCCCAGGGCCGGCTTTTGGCATGGGCGAGTTGCCCAGGGTGCCAATTTTCAGAGGGCCGCCCGGAACTGTCCGCATTAAAGTCCTGCAGCCAGCAGCATCCCTCTGTCTTGAATCCAGTGATCGAGACTGAAATGCTTTTAATCCTTTTTACCTGCTGCAGGTGACATTTTACACCTCATTCACCCTCTTCCTTCCCCTCCCTTCTCACTCTCACCCCCCTGCCGACACCCACCCACAGAGCCATTCCCACCACCAAGAACTTGACATTAGCGTGATTTAACTACAGTGTGAGTGATTCAGAATATGTGGGGGACGTGCTGAGAAGTTTGTGCTCAGAGGTCAGTTACTGCTATGATGGGTGAGTGACCGTCAAACGCAAAATGGACCCCCTGCTACCTTATTTTATTCACCAGCTGCAAGGAGGGCGCCAAATGTATTTGTACCCAGGGCGCTATCGGACCAAGGTCCGGCGCTGGTATTTCCATTGTGTGTCTGACAGTTTCACCCAAGTCAGTCTAGACTACCTTGCACGTCTTGTTCTACATTGTGACACATATGCCTATAACATGGTTACCCATCTTGTCGTGTCTATGGATCCAATCAGTTGCGTTTTGTGTTACTGCATACATTCGGTGGGCTCTCCTGGAAATCCTGGTAATTTATCCTTAACTGTATTTTGTAGCCTGTAATATATGAAAATGTCTAATGTTGTGGGGTTCCCTCTTGATCAAAATTGTTTCCAGTGCGATAAATTGCCCCTCTACATATGGATGACCCAGCTCTGACATTGCCATTTTCGTTAATGTTTATGTGGGAGCAGAGATGCAGAGTGGACCTGGCCTGACAGTTCTGGCTGGACTGTTCCTATTAGAGCAGGACCAAGGCTGAGCTGCATATGGATGGGTCCTTTCTGAGTTGTATGGTGGGCAAAAAAATGATGAACTGGAATGCGGCTCCAAGTAATTACCATTGTCTGTCCATCACATTTTTTATTCTTCAGTTATCATGAGAGGGCTGTGTGCCGAATCCTGAAACAATAAATCCTGTTCTTCACCCAATGATCACGAGAGGCCTATATGTCTGAACCCTACATCGCTGTACACTGTTCAAGTGACTGATGACTGTGTAAACCTCGTTCCTTGACTTCTGTGCACCATTTCACTTTTTCAAGTGACTGACAATGGTGCATAACCCGTGTGCCAGCTTATGCACCACTTCATTTCTTCAAGCGAAATCTAAGCATGTTCAGCCCAAATGCCTCACCCCCTGCAGTTGCAACTAACTGCCCTCTCCACCCAGAGCCAGCGGGATCCACAGGTGGGCTTCTGTAACTATCAGTGGCGGGTGCAACAGAGCAGAAGTGGTGGGATGAGGGAGAAAAAAAGAATGGATCACTTACCTGCTGGCCGCCGCCTCTCCTCCGTCCTCTTCTGTTCCTGTCGACTCCGAGCAGCACACAGGCTCCCAGACAGGGCCGGACTGGCCGTAGCGGGCACCGGGTGTTTCGGTGGGCCGCTAGGGTAGGGGCTGTTTTTGGGCCCCTGGGGGGCCGTTTTTGTTACCGGGGGTCGGCAATATCGGTCCCCTCAAAACAAAATCGGCCGAAACCGGCCCTCGCAAACAGCTCGGCTGCACCCTCCCTACCCCCAGGGGGGAGCAGCCGAGCAGTTTGCCAGGGCCGGTTTCGGTTCCCAGTCCCGCCCTGCTCCCAGACTCCCCTAAGCCAATCGTGACGCTGCTGTCATGCTGGTAATATTGGCCTCAGTTATGTTGCCACCATTGTCAGCACCACAGCCACCATGTGCTTCCCCCGGTTAACACACTGCAAAAGAACACCAACGACTATCCGGTATCGAACTGTGGTAATGGAAACAACTGCAAGCTTGCGTGATACGTTGCTGTCCTTTAGATATTATTTGTTTGACTGGAAACCCTGCTTCACACATAATTCTAGAGCCCAGTTTTTACAAAGAAACTAAGATAATACAGTCAATTATATTGCTGATAGCAGAAAACGTAGTAAAGTTCTAATGCATGTTTGCTTAATAATAATAAGTTCTATATCATTTTCTAAAATAATAGCACTGCTACGGCAATGAGTTTACTGTGTATATCTGTTATTGTTCGGTTACTTAAAACCATTACAAAATAAAACAGCATGAACAATGCATTACATTTCAGATGCATAAACTTTGAAGCATTTAAATTTAACTGTAGAACTCCATAGTTAATCAAACAATTTTACTTCTACAGTAAGGCTCAGGATCCAAGCCACCGTACAACTAGCTCCAAGTTTAATGGTTAGATTAAGGGGGGAAAAAATTATATCTATAAAAAAAGGAGAGAACTACCTCATAGAGGTGGGGTTGTGCAAAAGTGCAAAGTAACAACAGACTTTTTCGATCGATGAAAAGGGCAAAGTGGAAAATGCCAACTAGCAGCAGACTTTTTTCAATAGGCGTTGGTTGCATGTGCCAGTTATTCCCGTTGAAGCTGAAGTATAATTTGGCTCAGAGTGCCTTAAATAAACTCCTGAAAACTCAGAGGATGCTTCACAGAAGTATTCATATAACACTTTAAAACCGGTATTTCATAAATGAGAAATCAACTGTAAAATAAGGTCAAAATAAATAAATAGCATCGGTGCAGGCGAGCGTACTCAGCAGAGCTGGGTTGGGCAGTGTGCGGGATTCTTCCCACATTGCTCGGTCCTCAGGCAGGCGCAGTGACCGGGCACCTCCATGACACTGCCGGCGGCCGGTCCTTCCAGCCTGTCCTTCTGTTCTTGGATCATTTACCTGGACAAGTTTGCCTCCATGTGCTGCAGAGCTGTTGTGCCGGCCTGTAGGATATTTGAGGTTGTGGCTAATGCCCCACCACGGGTTGTGTCCTCCCTACTTAGTTTATTAACAGCTAAGGCCACAAACCTGACCACCAAGATGTTCATAGTGGTGTTCTTTGGGTTAAGTGCGTTAATGATGGCCTATCGGCACATACGAGTGCCTACTCTGTTCCATTTTGACCTAAGAGTTCTTTCTGTTCCTCTAACAGAGCAGGGCAGCTGTAAACGATTTGTTGGGAAGATTCCTCATACCTACTGCAATCCCTGCACGTTATTGCTTCCGAAGGCCTGCGCCACTTAGCTTGATGTTTCAGAAACAACCAGTCCCCTAGCCAAGGAGCCATAAACTTTAGTTTTTTTTAAATATTTTGAGTATGTGCAGTGCAGTGCAGTGCAGGCCAGATATGGTTGTTGATACCACATCTGGTAAGAGTCGATAACTGCCAAAGAGCGCCTATGCTTTGCCAGAATATCCATGTCAAGCTGGTGTGAGAGAAGTTGTACTCACCTTCTGGGGCTTTGCTTAAAGGCGTTTTGTGACACGTGTGAGGCCCAGAGCTCTCTGGAATTGAGCTGATTGCAGCTTTTTTTCGAAGTACAGGGAGTGAGGTCTGACTGAATTTTATCCCAGAGTAGGGCCTCCAAGCTTCCTTCTCTGGCCAGCCGTAGTTTGTGGCAAATATTTAAAAACGCACCTGCCCATGCCACCCGTTGGTCAAGAAGGCCGAAGTCCAATCGGATCTGTGTGGCTGATTAAGATCTCGGCAAAGAGTGGCCTTATAAAGTGGAATAAAAGGTATCGTCCTTAAAAATAAAACAACAGATGAGGCCACAACAAAAGTTATAAACACCCAAAACACACCAGCCAAACTACTTAGACCGCACCCAGAGTCTCTGGTGTATGTGGTTGTGATGTCACGGCGACCCTGGTAACTATCCAGTAACCTGTGCCATTTAGGGAGACACAGACCAGGGCACCGGAGTCCAGCTACGAGTAGGCACCTGCATCTCAGAATCGACCAGTCACAGTTAAGTATTTCTGCTGGCAAGGGATTCTATGGGAATTACTGGCTCTACCAGTACAACTGGAAATTTAAGTCTAGAATACAACCATCTGTCGATATCTCCCTAAGGGCTCATGGGATGGTAGCCTCGCCCAGTCAGATGTTCACAGTTCCAGAATCAGGGTAGCCTCCTCCTGAGTCCCAGGCAAGAGGCGTGGATGCTGAATGCCTCCTGGACACTGGAGCTGAAAAGGGGGAATAGAGGCAGGGCCGGCTCTAGGGCGGTGCGATCAGTGCCACCGCACCGGGTGCTGACTTGGGTGGGGGCGTCATTTTTGCAAGTATATTAACAATTTAAAAGCACCTGCTGCCTTCCTGGCCTCTAGCAATTTTCAGGCATCAATTAAAATGTCAAGATAACTCCAGTGATTAATCGTCTTCCTGGAAAGAGACGGAGGTTTGTCTCCTGGAAGTTTCGACTCATCCTAAGGTAGCGCAGTGGGTTAAAATGCCTGCTGCTAAGAACGTGTACCATCCAGATAACAAAGTGCTTGTAATGTAAATAGGTCAGTGGGTTACTGCTGCTGTAAGAGAGCTCCTTTTGTTACTTGTCCTTTGTAAGTCAAAATCCTAATATAGAACATTGAGCTATTAACTGTCATCAAAGAGCTGGTGTAAACTGCAAGTATTATGTTAGAGCTATATGTTTTTTTGCCCAGTCTTTCATTATCCTAATCTTGCCAAAAGGGTTCATTTGGGTAGAAAACAATTCTTGTTATTAAAGAGAAACCCTAACAATGGTGTTACATTTTAAATTCTGAATTTGTGCTTTTCCAGAATAAGGACTCTTAAACTATATTGCCTACCAGTATCGATGACATGTTACTCCTACACTACACCTTGTAGCCCTGTCTGATGTAACAATTCCTATACACTGATTTACACACATACCTATGATTGTCTCTGTGCAATGTGTGTGTGTGTGATGTAAAGTGCTCTGACACCTTACACTGTTATGAGTGGTGCTATAAAACTAAATTAATCCGAGAGACAGTGGTTCTGGAGACTTGAGGGGCACTGTTAAAGGGCGGTGGTAAGGGAATCTGTGGCAGAGGTGGTCATTGGGGGTAGGGGAGGCGCCAACAAACATTGTCGCACAGGGCGCCACCAGTGTTAAAGCCGGCCCTGGAGGCATCCTAAAAGCACCACACCCCAGATGCTGCTGTCTGTGATGTATTAGTTTTGGTCAGCTGTACTGCTGTGACCTCTTGCTCTTCCAGGCAGTGTAGCCTTGTGCTTCTCTTCCTGTGGATCAGGGGGCTTCTCCTTGCAGGCACTCCAAATGTACTACTGAATATTGACATCAACATTATCATGGCATATTAATATCTAGGACACAGTATTAAGGGACAGCATATCGAAAGGTAAGTGCATATAGGGAAGCATAGGTTTACTATTCCTAATTCCACATCTATTTTTTTTCACACAAACTTTATTGGTTTTGTAATCCATGCGTTACATGCATATACATTTCTTTTACATCGTTAGCCATCAAATTGATAGTTAGGTTACATTGGTTTTGTTATGCTTGGGTATATCATAAATATAAGGTTTATAACAGTTCTGCATACATAGAGATTGCTAGATGAGTGTGGGATGCACCATCTAATGTTTGTGGAACAGAATAACATATAAACAACTCCCCCGCTCTACCCCCGCTTAGCTCACTGTCTTACTCTGTGCACAAGACTTTAGTTAGTTTGATATCCAGTGGATGTCTGTACCTGGTCTACTAAGTTCAGAGTCTATGTTTCTATAACCGTGAGTGGGCTTGGGATTGCTATATAAGGTCTGAGTTTTGCTTTGGTGAAGTCGTTTCACTAGTGCCAAGTGGGTGTTCTGGTACTAGGAAATGCATTTCGTTATTCAGCGACTGTCTTAAGATGTTAGGGGGGTGGCTGGTAGTGCATAGAGAATTGTTGTGCTGGAAATTCAACAGTTTTGAAGGTTTCTAACAGAGTGTCCCATTCCACTGAGACCGGTGTTTTTTGCAGACCTCTGTATTCCTCTCTACGTATTACTGCGCTTTCTGCCTTACCCCAGTGGGTTACCTCTTCCTGCCTGTTTAATATGTTAGGTGGTGAGGCTGATTTCCATCTCTTGGTTATTGACCGTTTTGCAATAAGCAGGGCTAAATCTGCAAATCTTGTCTGCACTTTCTGGTTTTTGGATCGACGGTATAAGCCCAATATGCAGCATTCAGCTGTGTTCCAGTGGGTACCCCCCATCGATTCTATAAGTGCTTTGGAAACCTGTGCAAAAAAGGTTGAGAAGAGTGGTCACGTCCCAGAACTTTAATTATTTTGAGGGGCTACCTTTTGTTTTTGAATGAGGCTTTGTGGTTGTTTAACCACGGGTATATACATATCACTTTGAGTGTATTGTTGGATATCACCACTTCACATCATAGAGCAGTTCATGAGGGTTTTTTGTCAATTCTATCTACACACTTCTGTGGCTCTCTATTGTCACTTCTCACTTTGCCCTTCATTACATTTTTTACTTTGTTTTTTAGTTTAAATACTAGCAAGCATAACTAGGAGTAACAGGTCCAACTAACTGTTTACGCCAGACATAATAAGAGAAAAAGAATATATTTTATACTCCTATGTGACTATTATCACATTCATTTATTGTGCACTTGCCAGGTGCACTGAATATTTATCATGGAAGCGCTTAAGACGTTTGGTTTTTCTGACGAAGACTTCTCCGCTCTCATAGGCGAACTTCCTACCACTAACAAAAGAGTAGTGGTATCTAATGTGGACAATAATGAATGGACCAAATTAATCAATCTTAAGAAAAAAGCGAAAAGAACAGAATCACACCCTCTGTTCATGTTGGAATATCTTCGAGCTGGAGTAATTCCATCTGGCCTGAGAGTCCGTAATATCCCAGCTTTGTTTACAGAAATACGTAAATTCTTGGAAAGATGGTCTCACATAGCCAATACATGTTCCAGAGACTGGATGATCCTGATTGTGGAGGCGGCTAGAGAGATAGTGGTCGTCCTCAATCAGGAAATCCTGGATCTGGAAGAAAAACTAAAAAGTATGACAGCGTTAGAGGAAGCACAGATCAAGTTAGAAAACCTAAGTAGTGAATTACATGATTTTGATGAGTACCTGATAAAAAAGAAAACTGATAAACTAAAGAAGGATACTAGATGGTACTCACAGGAAAAAGCGTATCCATACTTGAATCTAAATTACTATCAGGAATGGCAGCAAGAGGCTCCTATTCAAAACCAAAATAGACCCAGAAGGAAGCTAATCAATTTCTCAGATACCTATTCATCAGATTCTGAGGGTGATAGTTCCAATGTATCTGAAGGGACAAATGTTAACTACAGACCCAGAGGGGGAAGACAAGCTGAACAAAACCATTATTATCAACCACAGCCCCCTTTTTTAGGGAGAGGCTACAATCGAGGCAGGACCAGGTACCAGAGACCCAACAGAGGGAGCTACCATCAGACAGAACCTCCACCTCCACAACCATACATGAGAACCAGAAACCAACAGTATTGGAGGTGACGAATGACAAGTCAGGCCCCTCTCAAGACATTATTCCAATCTTTAATCTATCAAACCACCAACTTAGCACAGCAGAACTAGAAATATTAAGTAAGGGCCTCTCATTTGTCCCTAGTACTCCATGTAATAAGTTTCAACTCAACAAAGACATTTTTTCCTTCTTCAGAAAAATTAGGCTAAAGAAATATTTCTGCCTGAATAGCGGAGAGGATATGGAAATGAACAAGTCAGGATGTTAACCTAAATCCACATTCACTCCCACCTTGGAAATGGTTGGTCCAGAAGTAGCTATTTTCGAAAAATCAGTATTGAAGGATCTGCAGAAAATCACTAAATATAGCTACAACGGTAACCCTAATCTAACAAAACAAGAAACTGAGGCACTTAAAAAATTGCAAAACAGTAGAGACATCACTGTTAAGCCCTGTGACAAAGGGGGTGGGATAGTGGTTATGGATACAAAAGCATACACTACCAAGATCCAAACCATGCTATCAGTCCCTGAGCATTACAGACCAGTGAATCGATCAAGACTTACCGCACTCAATACACAGATAGGTACCATCAGGAAGAAGGCTTTAGAAGATGGCGATATTTGTCGCAAAGAGTATGAATTTCTTAATAAAGCAAACCCGGTGATCCCAGCCCTTTACGGAGTGCCTAAGACGCATAAAAACATTAACAACCCGCCTTTGCGTCCTATCATTTCCTCCATAAATTCGAGTACAGAACCCATCTCGAAATATTTCGATGTGTTTTTATGCCCCTTGACCTTTAATTATCAATCGTACATCAGAGATACGGGGGACATAATAAATAAAATTGAAAATATGCTGTTTGCACCAGAGAGGGAATTCCTAGTAACATTAGACATCGAGGCACTCTACACAAATATACCTCCAAAAAAAAACATAGAGTCAGTATCAGCACTGCTAAGTAGAACTGCTGGGGTAAGACCAGATAGGTTTATCTTAGAGTGCCTCGAACTAGTGCTATGTAACAACTACTTCGAGTTTAAAGGCAACTTGCATCAACAGATAAAGGGGACCAGCATGGGAGCTTCCTGTGCTCCCAGCATTTCTAATATCTACATGGGAGAATTTGAGCACCAACACATTTTCAATGAGGTGGCGCTGTTCTTTGAAAATGTGAAAGTATGGCGTAGATTCATAGACAACATCTTTTTTGTCTGGGAGGGAGAAGTACAAGCCCTACTTGATTTCAGCTCTTGGCTAAATTTGAGTGATGTAAACTTAAATTTACATCCAATTACAGTAATCAACAAGTGGAATTTTTAGATATAGTCATCTCAGGACATACAGGGTCACTACAAGTCAGCTTCTATCGAAAGCCCACAGCAAAAAAATACAATCTTGAAACATGATAGTTTCCATCCAAACAGCCGAAAGGACTCCATTCCATTTGGAGAATTTCTGAGAGTCAGGCGAAACTGTTCGAACATTGCCGAATATGATATTCATGGTGGACAATTAAAGCAAAGACTATTAGATAGGGGCTACCCAAAACGCCTGGTAAGGATGGCTTTCAAAAGAGCCAAATATTACAATCGGGAAGCTTTGCTATCAGGAACACACCGCAAAAAAGTAGACAAACTAGTATGCGTAATAAATCATTCATCTTTGAATTTTAAGATAAAAAAAATATTGGACAAAAATTGGAACATCCTAAATGTTAATGAGGATCAGGACACCTTAGAAAGACCTATGTTAGCATATCGTAGAAATGCTAATTTGAAAGACAAGCTGGTACATACCAGGGATCAATCTAAAGGGTTGCCTACTGAGAGATCTATCACGGGTGTACCTGTTATTAAAGGCAATCATAGATGCGGAACATGCATGGCCTGTGACACAGCAATCGTAACAGAACAATGGGAGTACCATGGCCGCACGGGCAAATTAAAGGACCAAACTAACTGCAGGAGCCACAACATAGTGTATCTTATTATGTGTCCTTGCAAACAAGGCTATATTGGAGAAACAGGCAGAGAGTTTAGGGTACTGTACTCTGAGCATAAATCTGCAATAAGGACAAAAAACTTACATCATCTATGGTGCAGCACTGTCAAGATCATGCACACACAGAGAAAGATCTAGGATGGTTGATCCTGGAAAAGGTGAAAACTAAACTAGGGAGTAGCGAGATAGAGACGCATAAACAAAGGGAAACATATTGGATATTCACCCTTAATACTGTAAAAGAGCGTTTAAATGAGGAAATTGTTTGGAATATCACCTGTTATCAATACAATAGAGACCTGGCTATGAGAGAGTTTCTTCAATGTTACTCCTAGGAGCTGCTTCTAACGTGGGAATCCCTTTTTCCACCCACTGTCTGGCACCCTGTCCAATTTCCCGCAGTCCCAGAACTATCAAATTAATATTTTTATAAAAAATGAAGAATCGCTGTCAGTCAAGCCGCCCAACCATGCATATCCCCCCCCACAGCATGTGAGTAAAGAACACTTACTGAAAAATAAGTGAAAGAGTGAGAGGGCACCTCACGGATGCAACACCAGGGAGGCTACCAGCAGGTGCTCGCCAGTATGCCCACGTATACCATCATCGGTTGCCCACTCACGGAAACAAAGAAATTAGTGTCCAATAGAGAGACAAGAAGAGCAGAAAAAAAGAGTTAACTGTCCCAAAACATAAACCCCGTGATATGCAGAGAACAGTGTGTTCCATGCAATTAAAATCGAGTTAAGACTCACTGTTAGGTTACCCTTTTTATTTGCAAATGTGAGCTTACTCGGGTTAAAAGCACTGCATGTTGCTAACCTTTTCCAAGAAGGCCAACATGTTTCATTGCCAATTAAGTATGTTGTGGCAAATTCGTCAGGGCGTGTGGTTCAATCACTCGCCTCTCTGGACAATTGCTGACGAAACAAAAAGAACAGCGGTTCTATCTCAATAAACCTGGTCAACCAGATAAAATTAATTTACAACGTAATGTATATTCTTTAATCTTTGGTCTTCAATCGTATATAGTTACCCGGTGTCGGCAGAGGGCTTTCATACCAGCCTGCACCAGACCAACAGGGGTGTGTTCATCACTCTTACCCCTGGATTAGGAAGCACTACCGTTGTCTATCGTTACACCTGTGGAAATAATATCAAAACCTTACGTCAACACTACAAATAGTGTGTGCCTTTCATCTTCGTCAACTGTATAACGACCCTATCTCAATGCCATCGTGTGCCAAATGTCGTGTTCATGTAATACTCCCCGGGAGGCTCTATTAGAAAAGAACACAAGAGAAGCAGGTGACTGCCTACCAGTAGTTATGACATTCGACCCTTTAGCCTCTAAGATAAGACATGTGATGAGGAGACATTGGTCATTGCTGTCCACTGCTGACTTTAAAATGCCACAGCCCAGATTCGCATTCAGACGTGCGAGTAATTTGAAAGACAAACTTGTGCATACACGACAAGTACAGAAATCAAAAGTTACTACGATGCCAGCCGGACACTATCCGTGTGGGGGGTGTTCGGTATGCGAATTAACAGAGAAAACTAATACTGTGCAGCTGCACAACGGTAGAACATGGCATTTGAATAAGTTCTCAAACTGTAATACAGTTAATGTCATATACAGACTAACATGCCAGTGTGGGCTACAGTATATTGGTTTAACAACCAGGAAAGTAAAAGTGCGGATTCAAGAGCACTTAAGTACCATCAAGGCAGGCAAGCTCACTACGCGTTTGGTACAGCACTTTAATGAACACAAACATGACATTCGAGCACTGAGGTGGGTTGTTCTGGAGAGGGTAATGGCTGGCAGTGACAGTATCGAAAGTATACTGGCAAACAAAGAAGCCCGCTGGATCTTCTCCGAGAGAGTGGATCAAACAGGATTGAATGACCACATTGAATGGAACAAAGTCAGTAGATTGTAGGGCTCTACATCTGACTTGTGCACTAAGCTGGGGTCTGGACTGCGTAGGAACTCCAACACACAAGAGATTAATATCCTTGGTGCTCTTAAATATAGGGAACAGAACCCTCTAGTTGCCGAGATAGCTGGGGGTGGAGGTGTGTAAGTGCACTGTAAAATATCAATGTATGCGCACTGATGTGAGTTATAAGATCTGTAGAACATCAGGGTGCTTGTACTGATGCAAGCAATAAGATAATAAGTCAAAATGAATAAGGACTGTATAACATCATGGTTATTGTACTGATCAAAACGACAAGATCTGAGCAACATCAGAGCAGTGGCACTGTTGGATGTAATAAGAATTTTACGCAGTGCACTATGAGTATATAAGGACTCGGTCTTTTTAACAATCCTTTTGGCATTATCCCAGAACACTGAAAATAGGACTGTTTGAGGCAATATCGGGAGGAATGAATGAGTATACCTCATTTGAATATTACAATGACCTTCGTGACGAGTGTCCTTTTGGATGACAGTCCGGGGAGTCAGGACATAAAAATGTACTTGACAGTGAAGTTAACATAAATATTGACCCTAGGCACTAATGGTTAAGTTTTAAGGAGAAGCACATTGCATCTGATAAATGAGAGCTATAAGAATATTTGAATTTATGTGCGTTCCAATATGGCCGCCGCAGTGGTGTGGAAAATCAGCCGGTTTTTACATCATTGCGTGGTCACATGGTCTACACGCAATGGGCGCGTAGAACAGCTACTGGTAGATATTGCTCCGGCGGCCGGCGCGTTTCGAAGCTGGGACGAGACGCTGCTCGGTGTAAACGTGGGTGCGGTAAGAGCATTGTTGCAGGCTACCAGGGCTGAGCTACCAGCGATATCGTTATGCCGGCACTATTCTCCATGAGCAAAAAGGATTTTAAGGACGGGGGATAAGTCCTGTATAAGGGAGTAATGAAGTGAGATTGTACGCGTGAACTTGATGAGATGGCCCAAATAAATCAGAGATGTTGTGCAATACTGCTGGGGCATATCATAGCGGTTAGAGTTCTCATCGATGTGCATGTAGTGGGTAACGATACGCACACATGGAAATGACAGGGGTCTACTGATGGTTAGCTTTCATGAACACGACATTTGGCACACAATGGTATTGAGATAGGGTCGTTATACAGTTGACGAAGATGAAAGGCACACACTATTTGTAGTGTTGACGTAAGGTTTTGATATTATTTCCACAGGTGTAACGATAGACAACGGTAGTGCTTCCTAATCCAGGGGTAAGAGTGATGAACACACCCCTGTTGGTCTGGTGCAGGCTGGTATGAAAGCCCTCTGCCGACACCGGGTAACTATATACGATTGAAGACCAAAGATTAAAGAATATACATTACGTTGTAAATTAATTTTATCTGGTTGACCAGGTTTATTGAGATAGAACCGCTGTTCTTTTTGTTTCGTCAGCCTATCCGCATCACACAAAGTATTGTCCAGAGAGGCGAGTGATTGAACCCCACGCCCTGAAGAATTTGCCAAAACATACGTAATTGGCAATGAAACATTTTGGCCTTCTTGGAAAAGGTTAGCAACATGCAGTGCTTTTAACCCGAGTAAGCTCACATTTGCAAATAAAAAGGGCAACCTAACAGTGAGTCTTAACTCGATTTTAATTGCATGGAACACACTGTTCTCTGCATATCACAGGGTTTATGTTTTGGGACAGTTAACTCTTTTTTTCTGCTCTTCTTGTCTCTCTATTGGACACTAATTTCTTTGTTTCCGTGAGTGGGCAACCGATGATGATATACGTGGGCATACTGGCGAGAACCTGCTGGTAGCCTCCCTGGTGTTGCATACGTGAGGTGCCCTCTCACTCTTTCACTTATTTTTCAGTAAGTGTTCTTCACTCACATGCTGTGGGGGGGGATATGCATGGTTGGGCGGCTTGACTGACAGCGATTCTTCATTTTTTATAAAAATATTAATTTGAGAGTTCTGGGACTGCGGGAAATTGGACAGGGTGCCAGAGAGTGGGTAGAAAAAGGGATTCCCACGTTAGAAGCAGCTCCTAGGAGTAACATTGAAGAAACTCTCTCATAGCCAGGTCTCTATTGTATTGATGATTTGTGAGAGGAGGGTGGCCTGGTGATTTCCCTCTATAGCTCCTTGTAGTGAATAGTTTTGGAAAATCACCTGACCAGATAATATACTATGTAATATCTTTCATCATAAAAAGCCCCTCATATCTCACTAAAATCCAAAGAATCTATGAATTAAAACCACTGAGGTGTCAGTTAAGGATGTAAATTAAAAATAGATGCCAACATGACAAATATGTGTTAATGAGAACAATATCTCTCTCCACAGTAGTAAGACCTTAGTATGTGCAGAAATAGAACCACTTCAATATGGCGTTTGCAAGCCCTAATAATACATGCAGTGATTTACATACTAGACCTTGTGACCGCATGACGTTTATCATTAAATGCCCGGCAGCCCAGAACTGTAATACCGACTAGTAACAACAAAAGCACATTTAGTCCACGTTTAAATATACCAATGTTCAACCATAAGAATTAGCAGGTGTCATTAAAGGATGTAAATTTAAATTCGATATCAGCATGACAAATAGGATCTTTTTAGAATACTATATCAGTCCACAATAATGAGCTGCGGTGGGCGCATATATAGAACTATTTCAATATGGCGCCCGACAAACCCAATAACAGATGTAGAGACTTAACAATTAGATCACGTGATTGACGTACGGCGTCTATTTCAAAAAGTCCCGCAGCTAAAACCTGCTGCCGATCCCGTACGCGATGGCGGCAGGACGATGAAATGGCGTGCCACATACAAGAAATATGAAGGTAAGGAGATACCGGTGGCGGAAACTTAAGCACTAAACCGGCTATTCAGTGGAGGTGGCAGGGGCCCAATATATATTGGTAATAAAATAAGCAATACACGGGGCTATACCCCCCCCCACCAAATAAAATACTAAATGAGTAGGGACTGTGGTTTCCTCTAGAAACATCCTTAAATGCTTTGTAGTCTGCCTATACCTTGCCGACGGCATCTTATGCTCTACAGCACCCATGAACAACAGGGCTGGAAGGCAAGAGGAGGGAATGGTGCACTTTTAGCAGAACCCGACCCGCAAAAAAGGCAACCCTATGAGATTAGAATTTACAAACACGAACTCGTGAATAATTGTTGCAATATAAGTAAAAGAGAGATATAGTGTTCTGTTATTACATGATATCACCTTTTGAATCATGTCTCTTTTTCGTTTTTTACCCATTACTAACAATAAGACGATGTTCTTATTCAGAGGAACACCAACTAATGGACGTTTTAGCATCATTATCTCGTATCTGTGCTGACCGTCTCAGAATCATTTGGGTCGCACTGAGTTATCAGCTAGAATTGAGATTCGCCCAATTACTATCAGTAAAGGTGGCTATGTGGACAGCCTTAAGGTAACATCATCAGATGCTGACCTATTTATTATACTCATGCCCTATTTCTAACTAAGAGGAACAATTTAAATTAACATTGTTATTTCCCTATATTTGTAGCAAACTAAAAGCTGTCATTGGCACGATATAAAATTCCAGCATTTGGATGATCTTAAAACACTGTGAAATATCCCAGATGTTTGTCTATTTCGGTGAATTTGAAGGCCGGCTGTTTTTATGGTTAGTCGCAAATACGTGCTACATAGGCACTTAGCTCTTGCATGAGGGCAACACAGAGGAGACTCACAAAAGTTTTTAAATCTTTTGAATAAGAGGGTTATAAGGTATAAATATAAGGACCAACTATGAACAATAAGTTCAGATGCGCAGGACTTTCTGCGGTTTTTAAATCTAATCCCGTATTTTAAACAAGACTCCTTTCTTCTTTTTCTTCTGTTAATTCACTTATGGAAAAGGTGATGGATTTTCCTTTTCTTTTTCTTCTCCCTCATCCACCTTTGAGAGTGAAGTGGTGGTCACCACGTGTAATGTAATAGTAAATCATTTCCGACTAGGGCGATATAAATGATATTATTCCCTTTGCTTGTAGATTCCCCATTACTCTCTGGTTGTAAAAATATTGGAAACAAGAGAGGTCCTGAGGAAGGTGGATCAAAGTAACTGTTACCACTGAAACGTACGTCGACCTGAGTTCTGCGGATCCCAGCAGGCAGCACAATCATGGACATTAGTGAAGGGCTCTTCCCATGATCCCAGCAGGCAGCACAACCATGGGCATTTGTGAAGGGCTCTTCCCATGATCCCAGCAGGCAGCACAACCATGGGCATTTGTGAAGGGCTCTTCCCATGATCCCAGCAGGCAGCACAATCATGGACATTAGTGAAGGGCTCTTCCCATGATCCCAGCAGGCAGCACAACCATGGGCATTTGTGAAGGGCTCTTCCCATGATCCCAGCAGGCAGCACAACCATGGACATTTGTGAAGGGCTCTTCCCATGATCCCAGCAGGCAGCACAATCATGGACATTAGTGAAGGGCTCTTCCCATGATCCCAGCAGGCAGCACAACCATGGGCATTAGTGAAGGGCTCTTCCCATGACCCCAGCAGGCAGCACAACCATGGACATTTGTGAAGGGCTCTTCCCATGATCCCAGCAGGCAGCACAATCATGGACATTAGTGAAGGGCTCTTCCCAAGATCCCAGCAGGCAGCACAATCATGGACATTTGTGAAGGGCTCTTCCCATGATCCCAGCAGGCAGCACAACCATGGGCATTTGTGAAGGGCTCTTCCCATGATCCCAGCAGGCAGCACAACCATGGACATTTGTGAAGGGCTCTTCCCATGATCCCAGCAGGCAGCACAATCATGGGCATTTGTGAAGGGCTCTTCCCATGATCCCAGCAGGCAGCACAACCATGGGCATTTGTGAAGGGCTCTTCCCATGATCCCAGCAGGCAGCACAATCATGGACATTAGTGAAGGGCTCTTCCCATGATCCCAGCAGGCAGCACAACCATGGGCATTAGTGAAGGGCTCTTCCCATGACCCCAGCAGGCAGCACAACCATGGACATTTGTGAAGGGCTCTTCCCATGACCCCAGCAGGCAGCACAATCATGGACATTAGTGAAGGGCTCTTCCCATGATCCCAGCAGGCAGCACAATCATGGACATTAGTGAAGGGCTCTTCCCATGATCCCAGCAGGCAGCACAATCATGGACATTTGTGAAGGGCTCTTCCCATGATCCCAGCAGGCAGCACAATCATGGACATTAGTGAAGGGCTCTTCCCAAGATCCCAGCAGGCAGCACAATCATGGACATTTGTGAAGGGCTCTTCCCATGATCCCAGCAGGCAGCACAATCATGGACATTTGTGAAGGGCTCTTCCCATGATCCCAGCAGGCAGCACAATCATGGACATTTGTGAAGGGCTCTTCCCATGATCCCAGCAGGCAGCACAATCATGGACATTTGTGAAGGGCTCTTCCCATGATCCCAGCAGGCAGCACAATCATGGACATTTGTGAAGGGCTCTTCCCATGATCCCAGCAGGCAGCACAATCATGGACATTTGTGAAGGGCTCTTCCCATGATCCCAGCAGGCAGCACAATCATGGACATTTGTGAAGGGCTCTTCCCATGATCCCAGCAGGCAGCACAATCATGGACATTTGTGAAGGGCTCTTCCCATGATCCCAGCAGGCAGCACAATCATGGGCATTTGTGAAGGGCTCTTCCCATGATCCCAGCAGGCAGCACAACCATGGGCATTTGTGAAGGGCTCTTCCCATGATCCCAGCAGGCAGCACAACCATGGGCATTTGTGAAGGGCTCTTCCCATGATCCCAGCAGGCAGCACAACCATGGACATTTGTGAAGGGCTCTTCCCATGATCCCAGCAGGCAGCACAACCATGGACATTTGTGAAGGGCTCTTCCCATGATCCCAGCAGGCAGCACAACCATGGGCATTTGTGAAGGGCTCTTCCCATGATCCCAGCAGGCAGCACAACCATGGACATTAGTGAAGGGCTCTCCCCATGATCCCAGCAGGCAGCACAACCATGGACATTTGTGAAGGGCTCTTCCCATGATCCCAGCAGGCAGCACAATCATGGACATTAGTGAAGGGCTCTTCCCATGATCCCAGCAGGCAGCACAATCATGGACATTAGTGAAGGGCTCTTCCCATGATCCCAGCAGGCAGCACAATCATGGACATTTGTGAAGGGCTCTTCCCATGATCCCAGCAGGCAGCACAATCATGGACATTTGTGAAGGGCTCTTCCCATGATCCCAGCAGGCAGCACAACCATGGGCATTTGTGAAGGGCTCTTCCCATGATCCCAGCAGCGCATGCTATTTAAAGCTGGGCATTGGATGTGTGTGAGGTATGAATGCGGGAGCTTTGTATGATAGGTTGTGATGTGAGGTAGACCAGAGTATGGGGTCAAATGTAGTATCGTTTTAGTTTTGTATAATATAGGAATTTTAGAAATGTAGTACTATATATAAACTGACATGTACACATGATTACAAAAGAAATGTATTTATATTACTCAAAAAAAATAACAATAAAAATGAATATCTAAATAAATGTGAAACTATTGCATCTGTTAATATTCTTAGCAAAGGGCAGCCCTTGGAGCAAATCATAGCCCATGTTAAATTTGCATAGATCAGGTGGGAGTCCCTCTTAGCTTATTCTCACGTCCAAAGCATGTGCATCAGAGTGGCAACTGGGGATTGGCATCTTGGGCATTTCATCTGTGTCTCTGGGTACATTTTGCTTATTCGGTGAGGTGTTAGGTAAGCTCTGTGTAAGATCATATTTTGTATAAATGTAAATCTGGCATTGCGTGTTACTTTTTTGGGGTATTCCAATAGAGATTCCCATTCTTTATCTAGCAGCACCCTTCCTAAGTCACGTCCCCATTTTTCCTTTATACAGGGAATATACGAATTTGTGTGTAGGGGGCTCAGTGCTGGTGGGGGACCAGTGCTTTTTGACAAACCTGGTAATATTTGCATGTAAAAGGAATAGGGAACCTGGGAGTCCTTGTTCATGTGCAAAGTCCTCGTGACTTAGCAGCATCCCATTGCCAAACAGTGTCACTATCGTTGTCACCCCCTCTCGCTCCCACATGTATTTGCAACATTTTGTTAATATCCCTGTAGGGGTGGGGAAGCCCAACAGTGGGATGTTTTGGGCATAGGGGATAGCTCGCTTTGTGTATTGCAGCTTTCCTCCAGTATATGAGGGCTATTTTTAGTAACAGTGGAGCTGCTGGCGGAGTCTTACTCTGGGGTAAAAGGAATGTATATAGTGATCCTTGGGATAGGGTATTTGGCGCGTATCCTATTTCGTGTAAGTTGTGTCCAGCTAGCCAATATGCCAGCCATTGTAGTTGGCTTGCGAAGGAGCATGCTCGGAAGTCAGGAGCTCCCATGCCACCCTTATCAGTCTGCAGCTGTAGTTTTGAGAGGCCCACCCGTCTGCGACCTGTTCCCCATATTAACTCAGATAGAAGCGTGTTTAGGACTGTAAAAGTCTGCGCAGGGATCACTATTGGAAGGTTAGTAAAATAATATAGTATTCACGGGAGCATGACCATTTTGGAGATTGCTATGCGTCCTGCTACCAATAAGGGAAGGGAAGTCTAGAAGGCTATTTGGGTGCGGAGTGCGGATATTGCTTTTTGGAGATTACCCTCAAACAGGTCCTGTGGTGTCCTATAGATTTGGATGCCTAGGTATTTGAAAGTGGTGGGCGTGACCTGGAGGCTATGTACTCCAAATATCACTGCTGTTAGCTGCGGGTTATATTTAAATAGGAAGGCATATGATTTGGTCTCGTTTATAGTGAGTCCTGAGATTCGTTCAAAGTGTGTAAATATGTTAGCTATGGGGTGTAGATCCTCATGTAGGTTCTTGATATATAGGATTATGTTGTCTGCATATAGGGACAGTGTGTGTATTGTAGGACCTATACTGATGCCCCTTTCAACTGTCTCCTGCCGGAGTTTTAGCGCTAGAGCCTCCAGTGCTAATACGAATAATAGTGGGGATAATGGGCAATCTTGTCTTGTGCCTCTGCATACTGGGTAGGGCTGTGATATATGTGTACCTGTGTGTGCCCTCGCAGTTGGTAGCGTATATAACATTTTCACCCAACGTAGATATTCAGGGGGGATAGCGAACTTGCTAAGTGCCGCTAGTATGTATTCCCAGCTGAGGGTGTCAAAGGCCTTGCATAGGTCTAGGGAAAAGCACCCAGCTCCTCCGAGCTCAGTAGGGGTTGCATCCAACACATGGTAAAGACGTCGTATATTTAGAGAGGTGCTGCGACCGGGCACAAAGCCACATTGGTCCGTATGTATTAGTTGTGGCAATAAGGGAAGTAGCCGACGGGCAAGTATCTTGCTTAGTATTTTATATTCTGTGTTTAAAAGTGACAATGGGCGGTATCCTGTGATGCTTTTAGGGTCTCTTCCTGGTTTTGGGAGTGATGTTACTAGTGCGTGCATTGTGGTGGGGGGAAGGCCACCTGTTTGTAATGCTGTATGATAGAGGCGTTCCAGCTGGGGGTCGAAAAAGTATCATAAAACTCAGCCGGGAGGCCATCCAGCCCTGGCGTTTTGTTGCGCGGAAATTCCCTAATGGCTTCTTTAATCTCAGTTTTGGTGAATGGGGCTGCTAACTCTTTTTAGTCTGTCGTGGATAATGGCGGGTAATTGAGATTTCTTAAGAAAGCTTCTGTTTCTTTTTCGTCTACCACTGAAGGGGTATCGTATAGTATCCTATAATAGTCCAGAAAGCCGGAGTTTATTACGTTCTGTGAGGTAACTGTGATCCCGGCTAGTGTAGTGATTTCATGAATGGGGGTTGGATTCGGGGCATTTTGTATTATTTGTGCTTGGAGAGTGCCAGATTTGTCAGCTTCAGCGTGAATTTTCTGTGTGTAGGATTGATAATCTATAGCGCGCAGGCGCTCAAGTAATTCAGCATAGGTTATGCGTGCTTCTTGTAAATTTGTTGTATGATTGGGATCATTTAATGCTTCCTGTTCTAATGTTCTCAGCTTGTCTTCTACCTCTTTCAGTTCCTTATGCACGGTTTGGCATGCTCCTACTGTGCGCTAATAGATGTACCTCGAATAACTGTCTTGAATGCTTTCCATTCTGTTAGACATGAGGAGGTGGTTTCGACATTTTCAGTAAAGTAGTTATTAATAGTGTTAGTTATAGTGTTTCGGAACACTGCTTCTTCCAGGATCTGAGGATGCAGTCTCCAAGTGGGAACCAGTGTAGGGATCCGTCCCCATGACAAAGTGAGTTCTAGCAGATTATGATCTGATAGTGTCTATCCTAGATAGGTAGTATGTGTGACTTGGGTTATGAGGTTAGTGGAGCAAAACACTCGATCGAGTCTAGTATGTAACATATGTGACGGGGAGTAATATGAGTATTCACGAAGGCTGTTGTTTTTAATGCGCCAAGCATCAGATAAAGTCCAATCTTGCACCCAAGTTCGAAGGGCTTTAGCTTGCCGGATGGCTGCCGCGCTTTGTAGCGGGGGATGTGAACGGTCTAGATCATGGGTACTCACAAACATATCCCCGGGGGCCTCAAAGTACTGTCTGTGACATGCCCGAGGGCCGCACCGATGCCAGCAGGGCAAGGATCGGTGTGGTGAAAGGTGGGTGTAGGGCAGAGGTCTTCAATATGTGGGGTGCGACTCCCAGGGGATCCCTGGAGTCATGGAAAGAGGGGTCGCACATTTCCAGGCCTCACTCCTGCCTGGAATCCAAAATGTGCTTTTCCTTTTGGAAACAGACAACAGTCCGGGACGCTTCATTCTGATCGGTAAAATGCTTCTGCTGAAGTTAATTGCTGAAGTTAATTGAGGCTCCTGTGCTGTGAAAAAAAGAGGCCGGGCAGACAGGTAAAACAATCCTTCACACCAGGGTGCCTGCTTGGCTGAATGAAATGCAAATGCAGCTATGAGTTAATCTGCAAATGTAAAGGGTGCTTGGGAGCGGTAATCACTCCAAACATTGTGATTGCAAAGATTTGTTTATTTTTCAGTGGTAGTAGGAAGAGTTAATACCTAGACTGTGAAGTGCGTGCTTTTAATTGTAACTGTATTTACACCGTGCTTAGTACCCCTGAGGAGGGTTGAAGAAACAGTTATGCAAAAACAAAATTGAATTATGTACTGGTATTATTAAAATCTACATTTTGGAAGCTCCATTTTATCCTAAAATATTATAAAATACTGACTTACGCATTCACAGTGCTTTCTGTCACAGGCTATGACCTCGTAGCACAAACAATTACATGTCACTATTCTCCACTGCACCAACCAAATGTAAATCTGTGGCTCTCCGGTTACAGACACAGGCCTCTGCAGTGCATTAACTAATAGAGGTTTCATAATGTAATACAGGTCATTTCCCACTGAGTAACATCTTTTTAAAATGTATTTTTCATTTAAGCTATCCATTATTTTATATGTAGCTACCTAATTGTGAAAGTTCTAAAAAACGAACAAAATATTTTGGGGCTGATTTATGAGAGGCTTGTGCCGCTGGAACGTCACTTTTTTTGAAGCTCCGGCAGTGCAAGCGTCTCAATTATATCTATGTGGCGACGCAAAGTCACCCAGCGTGGCTTTGCATGGCCTCATAGATATGGAGTAAGACAAAGCAGTGCAAGTCGCTGCATTGCATTACTCTGTGCAAAGTAGGTGTTCCATAGGCATTGCAGTGGGTGTTCCCACGCAACGCCCATGGATTTTGACGCTGCCCCAGATTTACAAAACCATGTAAACCTGGAGGAGCGCCAAAACCTTACGCCTCCACACAGCAGGCATAACGGGGAGAAATTTTTTCATTTCTCTTCATTATTTTCACTTTCTATGTGTGCTGCATTCGGCAGCACACATAGAAAGAGGAAAACCCCCTATGGATTGTTTTTGTGCAGGGAGGTGCCCCTTCCTGCACAAAAACAATCCTGCCTATGTTGGCGCTAGGCAGCAATTTGTGCACCAACACAGGGGGAAAGGACAGGAATGTACCTTATTTCATAAATAAGGTGCATTCCTGCCCTTTCACATTGGCGTAGGGCAGCGCAGCAAGAAGACTTGCAGCGCTTCCCTACGCCAATTCCTCATAAATGAGGCCCTTCGTTTTTAGCTACACCTTTGACCACGCCCCACGATCATTGACCTTTGCTTTGCTAAACACTGTTTAATATTATTTCCCCACTGTAAAAATGATTTGTTGTTGGAATTGGGGGCGTTTATGGTTGTCGATAGTTGTCAATGATGAGGAGTATTAAGTTCTAGAATTTTTTGTCCTTACGCCGAAAAGATTTTGGCACGGGGGTCTCGGCATCAAAAGGTTTGAAGACCTCTGGTGTAGGGGGACTTCAAACAGATGCATGGTGTCTGGACAACAAACCGAGCCTTCACGTGACATCTGTCTGCCACCAATGCTCGATTCGCATGCACCAAGAATTAAAGTCAAAGCAACGCTCGTGCATGTTCATAAAATACACTTTTTTGAAGTTTGCAGAGAGTTTATCATGTTTTTACATGTTTAGTGCAAGATGTATTTAAAACTAAAGGTGTTCCTAAAGATAAGTTGTCCAGAACACCTTCTTTTCCGTTACTTTAGTCAACATGTAAATAAAGGAAAAAACATTTCTTTCACAGTGTTCTAAATGTTCGTGCTTTGTCAAGTGAACAACAGTCCAGTGCTGCTGTTCACCAGGGGGCCGTAATTAAAGGTCAGGAGGGCCGCATGCGCCCCCCGGGCCGTACTTTGAGTATCCCTTGTCTAGATCAATGTCCAGCGCCACATTGTAGTCGCCCCCTAGCACCCAAGGGTATCCCGCCCATTCTTCTAGTGTTGTGTTTAGGTTTTCTAAAAACTTGTCTTGGTCATAATTTGGAGCGTATATGCTACCTAGTATCACATGTATCCCATCTAACGTGCCATGTAATAGCTCATATCTGCCATTGGTGTCTATGCGTTTTTCTAGTGTTACAAAAAGGAGACCATTTTTGATCCATATTGCTGCCCCGCGTGCAAATGCTGAGTATGATGTGTTTAAGATTTGGACTCTCCACTTTCTCTGTAATTTAACTGCTTCAGAGTTGGTAAGGTGTGTCTCTTAGAGAAAGACTATCTGTGCTTTTCTCCTATTCAGCTGAGCATATGCTCTATGTTGCTTATGTACCGAACCCAGCCCCCGGACATTCCAAGTAATTATATTATATTTCCCTAAAGTATCCATATGTGTATGGTTATTGCTGGATTCTCAGATATGTCTTGTGGATGTGAAATCTAGGGGGGACAACAGTCCTCCATGCTGAGCGGTAGCCTGAGTGGTAAGCCAAGCACACAATTTATCCCATTGTACCCCAATACTGGGTCCAACAATTTAACTATGGTGGACCAAACAATAAACCATAAATCTAACATTTCCAACTGTGACCATTGTGCATACGCCATTGGGTCATGGTTTGCAGTGCCTTATAAGTCATATATGACCTCTGGTTTCTAGCGGTGTGATAACACCAGACAGGACCCAGGCCATTTCCTTATTTGATTATGGAATGCAGTGCGAGGTGTGGACAATACTAGTATATATCTACTATGTTAGTGAGCCCTGGGGTCTTCTTATCTATATTGTGCAACTGGCGTAATTACATACTTTATCAACAGCTGTTGTAAGTTAGGAGTCCAGCATCTTTGTGAAATGCTAGCTGTGGGTTCAGTCTCGTTGGGGGGTTCTGACATCATGAAAGGTATTTGAGAAGACCCCTGGTTTGTATTGTGCTTGAATGCCAGGTTGCGGTCTTATCCCAAGTGATCGTTCACCAGTTGTGGGGTAATAGAGGGGAATAGAGTTAAGCTATTTTCAGAGTCTGAGTGCATGGTAGTGTCCTCCGAGGACTCAGCTGAAGAGGGGAGGTCGTTGTCTTTAAACGTTGCTGCTGTTTGTAATGATGATTTTCGGCTTTCTAGCACCTGTTCGGGTGATGGGCCTTTGCCTGGCTTTTTCCAGCTTGTTTTGTTGCCATTGAATTTTCCCTGTTGGTGGTAGCTGTGAGTTTTGGGGGGTGCCCTGTGTTGACCTTTTGGGGTTACAGGACGGAAATGTCTCTTCTATCCAGGTTACGCAAAAATCCACTTAACCAGGATCTGCAAACCGTTCTCCGGAAAACGAAGGCATTAATAAAGAGGGAGAAATGGGAAAAGAAAAAATCAAAAAATGATGAATTATGGGCTAAGCTGCTCCACGAAGCCAAACAAAAAAATTGCGCCAGGTTCTGGCAAATAATTAAAAGAATCAAGAATCCAAATCACCCTGGAATAAACTCCAACATAACGGAGGAAGCATGGGCTGGATACCTCTTCACCCATTTCAATAATACAGCTGATGATAAAGACAAGGCCGTCAAGGAAACGGGGAATATGACAGTGAGCAGCGGTGACACCAACAGGGAAAAAACGGGAAACAGCCACACAACAGCTAAGCCGCAAGACCCACAAGGAAGTGTAAAACACTCCTGGGAGGGGGAATTGGAGGTAGGCTTAAATCCTCCTCTTTCCGCCAAAGTAGAATATCACGGCCCAACACCAACTGATATAAAGAGGCAAATAGCCAGGGGCAGACCTACAGGCGCCCCTGGTCCAAACGGCATTCCACCAATGCTGTACAAAGCCGATGCAGATTTCTGGAGTGAAGCACTATCACCAGTCTTTAAAGACATAAAGGATACAACACTAATCCCGGAGTCCTGGCAAGGATCAATCATTAGCCCAATTTTCAAACAGGACGACAGGAAACTCCCAAATAATTACCGGCTTATTGCCCTCATTGATGTGGAGGCAAAGTACTTTCCAGGAACTATTCTGGACGAGATAACATCTTAGGCGTCCGAAAACTCCATTATTCCAATTAACCAAACAGGGTTTTGCCGGGGCCAAGGCACCATAACAAACATCATGGCACTAACCTTATTAATGGATGCAGCTAAAGAGGCCAAATCCCCTTTATTTCTTTGTTTCATCGATTACACTGCTGCCTTCGATCATGTTGACCGATCTAAACTTTGGCGAAAATCGGAAAATTGGGGAATACCGAAACCGCTTCTGGACCAGCTTAAATTACTGCACACAAACACCTGGATTAAGATCAAGTTAGGAGCCGGAACGCACCTTTCTAAACAAATTCCGACCACAAAAGGGCTAAAACAAGGTTGCGTGCTAGCGCCGTTATTATTCAATCTCTTCCTTGCAGACTTGCCAGGGGAACTCAACAAATGCTCATCCAATGCTCCAAAACTGGGGAAAATACTGCTGTCAAATTTGCTGTACGCGGATGATTTGGTGCTGATAAGTCGGACCCCTATCGGCCTTCAACACCTTTTAAATGCAACTTATACCTTCTCAGAAAGGAACTCCCTGCAAATAAATCTTAAGAAAACTAAGATCATGGCAGTAAATTATCTAAAAAGAAAAAGATCAACTGGCATTTAAATGGACAAGGCTTGGACTTGGTAACCAGCTACAAATATCTGGGAATACTTATGGACCATAAAAACACGTTCAAACCCCAGCTGGAGTCCCTGCGGGGGAAGGGAATTGCGATGTACCTGGTGATAAAATCAATAAAGAATAAACTGCCCGACCTAACACTTGATCCTTTGTTACAGGTACTGCGTGCAAAACTGCAGCCGACTCTAACATATGGGAGTGAATCCCTTCAAGGGAAGGATGCCATAGTCTTGGATATAGTGATAGCCAATTCTTATAGAGCAATCTTCCACCTGCCAAAATACGTCTCACCAGCGCAAATACGGCTGGAATTCGGCCTTCAAAAACAATCGCTGGAAAGAAGGGGTGGGTACGTAAGCAGCTGGCACAAGATCCGTAGCGCAGAGGTCGGATCCTTAAACTCCAATCTCTGGGAAGAGCTACTCCGCCACAGAAAATCTCCTGCCAGGGACTATCTGTTTGATTCCATTAAAGTATTGGGACTGTCAGACCTTTGGGGTACTCCCACCGACCATTCGTCTTTTAAAAAAATCGTGAAAAAATCAACACGAATCATATCCGCCATTGAGGACAAGGAAACACTCGCCAAAAGGGCACATGGCTGGATAACGCTTAGTGACTACGGAACATTGCAACTACAACCTTATTTTAAAACTGGATTCAAAATAAAGACGAAAGAAAAGTTCTTAAAACTACATCTTGGAGTTCTTCCGATTACCCCTCACTTGCCACCCTGGGAAAGGAAAGACAGCTTGCAGTTCTGCCGCTTGTGTGGAGTCGGCAAGGAGGACATTATTCACGTTGTCTGCATTTGCTCCAATTTAAAGGACATTAGGCACAGCTTACTACGCCCATTCTTTAAGCAGCACGGTATACGGACCTGTAGGCAGGCAGTAAAGCTGTGCTTCAATCCAGTTGAGACACAGCTAAACTGCCGGCTCACAATTTTTTTTGATCTAGTAGCAAGGAGGCATAAAAGCATGTTGCATGTGGATCAATAAAACATAACTGAATAGGGCATTGCTTGACGTCAGCTTAAAACATCGAAAGTTGTACCTATAGATTTCTGGCGCCTAACCGACAATGGCACAACGTGAAATGAACAGCCTGTATCCAGACCATCAGTGCTAGAACTAGCACCATTTTAGTACAGACACCCAAGAAACGTTAGTATCTTCATTTGACCTGTGAAACTGTAAATAAAGTTTAAAGAGTGGAGTTTAGGACAACTACGACTAGGTTATAGTTCTAGAAGCACAAGCACTTTAATATCAGCCCAACCTAAGAAACTTTGTCCAGCTCATTAGCAGTGGCGGCTGGTGGAATTTGAAACTGGTGAGGCGTATGCAGAGCGAATCAATGCATGCGAGCGAGCGCAACGAGCGAGCCCGACGGCAATAAGAGGGGTTCGGGGGGTTCTCCCCCTGTGAAGAATTTTTTTTAAAATTGGCATCTTTTTGGTGCGATTTTCAGCACTATATCTGTGATAAATGGACTAAAAATTCAGTAGTTCTAGGCATTCATAAAAGAAAACTCAAACATTATTTCAGAGAATTTCTGGGTTGCCAAGCAAGTCTGACTTCTGAAGAGGGTTAGGGTACTAAGCAAGACTGCTTTGGCTCTACCCTTTCCAATAGAAAACACTAGTTAGTGATGTGAACAAGTTCAATGGACAAACCTGGGGTCTAGGGAGAGTCCCTCTCCTGAGAAAGAAATTTAAAAAAGATTGGCAAATGGTGCATTTTAAAGCAAATGAATGCAGCGATAAAGCAAGGCTTATTAAGCAGTGGGAACGTATAGTCTTGAAATATTAAACACATTAAAAACTGCCCCGTATCTTCTTGCATTAATTTGTTCAACAGTTACTGTAATATGTAAATTGTTCTGCATGACAACTTTAGCCCTTTAAAATGTATGCTTAGCTTGCCCAGTGTCTTGCACTGCATGCAGCATTCACTTTGGAAAAATATGCTCTAACCAGACTTCGGGAAGCACCCACAGCTGCTGGCTGTAACCAGTCATATAGAAATATGTGCAGACAGGTCTTTAAGTGAGATGAAAAAAGGAACATGCCAAATACATTTCTGTGATTCCCATAGTGTGCCATCAGAACGGTATTTTGGTTTCTCTCTGAGATGTAATTTTATCCAGATAAATGGCACAGCAACTGACATACGCCTAAAGCCTGTCAGTATGATTGGCTTTGTCACTGGGTGTTAGCTGTTTAAGATAAATGAGTAACAACGATGATTTTTTATAAATAATTAACATTGAAAATGTTTAAATTCTGAAATAGTGAGTCTGTGAATTAAATAGCATTGAGGCCTGTGGAAGGAGTTTTGGCCTTCAATTATGTTTGCTTTATGTTAGATATGTATCCTCTTTTTCTCTGTCTTGTCCATCTGCACATCTTCAACCCCCTCTCTTTCCTCTTCAGCATCCTCTTTTCACTCTTCCCCGAATGCCCTTCCTCACATCTGTCACTTCACCGCCCCCAACATGCACTGCACTCCCTCAAATATAAGCACCTTAATTTCTCTTACTTTTGCCTTGCAAATATTTTGACATCAGTGTACCCCCTTCACACACATTTCCACAGAATTTCAGTTGCAAATGGAATACACAAATATTGTTCTGTGTGCTCTGCAGAGAGGCCAACCCACTGACAGGCACTTTGTTTGGCTTTAGCCTTAGTGCCTGCATGCTCAATCAAAGTCCCTCATAAACACCTGGCATGGCTCAAGCCTCAAAGTATGCACAGAAAAAAATACAGATAAACAACAACATTATAAAATAGCTAACTCGTGGGGAATGCAAGATTAAGTAAACATGTAAAATAAGAGAGGAACTAAATCACTAAAATGCATTCCATCGACGTTTTTAACATTCATTGTTTGCAAGTCAATCTATGTTTTTGGCATCAGTGTTAACTTAGGGGCATGTACACAGGGCCAGTTTTAATGCCATACATCAGAGGACTGGCCACTGTAAGCACATGTTACACAGTAAGCACATATCTCTTGCTTTGGGCCCGACTCGGATATTTGGATCCATTTCACAAGGGAGCAAATGCTGCAGCTCCACTTCTAAAGGAGCGAGCAATGTGCAGCGAGGGCCTGGGGTGTCAGTGGGGGAGGTAAGCATGGGGTCTCGGCACCACAAGGAACTCTGGAGTGTGCTAGCACGTCTCTTCAACCTTGCCCGTAACAGCTAAATACACAGTCATTTGGACGCCCTAACATAGCCCTCCATTTCCTCTCTTCAGGCCGGATTCCTATTTTAATTAAATAAAATAAAAACAAATAAATTTACCAGGATGAGGCATCTCCTCCGCCGGTCCCGCGTCGCATCACGTCTCCGAGTCCTCTCACAGACGTTGGCAAATCATAAGTCTGGATGCGACTGGGGACAGCTACTCGGCTGTATCCTGCCATTTGACAGGGCATGGGGCGACTGTACGTCACCGCCCGAGCAGGATCCTATCTTGAAGACTCCTGCACTACACTAGGCATGCGCAGCATACCTAATGTATTGTCAATGGAGTGGGGTGCTGAAATAAAAAGTGCCCTTCTCGCAGATGCGCAGTCGGAGTCCAGTTCTGGACTCCTGCTGCTCTCGCCTGCGTGTGTGCGTGCGCTGTGTGTTTATTGTTGACTATGACTCATGGGCACTTGAGGCTGTGAAGCAGCTGCCAGCACAGGCCGGAAATGTAAACAGACGAATTGCGTCTGCCGTCTGCTTACATTTCTTGCTGCCCGTGAGCAGTTTTTCTTGTTGATATTGCCAAGTGGGGCGCTGCCCCGGTGCCCCTATGGACCAGCCGCCACTGCTCATTAGATCATGAGGCACAAGCACTTTAAGATTAGCAGAAGAACATCACGACGAACTGCGTAACCTAAATAAAACTCAAGAGTGGACTTTCAATATTGACTGGTTTGCAAACGGCCATCTAATCCAGGATATCTACGACCAGCTTATTTGATCCAGGAAAATTTGTACCGTAGAACTGCCTAATCCAAGAAATCATGTTTAGCCATCGTAGCCCCGATGTACAAGCATCTTATGAACTAATGATGAACTCAAAATCGAATTGTGTAATCTTATTTAATGCATAGGGAAGGATTTTAAACTTTATGTTGACAATGTAAGTTGCTGCCCAGATTAGGACAATTACAAACCGTTTACCTGCTTTAGAAGCTCAAGCACCTTGCAACCTACTCGATCAAGGTCAATCATAAATTGTTTGCCTGACCTTGACGTACTTGCACTATTTTATTGATGAGTAACAATTGAACTGTGTAATTTTATAGAAGTCGTTTAAATGAATTTGAATGATGTTTTATTGTTGCAAAGGTTTTAATTAATCATGCATAATAAATTTACTTACTTACTTACTTTTCTATCCAGGTGCGTACTGCTTCAGGGTCGTCAAAGAAGAATGTCTTTTGCTCATGCATGATTTTGAGGCGAGCTGGATACAATAAGGCGTATTTAAGATTCAAGGTTCTGAGTGTTGAGTGTCTGGGTTTGAACCATTATTGTAAAGTCCGGGTATAGAGAAATTCGCTTGTTTTCGTATAGGAGAGGGGATTAATCTCTGGCGTTGCGGAGCAGTGTATCCCGATCTTTGTAGTTGAGTATCCGGGCTACTACCGGTCGAGGCGGTGCACCCAGAATTTGGTTTTCTCTTAGGCACTCTGTGCGCTTTTTCTGTGCAAAAAAGGTCCATCAAACCTTCTGGGGCCACCACTTCTTCAACAAGTTGTGTTGCATTGAGGCCTTCACAGCGGTCTGGCAAACCCACAATGCGGACATTGTTCCGTCTCGAGCGTCCTTCTGCATCTTTTACTCTGTCTTGCAGTATGGACACTTGACGCTGTAGTTGAGTTATTTGGTCTGTTTGTTCTTTGTGTCGCGGGGCAATTTCTGTTATTAGTATTTTATTGTTTTTGTTGGAAATGGCCCTTTTTGCAGGGTTATCCCCAAACATTTTGCTTTTTCCTCCTATTTTTCCCTGACCTGTTTGTGTTGGTTTTAGGACTCTGGGCACTTTACCACTGCTAATCAGTGCTAAAGTGCATATGCTCTCTGTGTAAATTGTGTTATGGATGGGTGTTTCCATGATTGGATATTTGATTTACCTGTTAGCCCCTAGTAAAGTGCACTGCGTGTGCCAGGGCTGGTGAATCAAATGCTACTCGGGGGCCTGCAGCACTAGTTGTGCCACCCCCGTGAGTAGCCCTGAAAACGGTAACTCAGACCTGCCATTGCAGAAGTCTGCGCGCAGTTTGTAACTGCCATGTCGACTTGGCCAGTGCACACAATGGCCGGTCCCTACCCTTCACTTTTCTTACATGTCAGACACCCCTCAGGTAGGCCCAAGGTACCCCTGTGGGCAGGGTGCAGTGTATGTGAAAGGTGGGACACGCCCTGGTGTGTGTGGTATGTCCTGATAGTGAATTACAGCCAATTTCGTTTTTCACTATTGCAAGGCTACCAGTTCCCCATAGGATAGAATGGGAGGTTTGTTTATAACATCTTATAAACAAAACTGGCCCAGGGAATTCGGTAAGAAAATAGAATTTAGTATGCCTGAACTCAGAATCTAAAGATGCATCTTTTAGTGAAGGTGATTTTTACATTCTGTGTTTGAAAATACCACTTTTAGAAAGTGGGTATTTTCTTGCTCAGTCATCCCGTGTGCCTCTGCTGGAATGTGGATTGCCTGTCTGGGTTTTGGATGACAGAAGGCTGGGGGAGCAGGAGGGGCGCCAGATGGTCTAGGTAGGTCAGGAAAGGGCTGAAGAGACCTGGGTTACGATGGGGGAAGGGGGAGGAGATTTCCTTGCACCTCAAAGGGCCTGCTCTGCCTCTGACAAATGCCGTCTCCACCTCCTGCCAGGAATTCACACCAGAGAAGGCAGAACTGGTCCTGACGGGCACAGGCCCTCTCTGCCTAAGAGATCAAAGGATTTTTGGACATAAATGCTGGGTCCCAGACCCCTGAACTTTAGAACTCATCTGGACAAGAAGACTGCCAAGAAGAAGAGCCGGAGAAGCTGCGAAAAGGAACGACTGCTTTGCTGGGTGCTTTGCTGGGCTGACCTGCAGTGGCTGCTTCTGTCTTGGGCAGTGAAAGGCCTGGACTGGACTTTCTGCAACCTAATTTGTGAGTCTCTCCAAGGGCTTGAGGTAGAGCTTGCCCCCTGTTCACGAAGTCTCAGGAACAGCAAAGACTTCAAGTTCTTCGACCCGCAGCACTGGGAACTGTGTGTTTTGTGCTGCAGCAAGAAGAACGCCAACTCAACGACGTCTACGATGCCGCTGCCGACTCCGTGTCCTGAAGGCACCGCAGAGGGCACCACCGCAACGCCGCACCGCAACCTTCGTCTCACCGATGACGCCTGTTGACGCCGACACCGAGCCGCTGCTTGCACCGCGACCTGTGGGCACCACACTCCGCACCGCCTTGCTTCACGCCGAAGCTTTGGCACCGCAGAGAGCACCGCCGCAACGCCGCACCGCAACCCTGGTCTCACCGACGACGCCTGTTGATGCCGCCACCGAGCCGCTGCTTGCTCCGCGACCTGTGGGCACCGCACTCCGCACCGCCTCGCTTCACGCCGAAGCTTTGGCGCCGCAGAGGGCACCGCCACAATGCCGCACCGCAACCCTGGTCTCACCGACGACACCTGTTGACGCCGCCACCGAGCCGCTGCTTGCACCACGACCTGTGGGCACCGCACTCCGCACCGCCTCGCTTCACGCCGAAGCTTTGGCACCGCAGAGAGCACCGCCGCAATGCCGCACCGCGACCCTGGTCTCACCGACGACACCTGTTGACGTCGCTGCTCGCACCGCGACCTGTGGGCACCGCACTCCGCACCGCCTTGCTTCACGAGGACGCCTTGGCCTTCCTGACGCCGCCACTTCCCGCCGAAATCGACGCCGCTGCTTGCACCGTGGTTCGAGGGCACCGCTCGTAAGTCACACAACGCACCGCCCTCATCCTGCACCGCAACCTTGGCCTGCCGGCGCCGGCGCCATCGACTCCAGTTCGTCAGCCGACGACAGCGCTTCAGCAACGACGACGACGCTGCTTGCACCGTGACCTGCTAGCACCGTGGCGAGCACCGCCTTCATCTCGCACCGCGACCCTGGTGTCACCGACGACGCCATCTGACGCCGTCACCGAGCCGCTGCTCGCACCGCGACCTGGGGGCACCGCACGCTGCACCGCTGCGCTTCGCACCGCAGCACCAGACGTCTGCCGGCGCCAGCGCTCCTGATTCCATCAGAGAAGAGCTCGACCTGCAACGCGAGTGACTTCAAGGGCCTCAACGCCCTGCATCTCTCACAGGTACTGTTTGCGGGTCTTCCCGACACCGTAGCTGCCTGCGACCCGCGACCAGCCAGAACTGTTGGATTTGTTGTTCACGACGCCGTGGTAGCCCGGACGGAGCTATCCACACAAGGAACTCTTTTTAATCAGCGTATTTTTGGAACTGTGAACTTTTAAGTATAGTATTGTGGATTCTTATCGTTTTTGGTCTTGTTTTAATTATATAAAAATATTGGATATTTTTCTAAACTGGTGTGGTGTCCTTTTGTAGTGCGTACACTATATTACTGTGGGTTATGTGCAAATGCTTTACACACTGCCTCTAAGATAAGCCTGGCTGCTCGTGCCAAGCTACCAAGGGGGTGAGCAGGGGTTATTTTAGACGTGTAACTCCCTTATCCTGACTAGAGTGGTGGTTTTTGCCTGACTTTGGCCCACGCCCTAGCCTACCAAAAATCCCATTTCTAACATTGGTTGTCAGCGGTGAGGATAGGACTTGCGTTTGCACTTGACTTACAGTGATTGGTGTGCACTACTACCATATCACAGACCATTACGTGCCACATACTGGTTCTTTTTCTTTTTGGCCTATTTTTTTGATCTTGCCAGTTTGAACTTGCTACTTCGTCATGCCTGAATCAATTGCATCATCTGTTGCATCCTTGGAAGTGGCCTTTGAGGAGGAGAGGTTAGAAACCTACAAGGTGAAGGAATTGAAGGCGATCTGCAAAAACCTCAAAATCCAAATCAGGGGCCTCACCAGAAAAGAGGAGCTACAAAAGGCGCTGAGGGCCTGGGTAGCAGCCAGACATGCTAGTGAGCTGTCTGGAAATCTTGGCATGGAGGCAGAGGAGCCTATTCCAAGGGTGGATGTGCTTTTGGGAGGGGGCACCCTCTAAACCAGGTAGCAGCAGTCTGTCCCCAGAGGAGCTGGAGGACAGGCGGGAAGCGAGGAAGTTCGAGTTGGAGAAACTCAGGATGGAAAGTGAGAGGGAAGACAAAAGAATAGCCATGGAGGAAAAGAAGGTGATCTTAGACCATGAGTTTAAAATGAGAGAGCTGGACTGGGAAGCCAGTAGGGCTAGGCCCAGCCCAGATGGTGGCAGCAAAAGTGTTAGGTCCAGTACTGAGGATGAGGTACACACACACACAGATTTGGGGCCCTACTTCAAGGAGGGGGTTGACATACACCAGGGGGTTCAGGATTGTGAGGTTACTCCAGTGGTGCGCAGTGTCCCTGAGGTGGATTGGGGAACTGACACAGGGGATCATTTTCCTAGTAGTGGGAGGGACACTCTACTGACTCTAGATGAGAGGTGCAGGGAGAGGGGTTCCCCCATGATAGAAGCCCTAGTAAGTGAGTATGGAGACCAGCCAGAAGAGTATGGGTTAAGAGACAGCACCAGTCAGACACTGTCTCGCCAGTCTTGTGAGAATGATGTGGGGTACTTTTCTGAGGCACTGGATGGCTGGGTGAAGGGTAGTTTGGTTAACACCTGTGTGGGGCTGTGTGATTCAATTGTTGGAGAGCATATTTTAAGTCCCTGTTTTCCAGAGCTATGCCAACACCCAGTGGAGTGTGAGTTCTCTGACCCCAGGGAGCTTGCACTGGAGGCAGACCTTTTGGTGGATTCCAGAGGGTCTGGAGAAGCATCTGGGGGTGACCCGGAAGGAATCGGCTTAGGTATTTCCCAACCGAGGGTGGTGGGAAAGGTTTGTGGTAGCCCAGATAGGTCCCGGTGTCGTGGGAAGGGTGTAGGGACTCACGTCCTGTCTCCGCGGAGAAGTAGTGGGTATGGGCTGCGGCCCAAGGTGCCCAAAACCCGGTCCCAGAGCCTGGGTGGTTCCAGGAGGGAACACCAGGTGGGGAGCCTAGGCTGTACTGGTAGGCCGTCCGTTCAGGGGAATCTCCTACTGTCAGGAGAACGTGGAGTGTCTGTAAACAGAGCTCCAGCGGTTCTGGTGTCTGGCGGTGCCGCTCCTAAGTGGAGGGTGCAGAAGTCCGGATGGAGGGGTGAGAGGGGGATGCGTTCCCCAGTGGGAGGACCAGTGGGTCAGGGGCCAGCCAGAAGGGCTGAGCCTCCTAGGAGTGACCATGGTGACACCACTTCTGTCCTGGGGGATCTTCGCGCACTGTCAGATGGACAGGGGTCGGGAGATCTGTGCCAGGCAGACTGTCACACAACACATGAGTCATTTGTTACCCTCAGGAGGGGCATGCGTGCTCCCAAGGAAGTCCTGGTGCGCCGGGCAGGTGCTCAGCCGCAAGGTTTAGTCCCTGGGTTGGGAGGCCAGGTTCAGGTCCTGCCTGACCTGGAGGGAAGGACGACTGTAAGCAGTGTCCTGACCGGTTTGTCTTCTAGGGGTACCACTCTGGGTGGGAGGGTACAGAACTCTGGAAGGGGGTGCAGAGGGAGGGAGTCCTCGCCTCTGACCCCGGTTCAACCTGAGGGTTTAGATCTGAGGGTGGTGGATCAGTTGCAGGGTCAAGGCCCTGAACTGGTGGAAGAACTGTGTAGGAGGTCCGGTTCCAGCGTCCTGACAGTTTTTGGTTCTGGGGGTGCTTCTCCTGGGAGGAGAGTGCAGGACCCCAGAAGGAGGGGTGAGGGGAGGAGAGCCTCGCCCGAGACCTCTGGTCAGCCTGAGGGTACAGACCCTGGGTTGGAGGACCAGGTTCAGGGTGTCCCCCCTGACCTGGGGGAAGGGGCGACTGCTAACAGTGCCCCTACCAGGTTGTCTTCTGGGGGTGCCGCTCCAGCTGGGAGGGTACAGAGCCCCAGGGGGAGGACCGGGTGTGGGAGAGCCCACCCCAGCCCCTGGTCCAGCCCCAGGGTACAGACCCTGGGCTGGTGTACCAGTTGCAGGATAGCGCCCCTGAACTGGTGGGCGAATTGTGCAGGACACCTACCACAGGTGCCCTGACAATTCTGGAAGGGAGTACCGCTCCAGGTGGGAGGGTACAGAGCCCCAGGGAGAAGGAGAGGGTGTGGGAGAGCCCACCCCAGTCTCCTGTCCAGCCGCAGGGTACAAACCCTGGGCTGGTGGGCCAGTGTCAGGATGCCATACCTGACTTGGCAGGGGGGAGAGTGGAGAAAGGATGCCAGGCATCTGGGGCTACCGCCCCCCATTTTCTGACGCCACAGTGGTTGGAGTGGCCGGAAAGGCATAAGGCCTGGCTCTCCTCACTGACAATTGTCAGTGGCCACTGTGGCTGGCTGTCCCGGTGGACAGAGTTGCCCCTGGGAGGGGGACAGGAGTCACACCCCGGGGGTGGACTGGGCCACACCATTGTGTTGGCCATGTGGGTACTGACTGCCTGTTGGGACACATCTGTGAGCCAAGTAAGTTTAGGTGCTGCGCAGATGGGGTCCACAGGGGAGGAGAAGGGTTCCCCATGGGTCAGCTTAGTGGGCCCTGAGAGTATGGATAGAGGGATCCAACTAGGTTCAGGAAGGCGGAGAACGGGAAGAAAACCCTGCTGTTGCGAGCCAGGTTCCTTGTTCTATCGCCCCAAGCAGGGAAGCCCAGCGAGGTATGGATTGGTCTCCCCTGGCTTTAGGCTGGAAGGGGGTTGTGTTGGAAATGGCCCTTTTTGCAGGGTTATCCCCAGACTTTTTGCTTTTTCCTCCTATTTTTCCCTGACCTGTTTGTGTTGGTTTTAGGACTCTGGGCACTTTACCACTGCTAATCAGTGCTAAAGTGCATATGCTCTCTGTGTAAATTGTGTTATGGATGGGTGTTTCCATGATTGGATATTTGATTTACCTGTTAGCCCCTAGTAAAGTGCACTGCGTGTGCCAGGGCTGGTGAATCAAATGCTACTCGGGGGCCTGCAGCACTGGTTGTGCCACCCCCGTGAGTAGCCCTGAAAACGGTAACTCAGACCTGCCATTGCAGAAGTCTGCGCGCAGTTTGTAACTGCCATGTCGACTTGGCCAGTGCACACACTGGCCGGTCCCTAACCTTTCCTTTTCTTACATGTCAGACACCCCTCAGGTAGGCCCAAGGTATCCCTGTGGGCAGGTTGCAGTGTATGTGAAAGATGGGACACACCCTGGTGTGTGTGGCATGTCCTGATAGTGAATTACAGCCAATTTCGTTTTTCACTATTGCAAGGCTACCAGTTCCCCATAGGATAGAATGGGAGGTTTGTTTATAACATCTTATAAACATAACTGGCCCAGGGAATTCGGTAAGAAAATAGAATTTAGTATGCCTGAACTCAGAATCTAAAGATGCATCTTTTAGTGAAGGTGATTTTTACATTCTGTGTTTGAAAATACCACTTTTAGAAAGTGGGTATTTTCTTGCTCAGTCATCCCGTGTGCCTCTGCTGGAATGTGGATTGCCTGTCTGGGTTTTGGATGACAGAAGGCTGGGGGAGCAGGAGGGGCGCCAGATGGTCTAGGTAGGTCAGGAAAGGGCTGAAGAGACCTGGGTTACGATGGGGGAAGGGGGAGGAGATTTCCTTGCACCTCAAAGGGCCTGCTCTGCCTCTGACAAATGCCGTCTCCACCTCCTGCCAGGAATTCACACCAGAGAAGGCAGAACTGGTCCTGACGGGCACAGGCCCTCTCTGCCTAAGAGATCAAAGGATGTTTGGACATAAATGCTGGGTCCCAGACCCCTGAACTTTAGAACTCATCTGGACAAGAAGACTGCCAAGAAGAAGAGCCGGAGAAGCTGCGAAAAGGAACGACTGCTTTGCTGGGTGCTTTGCTGGGCTGACCTGCAGTGGCTGCTTCTGTCTTGGGCAGTGAAAGGCCTGGACTGGACTTTCTGCAACCTAATTTGTGAGTCTCTCCAAGGGCTTGAGGTAGAGCTTGCCCCCTGTTCACGAAGTCTCAGGAACAGCAAAGACTTCAAGTTCTTCGACCCGCAGCACTGGGGACTGTGTGTTTTGTGCTGCAGCAAGAAGAACGCCAACTCAACGACGTCTACGACGCCGCTGCCGACTCCTTGTCCTGAAGGCACCGCAGAGGGCACCGCCGCAACGCCGCACCGCAACCTTCGTCTCACCGACGACGCCTGTTGACGCCGACACCGAGCCGCTGCTTGCACCGCGACCTGTGGGCACCACACTCCGCACCGCCTTGCTTCACGCCGAAGCTTTGGCACCGCAGAGAGCACCGCCGCAACGCCGCACCGCAACCCTGGTCTCACCGACGACGCCTGTTGATGCCGCCACCGAGCCGCTGCTTGCACCGCGACCTGTGGGCACCGCACTCCGCACCGCCTCGCTTCACGCCGAAGCTTTGGCGCCGCAGAGGGCACTGCCGCAACGCCGCACCGCAACCCTGGTCTCACCGACGACACCTGTTGACGCCGCCACCGAGCCACTGCTTGCACCACGACCTGTGGGCACCGCACTCCGCACCGCCTCGCTTCACGCCGAAGCTTTGGCACCGCAGAGAGCACCGCCGCAACGCCGCACCGCGACCCTGGTCTCACCGACGACACCTGTTGACGCCGCTGCTCGCACCGCGACCTGTGGGCACCGCACTCCGCACCGCCTTGCTTCACGAGGACGCCTTGGCCTTCCTGACGCCGCCACTTCCCGCCGAAATCGACACCGCTGCTTGCACCGTGGTTCGAGGGCACCGCTCGTAAGTCACACGACGCACCGCCCTCATCCTGCACCGCAACCTTGGCCTACCGACGCCGGCGCCATCGACTCCAGTTCGTCAGCCGACGACAGCGCTTCAGCAACGACGACGACGCTGCTTGCACCGTGACCTGCTAGCACCGTGGCGAGCACCGCCTTCATCTCGCACCGCGACCCTGGTCTCACCGACGACGCCATCTGACGCCGTCACCGAGCCGCTGCTCGCACCGCGACCTGGGGGCACCGCACGCTGCACCACTGCGCTTCGCACCGCAGCACCAGACGTCTGCCGGCGCCAGCGCTCCTGATTCCATCAGAGAAGAGCTCGACCTGCAACGCGAGTGACTTCAAGGGCCTCAACGCCTTGCATCTCTCACAGGTACTGTTTGCGGGTCTTCCCGACACCGTAGCTGGCCCGCGACCCCGCGACCAGCCAGAACTGTTGGATTTGTTGTTCACGACGGCGTGGTAGCCCGGACGGAGCTATCCACACAAGGAACTCTTTTTAATCAGCGTATTTTTGGAACTGTGAACTTTTAAGTATAGTATTGTGGATTCTTATCGTTTTTGGTCTTGTTTTAATTATATAAAAATATTGGATATTTTTCTAAACTGGTGTGGTGTCCTTTTGTAGTGCGTACACTATATTACTGTGGGTTATGTGCAAATGCTTTACACACTGCCTCTAAGATAAGCCTGGCTGCTCGAGCCAAGCTACCAAGGGGGTGAGCAGGGGTTATTTTAGACGTGTAACTCCCTTATCCTGACTAGAGTGGTGGTTTTTGCCTGGCTTTGGCCCACGCCCTAGCCTACCAAAAATCCCATTTCTAACATTGGTTGTCAGCGGTGAGGATAGGACTTGGTTTGCACTTGACTTACAGTGATTGGTGTGCACTACTACCATATCACAGACCATTACGTGCCACATACTGGTTCTTTTTCTTTTTGGCCTATTTTTTTGATCTTGCCAGTTTGAACTTGCTACTTCGTCATGCCTGAATCAATTGCATCATCTGTTGCATCCTTGGAAGTGGCCTTTGAGGAGGAGAGGTTAGAAACCTACAAGGTGAAGGAATTGAAGGCGATCTGCAAAAACCTCAAAATCCAAATCAGGGGCCTCACCAGAAAAGAGGAGCTACAAAAGGCGCTGAGGGCCTGGGTAGCAGCCAGACATGCTAGTGAGCTGTCTGGAAATCTTGGCATGGAGGCAGAGGAGCCTTTTCCAAGGGTAGATGTGCTTTTGGGAGGGGGGGCACCCTCTAAACCAGGTAGCAGCAGTCTGTCCCCAGAGGAGCTGGAGGACAGGCGGGAAGCGAGGAAGTTCGAGTTGGAGAAACTCAGGATGGAAAGTGAGAGGGAAGACAAAAGAATAGCCATGGAGGAAAAGAAGGTGATCTTAGACCATGAGTTTAAAATGAGAGAGCTGGACTGGGAAGCCAGTAGGGCTAGGCCCAGCCCAGATGGTGGCAGCAAAAGTGTTAGGTCCAGTACTGAGGATGAGGTACACACACACACAGATTTGGGGCCCTACTTCAAGGAGGGGGTTGACATACACCAGGGGGTTCAGGATTGTGAGGTTACTCCAGTGGTGCGCAGTGTCCCTGAGGTGGATTGGGGAACTGACACAGGGGATCATTTTCCTAGTAGTGGGAGGGACACTCTACTGACTCTAGATGAGAGGTGCAGGGAGAGGGGTTCCCCCATGATAGAAGCCCTAGTAAGTGAGTATGGAGACCAGCCAGAAGAGTATGGGTTAAGAGACAGCACCAGTCAGACACTGTCTCGCCAGTCTTGTGAGAATGATGTGGGGTACTTTTCTGAGGCACTGGATGGCTGGGTGAAGGGTAGTTTGGTTAACACCTGTGTGGGGCTGTGTGATTCAATTGTTGGAGAGCATATTTTAAGTCCCTGTTTTCCAGAGCTATGCCAACACCCAGTGGAGTGTGAGTTCTCTGACCCCAGGGAGCTTGCACTGGAGGCAGACCTTTTGGTGGATTCCAGAGGGTCTGGAGAAGCATCTGGGGGTGACCCGGAAGGAATCGGCTTAGGTATTTCCCAACCGAGGGTGGTGGGAAAGGTTTGTGGTAGCCCAGATAGGTCCCGGTGTCGTGGGAAGGGTGTAGGGACTCACGTCCTGTCTCCGCGGAGAAGTAGTGGGTATGGGCTGCGGCCCAAGGTGCCCAAAACCCGGTCCCAGAGCCTGGGTGGTTCCAGGAGGGAACACCAGGTGGGGAGCCTAGGCTGTACTGGTAGGCCGTCCGTTCAGGGGAATCTCCTACTGTCAGGAGAACGTGGAGTGTCTGTAAACAGAGCTCCAGCGGTTCTGGTGTCTGGCGGTGCCGCTCCTAAGTGGAGGGTGCAGAAGTCCGGATGGAGGGGTGAGAGGGGGATGCGTTCCCCAGTGGGAGGACCAGTGGGTCAGGGGCCAGCCAGAAGGGCTGAGCCTCCTAGGAGTGACCATGGTGACACCACTTCTGTCCTGGGGGATCTTCGCGCACTGTCAGATGGACAGGGGTCGGGAGATCTGTGCCAGGCAGACTGTCACACAACACATGAGTCATTTGTTACCCTCAGGAGGGGCATGCGTGCTCCCAAGGAAGTCCTGGTGCGCCGGGCAGGTGCTCAGCCGCAAGGTTTAGTCCCTGGGTTGGGAGGCCAGGTTCAGGTCCTGCCTGACCTGGAGGGAAGGACGACTGTAAGCAGTGTCCTGACCGGTTTGTCTTCTAGGGGTACCACTCTGGGTGGGAGGGTACAGAACTCTGGAAGGGGGTGCAGAGGGAGGGAGTCCTCGCCTCTGACCCCGGTTCAACCTGAGGGTTTAGATCTGAGGGTGGTGGATCAGTTGCAGGGTCAAGGCCCTGAACTGGTGGAAGAACTGTGTAGGAGGTCCGGTTCCAGCGTCCTGACAGTTTTTGGTTCTGGGGGTGCTTCTCCTGGGAGGAGAGTGCAGGACCCCAGAAGGAGGGGTGAGGGGAGGAGAGCCTCGCCCGAGACCTCTGGTCAGCCTGAGGGTACAGACCCTGGGTTGGAGGACCAGGTTCAGGGTGTCCCCCTGACCTGGGGAAGGGGCGACTGCTAACAGTGCCCCTACCAGGTTGTCTTCTGGGGGTGCCGCTCCAGCTGGGAGGGTACAGAGCCCCAGGGGGAGGACCGGGTGTGGGAGAGCCCACCCCAGCCCCTGGTCCAGCCCCAGGGTACAGACCCTGGGCTGGTGTACCAGTTGCAGGATAGCGCCCCTGAACTGGTGGGCGAGCTGTGCAGGACACCTACCACAGGTGCCCTGACAATTCTGGAAGGGAGTACCGCTCCAGGTGGGAGGGTACAGAGCCCCAGGGAGAAGGAGAGGGTGTGGGAGAGCCCACCCCAGTCTCCTGTCCAGCCGCAGGGTACAGACCCTGGGCTGGTGGGCCAGTGTCAGGATGCCATACCTGACTTGGCAGGGGGAGAGTGGAGAAAGGATGCCAGGCATCTGGGGCTACCGCCCCCATTTTCTGACGCCACAGTGGTTGGAGTGGCCGGAAAGGCATAAGGCCTGGCTCTCCTCACTGACAATTGTCAGTGGCCACTGTGGCTGGCTGTCCCGGTGGACAGAGTTGCCCCTGGGAGGGGACAGGAGTCACACCCGGGGGTGGACTGGGCCACACCATTGTGTTGGCCATGTGGGTACTGACTGCCTGTTGGGACACATCTGTGAGCCAAGTAAGTTTAGGTGCTGCGCAGATGGGGTCCACAGGGAGGAGAAGGGTTCCCCATGGGTCAGCTTAGTGGGCCCTGAGAGTATGGATAGAGGGATCCAACTAGGTTCAGGAAGGCGGAGAACGGGAAGAAAACCCTGCTGTTGCGAGCCAGGTTCCTTGTTCTATCGCCCCAAGCAGGGAAGCCCAGCGAGGTATGGATTGGTCTCCCTGGCTTTAGGCTGGAAGGGGGTTGTGTTGGAAATGGCCCTTTTTGCAGGGTTATCCCCAGACTTTTTGCTTTTTCCTCCTATTTTTCCCTGACCTGTTTGTGTTGGTTTTAGGACTCTGGGCACTTTACCACTGCTAATCAGTGCTAAAGTGCATATGCTCTCTGTGTAAATTGTGTTATGGATGGGTGTTTCCATGATTGGATATTTGATTTACCTGTTAGCCCATAGTAAAGTGCACTGCGTGTGCCAGGGCTGGTGAATCAAATGCTACTCGGGGGGCCTGCAGCACTGGTTGTGCCACCCCCGTGAGTAGCCCTGAAAACGGTAACTCAGACCTGCCATTGCAGAAGTCTGCGCGCAGTTTGTAACTGCCATGTTGACTTGGCCAGTGCACACACTGGCCGGTCCCTAACCTTCCCTTTTCTTACATGTCAGACACCCCTCAGGTAGGCCCAAGGTATCCCTGTGGGCAGGGTGCAGTGTATGTGAAAGGTGGGACACGCCCTGGTGTGTGGGGCATGTCCTGATAGTGAATTACAGCCAATTTCGTTTTTCACTATTGCAAGGCTACCAGTTCCCCATAGGATAGAATGGGAGGTTTGTTTATAACATCTTATAAACATAACTGGCCCAGGGAATTCGGTAAGAAAATAGAATTTAGTATGCCTGAACTCAGAATCTAAAGATGCATCTTTTAGTGAAGGTGATTTTTACATTCTGTGTTTGAAAATACCACTTTTAGAAAGTGGGTATTTTCTTGCTCAGTCATCCCGTGTGCCCTAGCCTACCAAAAATCCCATTTCTAACAGTTTTCCACTGTGTCTGCTAATTTATTGTGGTCAGCTTTCAGTAGCGTAAAGTCTGTAGTCAGTGCCCCTATTTGTTGCTCAATTTCTCGCCTTGAATCTCGTATTTCCTGTAGGATGAGGTCCAGCTTATTGGGTGCTGTGGTCATGTTTGTAGGTGGTATGCAAAGTCCTGTAGGTGTCAAATTGGAGCTTTCCGTTTGGCCTTGTTGCATGGCGCCGATATCTGTTGGTTCTGTTGTTTTCCCTCTTGTGCGGCCCATTTTTTGATTTATATTGTTATGGACCTCCCTTTTCGAGCCCAGAGCTGGTTCTGGGGTGCGGGGGGGACTCATGATGGAAGGTGCCGGTTCTGGCGTGTCTCTTTCAGTACAGGTTCAGGTAGCAAATCGCTCCGTCTGTCAGCTCGTTTTTCGGTGTTAGTAGCGTGTTGTTGCGTGCCTTTGCATGGGTTTGGTTATTGGGCTCCTTCTCTTCTGGCTTCCCGCTATGGTGCATGCCGTGGTCAGGCCTCTGTTTCTACTGCTTCTCTTCCCGTCCCTGTCTAGAGGGAGGAGTAGGCTATATGCAGTTGCAGTTTGGTTCTTGGATTGGGCCTCGACGCAGTTTGCAAGACCTTCGCAGATCGCGTGTGCGCCCGGAGCTCAGGATACATGTGGTGCACCCACAAGGCTCGTGGTCTGAGGCCCAGATCTAGCGAAACCAGTAAATAAATATTGGGGGCCCAGGGAGTGGTTAGGAGAGGCTATTGGTGCCGCCTATGATGCGTGTGGGCCTGCTGCGGGGATGATTCCTTAATCGGTGGGGCCCCCTCCTCTCCGCTTTTGCACGTTATTGTTCCGTAGGCCCGAAGTAGGCCCTGATCCTGGCTCTATCCTGCCCGGCGCGGTGAGGGTTTATGAAACTGCCTGGTGTGGTGTTTTACTGTTTGTGTTCCAGCACGTACCTTGCGATGCAATGGGGATCCCCCCAGCCCTCCTCCAGCTCCCTCCGGTCGCCGCCCTCAGCACTAGTCGCAGCTGGGGCCTCTCCACTAGTCGTGCAGGTAATGGCAGCGATTCTCTTATCGCTGGCTGGGATTATTGCGTTCAGGCTCCTAAGTCCGCGATCTCCGCCGACTGGTCTTATCACTGCTTTTATCTTCGTTTATGGCCAAGGGCCACTGTTAGGGGTGTCTGCTTGGATGGTGAGGGCGCCGGTCGGAATGCGTTTCCGATGCTTGCGGCCCTATCCTTCTCGTCCGATTAGCTGCTTCGCACCTTCCCAGCGTTTTTGGTTCGCTGCATGGAAAGCCGGTGATATCAGTAATTGCTGATCCTAGTATACATCTTGAGGTGATTTTGAAGCATAGATGTCCCCACCTTGCAGCGGAAATTACAGGATTTAATGGCTCGGCCCGGGAGCTCTGCTATGGCGCGTCCACCATGATCTGCAGTTAGCCGCGCCCCCCCTCTTAATTCTACATCTACATACCTCGAAGATATATGTACCGTGTAGGTACACATATGTGGAGTTAAGTATAGAAAATCTCAACTTACTTACCTGTTGATATTTTAGATATTTTGTCCCATCTAGCCAAATATGTGATGGTTTCTGGATCTGCGGGAAATCTCACGATGATGTGTCTGAATTTGAACACCATCCCCCGGATCTAGCGCCTTCTTGCAAACATTGGGTGCAATACTCTTGGAAGCCCTTCCAGGGCTCACAGCAGTGGGAGGGGACTTCAGTGGAGTGATGAACGAAGCAATTGATAGGCACAGTCCACTAATCAGGGCACAGACAACGTGACCCCGATGGGGGCCTTCACAGTGGCATGTGGACCCCAGGATGTATAGTCACTGCTGCCCCATGAGTGAGAATAAGCTTTTCCTTCTGGGGAGCACAGTTTCTTTACTCGTATTAATTATGTCTTCGTTCCATCAACATATTTGCGCAAAATAACTAATCCGCATATTTTTCACCAGAGGACTCTTAGGTAATACTCAGAATGTGGGGCCTTAGTGGTGACTTGCACTAGGTCACCCCTTTAGTGTCAGCAACATGAACCAGCAGGTCTGGAAATACCTCTGTCCAGCGCACCTTGCACAAAAGAGCTTCTTGGGGAATCTATTCATGGTGCCTTATTCCAGGCTGTCTAACCTTGTAACCATAAAATATCTGGTTCTATTTCAAGATGATACCCCCTACCTCTTATTTGGGGGCCTCCTGAAGAGGCAATGACTGTCCCTTGGCACCCATGCTGGGCTTGGCTGGGCAAAGGCCCTAGAGAGATGGCCAGCACTTCGCCCACAAGCTCCTGCTTTTAGCTTCCTGGATGGAGAACAAGTTAACTACTCAGGCAAGGTCCAGTCCACAAACACCCATGTTCCTGGAAAGGAACATCTTGGAATCTTAACCGCTTCCACTGTCTCCTCTTCCTGAAGATCCATGGGTTTGGCACCTTGCTTGGTCTCCAAGTATGTAACCTGTCTTTGCCCTGAGCTATGCCAAACTTTGTACCTCCTGCAGGTTTGCGGTACTTCGCGTAGATGCATGGTCTAGCATCCACCTGGGTCTGCAGATATGTGACTAGTTCTGAGCTGTGCAAACCCTTGCACCTGCTGCAGTCTCACACTAATGTGAATTCATACTCTACATAAAATAAATTGGGGAAATATGAACCAATTATGTTAACATTCCTTCATTGAGTCAAACCTGCTCCTTTTCCATCACTAAAAATACTTGAGACATTGACTATAAATGAGAACACCACTTTAATGATTCTAACCTCACACCACGCTCACTGAGTGACCCAAGTGGAACCTTCCTTTATAGGCAGTTCAAGGTTGATATTTACTAGCGATACTGTGTTCCCAACCTGTGCCTCTTTTTGTGTATGGTAGCCATGCACGATCACACACAAGTGCCCACTCCTGGCTCAGTGGAGTAATGCATCTACTCCAGAAACCTGCGTCCGACCTCATGGCCACAGGTTCAAAGCCCAGCAGATCCACTCAGCCTTTCATCCTTCCGACGTCGATAAACTGAGTACCATTGCGTTGGGTAACAAGAAACATCTGTTATTCAGTGCCAGGATGCCTCAAGGGGTGAACGGGTGCTTTACAAATACACGTGTTATGTGCATCGAATTGCTTATAAAACAAAGTCAGGTAGGCATTTATTGTGTAAGGACCATATTGTAATGTTAGGAATAGTAAATTAGTTGTTCTGGCTGGTTAATGCATTTCTCCCAATATGGCCGCTGCTGTGCAGCGAAAATCAATGACGGACTCTGGACTGAGCTGATGTGCTCTAGTCTGTAAAGCCTGTGTAAACGTGGAGGACATCATGGGACATTTCTTGGCATGCAGCTCCACATAAAGGGCGGGGATCTGCTCAACCTGTTAGAGCTGGACAATGGCTAAATGTTGTTTGTATGTATATGGTATTTGTATCATTGTTTGTAACTCTGTGGGTGTACTGCCCACCTCAGCTTCAGGTCTTCTGCTTTCCTGGGATGAAGACACAACATCCATTCTATACAAGCCTCGCATTGAGGTTCCATAGCAAGTCAGTTAGTGGGGGTCGATCGCCAAAGGGGTGCGATAGCCACACGAATCATTAACACAGCAGACATTTTGGCACGTGCAAAAGTAGCCCATCAAAGCATGGACTGGCTATGTCCCAGGTGTTGCGACCAACGCTGGACGCAGCGCATGTAGGCCTAGCGCAGCAATCAGGCTCGGGCACACACTCATGAGTTGGTGGGCAGAGTGACCCCGAGCGGTCATCCCCCGATTTATTTATAGCCTCGGGCCACGCCTGGCCCGAGGGTGTAGGTGCGACATTTCCGGCGTCACACCGGGCAAAACAACAGGACGGCTGACCTGTGACATCCCATCTCAACTCAGTCTCTTTGTCTTTCTTGTTGGTGCGGGACTCGCTAGGTGGCATGCAAAGTCTCTGAGCCGAGAGCTCGGGAGGGGGGTTCACACAGGCGGTACCTATGGTGGTGACTGCGTCCTCCCGGGCCCTCCTCTGTCATCAGGAGTGTCGTGGTTGGCGCTGGGGTGATCTCGACTGGTGTTGTAGGTTGATCTTCCTCCTGGGCAGCCGGTCCGACGCCTCCTTCACCCCCTGGTTCATCTTCCTCCTCCTCAGCTTGGTCCTCTCTGGGGGTTCGGGGCGACTCTTCCTCCACCTCTTTGAACCAGGATTTGTTTCTGGTCACCGTCTCTCCGTTCTTTTCTGCTGTCAACATTGAGCCATTCACTGCTGTCACCCTCCAGGGGCCAGGCTTGTACGGCTTCCTGAACTTCCCGCCAGGTCTCCGATCCTTTATTATCACCCGGTCCCCCGGTTGTAGGTTCCGGTGCTGGGCTCTTCTCTTACTGCTGGCGGCCATATTCCATTGTTCCCGCTTGGCCTGGGCTTCTTCCTCCTGGTACGCGGGTGGTGTCCATCCCGGGCAGGTCGGAATGGTATCTTGCCGTGGCCTGTTGAGCATTAGCGCCCAAGGTGCCTGCTGCGTGGTGCTGTGGGGCGTGCTCCGATAGTCTCGGAGAAACAGTTGTAGCTGGCGTTCTGGATCTGAGCCTTCTGCTACAGCGATCCTCAGGATTTTATTGAGTGTCCACATGAACCTTTCGATCTCACCGTTGGCCTGGGGCCACTGTGGGGTTATCCGGCGGTGTCGTACCCCGTGGAGTCTCATGAACTCGCGGAATTCTGTTCCTTGAAAAGGCGGGCCGTTGTCACTCTTGATCTCCTTCAGGCAGCCAAACATGGCCAACACTTTTTCTAGTACGGGAGCTACTCGTAGAAAGGCGTTGGAACAGATCACTTCTACCAACAGGTATTTTGAGTAGTTGTCCATCATGACCAGGGTTGTCCTCCCATCTGGGAAACTCCCAAAATCCATGCTCACCTTTTCCCAGGGGCTCTTCTGTCTGGATGAGGGCGGGGCGTTCTGGCGCACTGGTCAGTTGGCAGACAGGGCACCTTCTCACGGTCTCCTCTACTCGTTCCTCCAGGCCGGGGAACCAGACCTTCTCCAGCATCCTCGCTTTCATCTTCATTGACCCCTGATGTCCTGCATGGGCCAGCTGGGTGACGTGGTGGTGTAGAGCTGCTGGGATCACAATCCGGGAGCCTCGCAGTAAGACGCCTTCCTGGGTCATGCTCAACTTGTCCCTTATCCTCCACATTTTGGTGGGATATTCACGATCTTGCCCCGACCAGCCATTGGTGTCTCGTAAGAACCGCTGCCATTCCCCTCCTTGGACGGCGCTGCGGACCTTGGTGAAGACGGGGTCTGCTTTTGCAGCTTCCGTGATGTCGGCCAAGGTTAGTGCTCTGGGGCATGTGGCTGCTTAGATCATGTTAATGTGAGCTTCCATTACTTCGATCTCCCGGGATTCTTCCTGTGATTCCCTTGGCACCGAGAGAAAGTCTGCTGGGTTCTTCGCGCCTGGACGATATACCACTTCCATTTGGTATTGTTGTAGCCCGATGGCCCATCATTCAATCCGGGGAGGTGGGTGCGGCGCTGACCCTTTGAAAAGGGGCACCAGTGGCTGGTGATCAGTGACTACCTTGAAGGGCTGCCCGCTGATGTACAGGTGGAAGTGCCAGCATGCCCACTTTATCGCTAGGGCCTCCCGCTCAATTTGGGCGTACCGTGCTTCGGTAGGTGATAGTGATTTGCTGGCGAACGCTAGGGCGGCCCACCTTCCTGGCTCTTGCTCTTGGGTCAGCACTGCTCCGAGACCCACGGGACTGGCATCCACGATAAGCTCGGTGTGTTTTGCCGGGTCAAAGTATACCAGGGTGGTGTCGTCAAAGAGGGCGCTCTTGATGCGCTGAAAAGCGGCTTCCTCTTGCTGCTCCCACTTCCACTTGGTGTCTGCTCGAGTGAGGGTCCTTAGTGGTTCTGCGATCGTTGCTAAGTCTGGAATGAAGTGGCTACAGTTCTTGGCCATCCACAGGAAACTCCCCACTTCGGACACCATTGTAGGAGGGGGCGCATCCTTGATGGCCTGGGACTTCCGCGGGTCCACTTGGATACCATCCTGACTGAATATGTAACCAAAGAATTCGATGGTCTGCTGGAAAAACATGCATTTCTCTCATTGTAGGGTGACCCCGTGATCCTGGAGGCGCTTGAACGCAGTTCGGAGGTGCCTGTAGTGCTCGTCTGCGGTAGCGGAATGGATGAGGATGTCATCGCTGACGTTCAATATACCGGGTAGTCCAGTCAGGATTTCGCGTATGGCGTTTTGGAATACCTCCGCGGCTAAAGATATCCCAAAATTGAGCCGCTTGTATCGGCGTAGCCCTAGGTGCGTGCTGAATGTCGTTATATATCTGCTTTCCACCACCAGGTGGTACCCCATCTTCAGATCCAGTTTGGAGAACCAATGAGACCCATTGACGTCTGCCACTATCTCATCCATTGTTGGTGTCAGGTGTCGCTCCCGGCGGATGGCCTTGTTCGGGAGGTGCATATCGATGCATAGTCTGATTTTGCCGGGTTGTCAGGGTTTTTCGGCGATGGCCATGGGGGACACCCAGGGTGTTGGTCCCGACACCTTCTCGATCACTCCCTGGTCTTCCAACTTCTGAAGTTCCCACTCCACCAGCGGTCGGAGGTGGAATGGAATCCGCCGGTGTCTCAGTGCTGTGGGTACCAGCGAGGGGTCGATGTGCAGTTTTACGTGGTCTCGTTTGGTGCATCCCAATCCTTTCAAACAGGCTCGCAGACTGTTCCAGCAGCTCGTTGGTTTGATTTGACCGTGCGCTCCTTGCGAACGTCACCAGGCCCAGGTCCTCCGCTGCATGGCTGCTGAGCAGCGTGTCTGCCTCTTGATTGATTAAATAGAGAAAACAGGCCCTCCCTAAGTTACATGTAGGTCCAAGAGGAGGGAGGAAAGGGAACCAAGGAAAGAAAAAGAACCTCTATACCGACCTATTCAATTTATTACACGACCAGAAAGGTTCTATGTTAACATCATACCCTCAATATATGCATCTAATTGGATATATATCCTAATTACATAGATAACTCATCAGACTTTTACTATTTTTTCAAAACATTTTATTATACAAGTTATTTCTTTGATTATATAATTTTTTATAAAAATAAATTGCAAAGGTACATGCATTTATAACACATAAGATGGACTAAATTTTCACAAATAATTGTTTTTGAATATCAATCCATTATTTTAACATAAGACATCCCAAAGCGAACACAGAATAAAGATAAAACTGACTCTCATCATCCACTACCAAAAAAATATATACTGTCATTCATCCACATTTATACCATACCACACATTTCATAGAACATACAAGTTAAAAAAGTTTCAACCCTGTGGAGGGTCCAAAAATGGTTGCATAAGAGTTGATGAAGATGTTATCAAAAGACCCAGCTCAAAAATATTATGCTCCAAGGGACCACTTCTCAAAAGACAATTATGATCTACGCGCGTTTCAATGGAAAAACCATCTTCCTCAGGACCAAGGTGTAGTGAAACTCAATTAAGACATGGGATGTCTCAAAGTAATTCTCATATGCGACCTGCTCCAGTTAGTATGTCATCTGGCAGCAGCAAAATAGGATAATGTACTCTAGAAGTGATGTCCAAAGACAATAAGCTTCAATGTCTATTTAAAACCTGCAAGCCAGCAAGTAGAAGCCAAAATACCTTAAAAGAAATGAAGCCTCATTCCTTTATACAATGATGAAACTGGGACCTTAAAGTGCAAGCTGTGAATATGCGTTCTGGATTCTTCCGTCACAGGCTCTTGTTAGACCTTTTCAAAAATCTCTGATAAATATCGTCCCGCTGTTAGAAACACCATCCACGTGCGGTATCAGATTTTGATTGATGACATGGATGGTTGTGGTGATTTCGTTGTCTTCCCACTGGATGGGTACGGTCATCCGACCCCGTAGGGGCAGGGGCGTGTCACTGCCGTAGGCGAATATCTTCGTTTTAGAGGGCACCAGCATGGGTCTAGGTCGCAGCCGGTTGTAGTGCTGGATCCCCAAGATGTTCACCGATGCCTCTGTATCGATGACAGCCTTTACTTCTGACTCGGCTATCTTCACGGTGCACGTAGGTTGTGGCCTCCTTCGTTTCTTCAACGCCTGCATGAAGGAGACGAGGAACGTCTCTACTTCTCCGTCGTCTTCTGTTGAGGACTCTTCGACTTGGTAGGTTGACTGCGTGGCACCTTTCGCGCCACTCGCTGGCACGATGGAGCCGTTCGACAGTTAGCGTACAATTCGTCTCATTGGCTTACTGTCCCTGTTGTCTTTTCTTTGGGTTTTCCTGCGGCATACTACTGCAAAGTGGTTTGGTTTCCCGCAGTGTGAGCACGTCTGACCTTGGGCGGGGCACGACTGGATAGGGTGCTCTTCCCGCCCACAGTATCCGCACTTGCCCTTCGAGTGTTGGGGTGGGCGGCTTCGGACTCCTTTTCCCTTTTTCCCCTGTTCTCACTGCGTCGGCTCGTTCGGTCTTGACGACCACGCTCCGCTCTGGCACCCGTGTTAGTGCCAGATCCATCTCATCCTCCCTTGCCGCAGAGAAGTTGTGTGTTCTGGCTAGTATCAGTATGTCTTCCAGGGCTATGTTCGGTTGCCTCAGGATTAGCCCACGTAGAACCTTGCTGCGGCAGCCTTGGATGATCTGCGCGCGTATCTCCTTGGTTTGGTCATTGGCTGTGCAGGTACTTGCGAGCTCACGTAACCTTGCATAAAAGGCATTGATGGATTCGCCCTCCCTCTGTCGGGCTTGGCGCAGCTTAAATCGCTCGAAATCCGGGTTGAGCTGCGGGTCGAAGTGTGCGTTAAGCGCTGCTACGGCGACGACATAATCAGCAGCTGCTCCTGTATTGGGTAGGTGCTTGAATAGTAGGTACACCTCCTCGCCCCCATAGTGAAGGAGTAGCAACCTTCTTACTGCGCCATCCATCTCTCTTGTTGCCACGAAGTAATTTTCTAGGTGCCCCAGCCACGTTTTCCATCTTGGGGACGCAGTGGCGGGGTCTGCTAGCTCACTGAATGGAGGCAAGACACCTGTTGGGGCATGTTGCACAATGGTGCGTGTCTGTTGCTGGGCTGCGTCTGCGTTTTCCTCCATACTGCCTTTGTGCGCACCAGTTCACTGTGCAGTATTTGTAGTTTCTCTCCCCCCTTTTTTTCCCTGTGGTGTATTATGTCATGTGCTTTCTGTTTATGTTGTCTTGTTTTAAAATCCTCCTTTTTTTTCTGGGGCTCTGCGTAGTTGTGAGTTTGCTCTTGCCTGAGGTCTCTCTTCCTCTTCTGGGGCCTGGTCGCGTGAGCCGTGTTTCAAGTTCTAAGGCTTGTGTGACGCACCTCGGGCGGGGCTGCTGGGCGGTAGCTCTGTGCGCGTTCCGCACTTACCGGGGAGACTTCCTGGAGGGCGGAGCAGGGGTGGGGCCGCAGTCAGGTTGTTCTCTGCCTTTTTCCTCGCGGGTGTGAGCTCGGCCTCGCGTACCAGCACACCCAGGCTAATGCGGCTCGGCGCCTCATGCAAGTGTTGTCTGCTCCGTGCTCGGGCTGGGTACAACCATCGGAGGTGGTCCGGTGAGTGGGCACGTCACCTCCCCAGTCACCAGTGTTGTGACCAACGCTGGACGCAGCGCATGTAGGCCTAGCGCAGCAATCAGGCTCGGGCACACACTCATGAGTTGGTGGGCGGAGTGACCCAGAGCGGTCATCCCCCTATTTATTTATAGCCTCGGGCCTCGCCTGGCCCGAGGGTGTAGGTGCGACATTTCCAGCATCACGCCGGGCAAAACAACAGGACCGCTGACCTGTTACACCAGGGAATGCAGGCCACCCATGTCTCCGCCTTCTGTTGAGATAGGAATAAAAGGGCAGGGCATTGCTTCGTATGCTGTTAAACAAAGGGTAGCAATAGAGAGAAAAAAGGAGCATCAAGGGCGCCCTCCACTCACAATCAGCAATGGGTGTTGCTTCCGTTCCCTAGATAGGAAAGTTGCTGATGATGAAAGAATGAGCAAGTTGGCGAGAACCTGCCAATCGCTCTTTGGTGGCTGCTTACGTGAGACACTTCCTATACATACACTTTGTCTTACATGTAGTATTCACTGTGAGGCATGAAACCTGTTTTTAATTAAATACAAACAAGGGGGCGGTCATAGATATGTACTAGAACCTTTTTCCCGATCGAAATTGTACAAAGAACGGGGAACCCTGAAAGTATCCATTGAATGTGTGATGAGTAAAAAGGGCTTTTGTTGTGTTGCATTGCTTCGTAGACCCCTTCTAGAAATCTTCCCATAGAGTCTGGGAGAAGAGCATAGTCTGACGCTTGCATAAAATGTACAGGTATACATACTGTCAGAGGGAGAGAGACCAGATTTTGCACAGTGTTCTTCAAAAAACTGGTTGCAAAATCCTGCTCAAATGTATGGTTAATGTATAATGCCAGTGCCTAAAAACGGGATGGGTTAGTTAGTTTTCAGGAACCATCTCGCTGTTACTGGATACAAATGAGGAGCAATACTTACTGAGTGAGATGTGCGGGAGATCTCAAATTTCCCAACTAAAAAAAGCAGTGGGCTGCAAGGTGGAGTGGTGAGATGACCAAGGTTCAGGATGGACTGTTTCCATGAGTAGCAGGGTCAGTACTGATTTGCATTTGGTGGGCCCCTGTCTAGAGTGGCACAGTGGGTGAAAAACAATGAGTTGGAATACTGCTCCGAGCGATTGCCACTGGTTAGACTATTTGCAAGCATACATCCCTTCACCTTTTAAGTGTTTGATTGCCAGAAAGTAGTATGCTTGGAAACTTTAGACTACTGCAGCCTTCCAAGCATACTACTGCCAAAGTTTGTGTAGTACATTTGCACCTATCAAAATTGTACTTCTACTTACTTGCTACTTTATTGGTAAACCGGTCACTATATATAAGATGCCAATCCCCCCAAAGAAAAGTTAATGCCTCTTATTCAAAAAAGAATGATGTGAAAAACTGACACAGACATAGCAGACACGACTCAGGGCTTCCAGACCCAACTACCAACTCAAGACTGCATTTGAGAGGCGTCACACCCCAAACACCCCAGCTGAAGCTATGCCCCTGCCCATCCTACATGGGCCTAATAGTTCTCCCTGGGAACTCATGACTACAGTCACATACACACAACAGCCCGGAGTCCCTGCCCTGGAATGATTTTTTTTATTTTTTATTGGCATTTTAAAACAATTCTACAAACAGTACAAACAACAAGCCAGTTGCTGATCGATACATAGTTGTCTATACATCCACATACCATGTCAATTACAAATGTTATTCCATGCGTGTACGTTCCTCTGCTTAGTACATGAAAGGATTGAGATCCATCGAACTTCAAAAAGCATCTGCTAAAACCCAAATGACAGTTTAAAAAATCCACACCATCCCCCTCCAGGCTGTGCATAAAGAGTTAATCTCGGCAGCATAGAAACAGTGACCGTTTTACAACAATCAGCCGCCCCCGTGTACCGGCCACCCCCAGGCTGCTTGTGCTGGTTTACTAAGCCACAGACACCACCGGCGTATTTCCGTCAGCCTCCTGACGCTCCCGGGCCCACGTAACAAAAGGTTCCCTGGGATGATTTATTTTAAATGTATTTTTACTGCACACACTTTTCTTTGTCTCTGCTACAAAAAGCCTTGATGGAAGGTTTGTTAAATCGGTTCCTGTAGGCAGGGCTCCATGTTTCTAGTCCTCCCCTTTTTATGAATCATTTTATCGGGTGACTGACAGCCCCTTGTACTAAGCCAAAGTCACAAATAGAGGAGGGCGCGCAGGCCAATTAAGAGGGTGAGCCGAGCCAGTGCCAAGCCGTCTGACTCGGCTCTAAGAGTCCGTGAATGAACTGAGCCATGAAAACGTTTGGCATATATATCATGTAACAAACATAATCAGCAAATATGATATAATCTCTTCAAAATTCAAGAAAGTATATTTCTTTAACACACTGAAGCATTTCACCTTTGTTCATCAGATTACCTCACTTCTTAGACATTTATTAAAACATTCATGGCTCACCTCCCCCCCAAGACAATGCCATTAATGAATTAAGAGGCAAGTCAGTAGTCATGTAAACCCTAAACATGGCCTAGATTCTTATTATAAATGGAGCAACATTATAGTGTATCAAATTTAATATAAGATGTACTTGTACACTGCAAATCCTGAACTTAAGTATTTAAAAGTGCACCCATATGTGATAATAATGGAAAATGAGGTTCTGTGAAATAAAATATGTGCCTAGGATCCCACAATTTGGACGAGCAGGTATTGAAGCCGGTATTGATTCCAGGTTATCTGGGTATCTCTGTCTCTCTGTTTCTGTCTCTCTCTCTCTCTCTCTCTCTCTACACGGTTAACATCAAAGGTGTTTTGTCTTTCGTTCTTGGCTCAGGACCATAAAAACTGACACAGAGATAGCAGACCCAACTCAGGGCCTTATACCCAACTACCAAGCCAATAATGCATTTATTTGGGGGGGATGTCACACCCCAAATACCCCCCTGAAGCTATGCCCCTGATATAAATAGTCAAAAGAAGTTGTGTGCTCAGTTTCCAAATTAGAGCGAAGGTGTTTGTGCAGCAAGATGCGTCAGGCGCAAATTATCTGACAAATTACATGCGCCCCCCCGATTAGGGAGCGGACTTCTATATACTGACCCAGGGGATAACGAGAGACTCGACACGGGCTGTTGGCGGGGGATCTCCTGGTTGATCTCTAACACGCCCCATCTCGCTGTCTCTAAGCGTCATTAGCCGAAGGGTTTTTGTTAATTGTTGCCTTGTTTTTAGTTTCTCACAGACAATTTATATATTTTCCTGTTGAATTAGATGCACTGTATTGCCAGAGGTTTATCCTAATTGTCTCAAATGCCACATTTTTCTATTTACTTGTATGCTATGTTTGCTGTGCTTGCAGGCTATTCAATTTTAGAGGAAGGGCCATGTTCGAATGCTCACATCTGGATGACACCTTTAACTGCATTTTCTCCACTGTATGATGTATCAAATATAAATGTCAATAAAGAGATATATATATGTATATATATATATTCACTGAAAAAACCATAGGTTTTAGGGACAGTTATAGTTAGTTGGACATTGCACTCGTACAAAACCCGTGAAATTCCCCCGTTATAGTTAGTTCAGCTAACTATAACTCGCGCCCATAATGCACTGCTGATGACGTCACATATTACATCACTCATGACATGGTCAGTGACATCACTGATGACATCACTGATGACATCTCAAATGACATCACTGATGACATCATCCAGTGACTGTGTTTCTGTAAAGTTTAAATATTTCTAATATATATAGGGAAAGGCGTATTGAAGAATGAGTGGGTGTATAAGTGTCTGTATGGATGATTTAGTAGGTGCGTGACTAACTCTATAAGTGAGTGATTAAACGTATCTTACTGAATGCATGGGTTAGTGACTAAACTGGGTGAATGTCTGTATTCGTCTGTCTGTTGCTGTGTAAGTGGCTGCATGGGTTTGTGAATAGCTACATGAGTGTCTGTATGAGTTATTAATTGGTTGTCTGAGTATCTGTATGGGTGCCTGAGTGTTTGTGTGGGTGGGGTGTGTGCGACTCTGTGCATAGATGTGTGAGTGGGTGATTCACTGGGTGGATGGTTTCAAGAGTGCATCTGTGATAGACTGTATGGGTGGGTAAGTGTGTGTAAGAGTGTGTTAGTGAGTGAATGTATGTCCCAGTGGTACATGTGTGAGTAACTACATATGTGAAAGGCAGTATATATGTGTGTTGGAGTATATAAATAGCTATAAGCGAGAGTGTGTGATTGTGAGAGTGACTGTATGGATGAGTGTGTGCTTGTATCAGTGATTGTATAAGAGCGTAAGAATGTGCTAGTATTTGTATGAGTAAGTGAGCTGGTGTGTGTATAACTGTGTAGGTGAGCAAATGGCAGTGTGTTTAATTAATTGCATGACTGACTAGGTGTGTGAGTACCTCTATGGATGAGTGGCGGTGTTTGAGTGTCTATATAGGAGTATGAGTGCATATGATAGTCCTGTACTGAGTGACCGTAAGTATGAGTGACTGTACGGGTGAGTGAGTGGATGTGTGTGTAGACCTAAGAATCAGTGAGTGGGTATGTAGTTATTGGTGTTGGAGTGTCTATGGTTTTGCGAATGGCAGTCTGTAATTTAGAGTGGGTGTATCAAAGGTTATATTAGGGTGTGAGGAGGTGCATCAGATTATCACGTGGATGATGTCATCAGTGATGTCATTTGAGATGTCATCAGTGATGTCATCAGTGATGTCACTGACCATGTCATGAGTGATGTACTATGTGATGTCATCAGCAGTGCATTGCGGGGGCGCGAGTTATAATTAGCTGAACTAACTATAACGGGGGAATTTCACGGGTTTTGTACGAGTGCAATGTCCAACTAACTATAACTGTCCCTAAAACCTATGGTTTTTTCAGTGAATTTGTAAGGTTTTTTAAATGCTAATTTCTAACTATAACGTGCTTGAAACCTATGGTTTTTTCAGTGAATTTCAAAGGTTTTTTAAATGCTAATTCCTAACTATAACATGTCTGAAACCTATGGTTTTTTTCAGTGAATTTCAAAGGTTTTGTAAATGACAATTTTTAAATGTATTAATTGTTATATTTATTTTTTTGATACTAATTTACTACATTTTTTTAAACTATTTATTTTTAGATATTTTATTTTTTAAATTACATTGTAATTACATTATACATTACATTACAAAATATACTTTCTCAGAATGAATTACTTTAGTTTAAATACTTTGCAAATAGGCAATAGAGTTTTAAGTACAGTAGTTACAGTTGTTGCAATGGGCAACACAATTTCAAACACAATGCAACATTGAGCTCAATGTGAATTTCTAGTTAAATGCAATTAGTTACTTTATGGATTACTTTTCTAACCACAGGACTGGATCCTAGATTCAGTCCTGGGACATCTCCTGTAAACAGTTGAGTAAAAGCGTTTTGGTTACAGTCGTGATTTTTAAGGAATATTATTGTATTTTAAAAGTTGACAATTAGAAACTTTTTCACATAGAATCACCAATGTTATCCTATGGGAGGAAATTCACTTAGCAGGTAAGTAGTGTTATCGTTACTTTTTCTTACTCAGTGGTGGATCCTGGATCCAGCACTGGTGCATCTCCTGTACGCAGTTGAAAGAATGCGTTTAAGTCATACAGGCGATTTTTAAGGAATATTTGTAGTTTGTGAAAATCAACACTTTGAAACTTTTCTGCTGAAAACCAGACAATGGATTCCTATGGAAGGAAATACAAGTTACTGGTAAGTACGGCTAGAATTACTTTTCAGGGTCAGTGCTGGGCTAAAAGATGCAGCACTGGGTTCTCTCCTGATAACAGGTGAGTAAATCAGAATTCGTAGTTCGGCTGATTTTAGAGGAATATTATAAAGTTCCAAAACTCCACACTTAGAAGAATTTCCAAGTGAAACCAGTCAATGTTAGCCTATGGAAGGAAATTCAAGTTACTGGTAAGTACGGTTAGAATTACTTTTCAGGATTTGTACTGGGCTCAAAGATGCAGCACTGAGGTCTCTCCTGATAACAGGTGAGTAAATTGGAATTCGTAGTTCAGCTGATTTTAGAGGAATATTATAAAGTTCCAAAACTCCACACAAGAATTTCCAAGTGAAACCAGTCAATGTTAGCCTATGGAGGAAATTCAAGTTACTGGTAAGTACGGTTAAAATTACTTTTCAGGATCAGTACTGGGCTCAAAGATGCAGCACTGAGGTCTCTCCTGATAACAGGTGAGTAAATTGGAATTCATAGTTCAGCTGATTTTAGAGGAATATTATAAAGTTCCAAAACTCCACACTGAAGAATTTCCAAGTGAAACCAGTCAATGTTAGCCTATGGAAGGAAATTCAAGTTACTGGTAAGTACGGTTCAAATTACTTTTCAGGATCAGTACTGGGCTCAAAGATGCAGCACTGAGGTCTCTCCTGATAACAGGTGAGTAAATTGGAATTCGTAGTTCAGCTGATTTTAGTGGAATATTATAAAGTTCCAAAACTCCACACTTTGAAGAATTTCCAAGTGAAACCAGTCAATGTTAGCCTATGGAAGGAAATTCAAGTTACTGGTAAGTACGGTTAGAATTACTTTTCAGGATCTGTACTGGGCTCAAAGATGCAGCACTGAGGTCTCTCCTGATAACAGGCGAGTAAATCGGAAATCGTAGTTCTGCTGATTTTAGTGGAATATTTGTATGTTTCAAAAATCGACACTTAGAAACTTTTTCAGCAAAAAGCAGGCAATGATATCCTATGGAAGGAAATTCAAGTTACTGGTAAGCGGTTAAAATTACTTTTCAGGATCAGTACTGGGCTCAAAGATGCAGCACTGAGGTCTCTCCTGATAACAGGTGAGTAAATCGGAATTCGTAGTTCGGCTGATTTTAGAGGAATATTTGCACAATGGTGAAGGAAGGGGTGGGGCCTGAGGTGACATGTCTGCAAACACGCCCTGTGGCGCGTTTTAAGTTGGAGAATTAATTCCTCCTCAATCCCGAGGGTCCCTAGAGGCCAACTAGCCCACCAGATACCTCCAGTATGCGCCAGAGAGCTGCGTTGCAGAGAGGTGTTCAGAGGCCACGCCCCTTTTTGCACCTCTCTGCAACGCAGCTCTGTGGCGCTTTCTGGACGTACCTGGTGGGCTAGTTGGCCCCCAGGGACCCTCAGGATTGAAGGGGATTTAATTCCCCATCTTAAAACGCGCCACGGGGCCTGTTTACACACATGTCACCTGAAGCCCCGCCCCCTCCCTTCACCACTGTGCAAACGCGCCCCGTGGCGCGTTTTATGTTGGGGTATTAAGTCCCCTTGAATCATGAGGGTCCCTGGGGTCCAACTAGCCCACCCTGTACCTCCAGTATGCGCCAGGGAGCTGCGTTGCAGAGAGGTGTTCAGAGGCCTCGCCCCTTTTTACACCTCTCTGCAATGCAGCTCTGTGGCGCTTTCTGGACGTACCTGGTGGGCTAGTTGGCCCCCAGGAACCCTCAGGATTGAAGGGGATTTAATTCCCCATCTTAAAACGCACCACGGGCCTGTTTGCACACATGTCACCTTTAACCCCGCCCCCTCCCTTCACCACTCTGCAAACGCACCCCGTGGCGCGTTTTAAGTTGGGGGATTAAGTCCCCTTGAATCCTGAGGGTCCCTGGGGTCCAACTATCCCCCCAGGTACCTCCAGTAAGCGCCACAGAGCTGCGTTGCAGAGAGGTGTAAAAAGGGGCGTGGCCTGGACCACCTCTCTGCAACCCAGCCCTGTGGCACTTACTGGAGGTACCTGGTGGGCTAGTTGGCCCCCAGGGACCCCCAGTATTGAATGGGAATTATTTCCCCAATTTAAAACGCGCCACAGGGCGCGTTTGCAGAGTGGTTAATGGAGGGGGCGGGGCCTGACGCTCAATCGCGTCTTTTTTTTTTTTTTTTTGAAGAAGGGCTGTGGCCCCCCTTCTTTTTTACTTTTTGGGGCCCTGGGGACCCCATCCCCCAGGGCCTTATGCCTTTTTCCTTTTTGTTTTTAAATACTGTAGGGGAAGGGGGCCGCGTGGCCCCCCTCCCGTGGCCGATTCCGGCCCTGGGGACCCCATCCCCGGGGCATGGCCACTTTTTGAGACATATTTTTGGAGGAGGGGGGCTGCGTGGCCCCCCTCCTAAGGCCTCTATTGGCCCCGGGGACCCCATCCCCCGGGGCCGGCCTTTATTTGTTTTTTTTTAAAAATTATTTTTGGGGAGGGGGGCCGCGTGGCCCCCCTCCCGGGCCACTACTTGCCCCGGGGACCCCATCCCCCGGGGCTGGCCCTATCCTTTGGGGTCCGTGGGGGGACCCCAACTCCTCCACGGACCCTGCCGGCTCCCCGCCTCCTGCGGGAGCCGGCATTGCTTTTCCACATGGGGAGCTGCTAACATGCAGCTCCCCGTGTGGAAAAGCAATGTGCTTTGGATATTGGAAGAGAGAGCAGGTTTCCTGCTCTCGTTTCCAATATCCAAAGCAGTTTGCAATGACAGGGCGGGAGCCGCGAGGCTCCCGCCCTGTCATTGCAAACTACAGTGTCCCGGGGGTAGGCACCCCGGGACACTGCAGGAGCCGGCCCTGGGGGGTGGCGGTCCCCAGGGCCACCACAGGCTCCAGGAGGGGTGCCGCGCGGCCCCCCTCCCCACATCTGCATAGCCCGGGGAGGTGGTGGTCCCCGGGGCTTCGGGGGTCCGAAACGGACCCCCATATTTGTTTAATTAGTGCCCCGGGGAGGTGGCGGTCCCTGGGGCATGTGGGGGGCACGAGCCCCCCCCACACAGGTTAATTTATTTAAAAGAAAAGAAGCCCAGGGGGTGGCGGTCCCCGGGGCTGCGGGAGGGCCCAGAGCCCTCCCGCACCATTTTTTTTACAAAGCCCCGGGGGGTGGCGGTCCCCGGGGCTTGGGGGGCCCTTAGAGGCCCCCCACATAAATATACATTAACCCCGCATGCCCCCGGGACTTGGCCCACCCGGGGGCCAATTAACCACGAAGCGCGGGAGCCCGCGCTTCGTATTTTTTTTATCGGCAGGATCCGCGCACCCAGCGCGTTTTTTGCCGAGGCACAAGATGGCTGCCAACACTTCCTGGTTTGGAGTGTTGACAGCCAATTAGCATGCAGCTCGTGATCGGGAGGGTGCGCGGATCCACTGCGGCCATAGATATCGAAACTTTTATTTTGGATTTTCTCAGCAACTACTGAACGGATTTACACCATTTTTAAAAGAGTGCTTTCTGAACAAAGCACTACCTTTTGCCAAATTTGATGTAATTCCGTTCAGCAGTTTTTGCTGTAGCCTTGCATAAAGTTTCCTATGGGAAATTGATTTTTTCACTCTTATTTTTTGAATTTCTCTCGCAACTACTGAACGGATTTACACCATTTAAAAAAAGGTCGCTTTCTGAACCAAGCGCTACCTTTTTGAAAAATTTGGTGTAATTCCGTTCAGCAGTTCGGGCTGTAGCCGTGGCTAAAATTTCCTATGAGAATTAACATGGAGAAAACACGTTTTGGGACCCCCTTTTTTCTCGGCCCCCGCTTGATGAATCACCCCGAAACTTTCAAGACAGGAGCGGACCGGAGCGCCCCACTAGTTTTGAAAATTTCGCGATGATTCGTCAAACGACGCCAAAGTTATTGGGAATAGAATGTTACGAATTTCCTATGGATAATAGGTCCTAACTATAACTATCTACTGGCGACCGCCAGTAGATAATATATATATATATATATATATATATATATATATATATATATATATATATATATATATATATATATATATATATATATATATATATATATATATATATATATATATATATATATATATATATATATATATATATATATATATATATATATATATATGAAAAAGGCGCTGAAACCATTTAACGCACTTGAATAAGACATTATGAGAGAGAAGATAGTACAAACCGGAGGATGGACATTGGCATTTAGTAAACACAGATTTTTGCTGACGTTTTAACAGAGAAGGGATAGACATATCATGTGTAATGTGCGCAACCCAGGTGGTAGGTAACTACAACCATGTTGGCATTCGAGAAGCAGAGAGAAAGCCTGCTTGTGCAATGGTCGAAAACATATACAGTCAGGGTCTATAAGGTGTTCAAGGGATGCATACCAACATTACAGGTATTTAAGGTATATTTGTCACATTTCATGGAGATTTAATACTATCGCGCACCCAAGCGTTGCATGCTGCCATCCCATCCTGAAAGCTCCGCTGACAACTCTCTTCAGCCTAACCTCAAGCCAAGGAAGAGGGTCATGAGTTGAGACGTCACATATTTTCATTACCTTGTTTATTGACTCACCTTTGTAAATGGATATTTAATTAGATTAGATTTGTGCTTGCTCGTTTATATAAATGTATTCGAAATCTCTTCTTCTTAACATTTGCTGGAGGGTGCCCCTTACCCTGTTATATAATTTACAAATTACTGAGTGACTTGTAGTTTCTTGCAGAGTTAGGGAGATATTGCTTACTACTACACACATATAAGAAAACAATAATATTGACAATAAATAAAAACTAAGTACACTTTTTGTATGCAGGATGTTTATAGGATGTTTTCTTTTTACTGAGGTCCATCGTTAAATCCGCCTGTTCAAACCCATCTGAAACTTATCCAGGGCTTTGAAGCAGCTACTAAAATCTATCTGGAAAATGCAATATTCTCATGAAAGCGGTATGCAGGTTGTCATCAAAGTCTGGAACCTACCTATCCAGCGTGTGGATGTGACATCTGAATATAACCTGGATCACCTGCCAGGTGGCTGATCTTTCTCCAAATTGTCGAGCCTAAGAGACAGTGGAAGCTGACGGAGCGCGGGGTGGTTGAATTAATTTACATCACAGCTCGTATACATAGGCCACCTTATCCATTGGTAACCTGATTGCCATATTAGAAAGACCCTGGGACCTTACTACCTGTCAGTTGAATGACCAGGTGGTGGCTGGATTGAGTTATATTACAACTTATATATGCATGCCCTGAAGAAGTTTATTTGAACGAACCACAGCTGTTTCTGTACTCTTTTTTAATTGTAGTGAAATAAAGACGGTTTATTAACTGCATTATGGGTATGCCTCTCCATTCGACCCAACGAATTTCAGAACTTTATTTGAAGGCCTTTTGTTTAAGAGATTCCTGGTTTATACTTGATAAGACAATATTCTTAATGTCAGCTTTCCATTAATAGTTGATGCTGTTGTTAGACCTCTTAGACTCTGAATGAAGAAAATGCTTGTTGGGGAAGTTTGATTTGTCAATTTGAGAAGGTGGACCATGGTGAAACGTGTATAAGATGGAGCAAAGAAAACCATCATATATTCTTTATGATGAGTAGGATATGAAACATGCCGCAATAGCTCCTGGTTCAAAAGAAATCTAGCATTAAGGCCATCTAAGAAAATTAGGATTAAAATCACGAGCAAAAGTAAATGGATCAATTTATTAAAAATACAAATCAAGTGTTTGTCCTCAACATGCAGAAAAGGGTAAAATTGTATCACTGGGTATCAGTAGATATTAGTTATTCTCCTCTTGATATTAAGCTCTGATCATTGTGAAAAATAGATTTACCAGCCAGCAGGATGCCACAATTTCAGGCTGGGGTAAAGCATATCTTCTTCTTAAAGTTCAAGCAAAACTCATGTTACTCGAGTCAATCATTAAAATGTATTATCAGTTTATAGACCTTATTTTAGCGGTCTCTAATATTACCTGAGGAGGCAAAATATCTCTTTCGATTTTGATGATAGCTGAATTATTAAGCATTTAGAAACATCTGAGCATCTTTTATTGCACTGTATGAGCACTACTAGGGCATGGCAGCAATTAAGAGCAATTGAGCAAACTGGCTTAGGAAGCAGATGAAAAATATTATTGAGATTTTATGCATAAATAGATTTTTTTACATTGTGAAAATGGAAACTAATGGTTGTGAACATAATTTATTGTTCTAATTTTACTTATAAATTTAACACATTACTGAATCATTTGTAAAGTTTGTATGACTATATTGTTAGACTCTATTTTTTTACGTTTTCTCCACTGGATAAAAATATAAATTATTTGGCGTAATGAGATATATCTGATCATGTAGTAGTAGAGATCTTACAAGAATTCAACTGGGGAAACCTTTTTTTAAACAGAAGTATCATGTTATATGCAACACATACATTACACCCTATCAGGCCTTTACCAGGCACATAAAAAATGGGAACCCATGTGGAACTTGGGTAAGGACTCGTTGGGACCCCTTTCGTTATTCCTAAGGAATGCCTTGTGGCCTTACTGACAGAGAGCACGGCCACACTTTGATGTTTACAACAGAAACCATAATAGCACAAAGCTTCTGATGTGACCTGACACTTCACCCACTGCAATCTGGCAGCCAGTGTTGCTTTAAGGGGCATATAAATGGTACAACACAGCATGTGCTTGAGGTTTATAGCCAATCACAGCACTGCCTTTTTGTTGGTCATGACATTTACAATAACTGGTAAAGCCAGGTCTGGCTCCAGAGTTGGGCTGGATATATCTAGGCTTAATTGTATGGTCACTTCATGATAATCAGATCCCAGAATGACTCCTGCGTCCATCCCTAAGGGACCTGTTAGCCTAAACATGCATGGGACACCTGTCACAAAAGTTGGGTTCCCAGGGTGTCACTGTACTAGGAAAATGGTTGATAGGAGGTGGGGCAATCCTCCATTGGATGTGTCTGCCTGCAAAGGGGAACGTATAGGCCTGTGGTTGTTTCCTATAATATTTGTCAGAAATAATTAGGGACGTTTATGTGAACCTATGGCATCTATAGTTAAGATACTCCTCCTGCAGGGTCAGTAGGCAGCAGATCAAATGCACCTGACCTTTGAACCTTTATTTTCCAGACTAGTCTCTGGATGGTGCTTGACGTATCTGATATTTGAAGGATACCCAGTCCCTCCCTACTGGAATCTGTTATCTGATACCTGGGATATTGGGTCATGTTTCAGTGTTGGGGGGTTAGACTTGGGGTATTATGGTTAGACAGTTTTGAGCTGTGTATCTTCGTGTTCCTCACTTGTTCTCCTCTATTGTAGAACAGGTTTCCTTGCTCATTTGTGTTCAGGGCATCTGCATCGACTGATTGTGGATAAGGTGGGGTTGCCAGTGCTCCTGAGCATCCTGCTCGTACATGACTCTGCCAAGTTTGATGTTGATGGAACATTAATTATAGAATGAAGCAATAGGTTCGGTACCATCGCCAAGTATAATTTTTTTATTCAAAAATTTAAAATATTTTAACATTTGTGTGTATATAGGAGAAACTAGGCCATCCTTAACTCTGTAGTCTGCCTCTTGTTTCTTTGATAACACATTATCATATCTTTGATTCAGTGCAAAGTTTCAGAACACTATTATGGCACATTTTCTCATCTTGTAATTAAACTATGTCGTGATATCTAGGAATTTTGCAGCACAGTGTTTGCTTGTTACTGTTAGTTCTCGAGAATTTCATCAAAAGGATATTGTAGTATTCTGAAACCTTACACCCTGGCCCAGCTTTCTTTTATTTTCAGCTTCAGTCATCTTTTCCGATCTATGGAGTTCTCTCCACCCCTGACCTATTATGTAGATCTGTTCTATCTTCTCTTATGATTTTCTACATTGTAATTCTCTTTGAGTATAGTTATTGATCAGTGAAGGTAAATCATTACGATACCCCTTGACTGGCTGCCAATGTGAGAATGTTAGTTTTCCTTCGTAACCTTCTACTCTTATTCCTCGTCTCCTGGACCAGTACCTGGTTTCCAACACATTTTTTTATTCGGAGGCTTCATATAAAACCCCCTAGTGTGTTTTGTCTGTCTTCTTTCAAATGCCACACCACGTAGATCCTATGCTTGATGCCTCCCTTCTTTCCTAAGACTGGAAGAGTTAATTACCCTTTCATTCCCAGGACTCTGCTTAGCTCTTCAAGCTCTGCTTGGCCTGGTGTGGAAGACTATTGACAAAACTGAGCCTCCCAAGTTCACCCAAATTAGATGTTGAAGGGCCCTCTCGAACATGTCTGGAGGTCATGTCTTCAGGGGCATAATTGTCAGGGTCTTCACCATGCCGAACAAAGTCCGATGTCCTTAGAGAGGGGTATGGCTGGTACAGAGCGGGAATGATCCTCAGTTTGCCATTGTGCATTGAGAGTGTGAGATTGCATCAAGCATCACTTTCATGTTTGCAAGATGGCAATTTTGGATGACTTTCACAAGCATGCACATGCGAGCATGATCAGCCATTTGGATTTAGGACTACTGAACTGGAAATCAAAATACCAGCTGTCCATTCAGAAATAAGTAAATAGCGATAATGCCGCAAAGCCTTCTCACTCTACATGAAGGCCTAAGGAGAGGTCCTACAATAAGGAACTCCTGGCCTGGCTGAAACAGGTTAGTCTCCAGTTCATCCCCGTGCAAATCTTGCATTTTTAGTATCATATTTACAGTATAATTAAGGCTCACAGTTTTCTGGTATTTCTTTTTCCATCCATATTTATTGATATTGAGGGACAGAGCTTTCAAGGGTAGATTATATACCCTTCCCTTTGCAGAATTTTTTTAATTGATAGTCCTGTCCCCAAAAGTCTGTGGGTGCCTTCTCTCATAAGTCACTATAGAAAGTCACCTTCCTCATGCTACTAATGAAGGGCAATTCACCTCAAAGCCGGTACGAAAATGAGTGAGTTAGTCTTCTTATGAGACTCCTTCCCCTAAGGTACGGCAGGAGCCCTAATTATGTCACTTATCCTGCAGACCCCGGCGCCTCTGTCTATAGTGAGAGAGGTCTATCCCAGACAGGTGAGGATTCTGAACATCCTGAAGAGTTAGTATCAAATAGAATTTTCAAAGACCCCTCTTTTTTCTGGCATACTTCCTGCTACTTGGATGTATGCAGAAGAGACTGGCAGCGTGAAGGACCATTCAGGAGATTATGGTAGAGAACTTAATATTAATGGTTCATGTGGAGCAGCAGAGCCAGTGGGGTTACTCCAGGTTATTGCCAATTTAAAAAACATCAGGAGGTGCCCATTTCAAAAGAGACACCTTGAAGAAAATGAGTCTGTTGATCAAACCAGAGTAGTTTGCAGCTCACTTGGTTTAGCTCCCAGTATTAAAGAATATCAGGGTGTAGATGCAGTAGTGAATAGTATCAGCTTGTCTAACACATATGTTTCATTAGTTAGTTGGTGCTTGTCCCAGTCATGCAAACAATGGACTCATTAGGTACATTACAACAAAGGCTTATCTCAATCAGTGGACTTGCTGTGGGACCCTGGTGGAGGTAGGTGCCCAGAAAGGGTTTTGAACAGATATGCATGTATTATCTTTGAGCCCCAGTTCACATCAAGATATTGAAAAATGGTGGAGTTTTAGTCGGGTTTTCTCTCCTGCCACTTTATCTATGTCTGTCATGGGAGATATTCATGGAGCTGTCCGCAAAGCTCAGGATTTCTAGACTTTCTAGACTTCTGGCTCCTGGAAGATTCTCTTGGGGGTATGGGGTCTGGATACACTTCTCAACATTTTATGTGCCCCCTCACCCTTTCTTATCATTCCACTTCTATTGTCCTGCATCAGGGGTGAGGGTGCAAGAGTGTTGGAGAATGCACCTTCCCAGATGAGAATATTTTCCTTCTACCTACTCTATCCCCTAGAGTTGCTCTGTGGCAGATCTTTCTCCTGTCATCCTCCTCTGAGTGTCCAGGCCCGGATCTGGAAGTTCTCAGAAAACTGCACAAAGGATATTGTGAGGATAGTTCTAGAGTGACAAGATGTTTCTAAGGTTTGACAGATGCAGTACAAACATTTTGTCACAATTTAGTAAGGAGTTCTTCCAAATAGCAAAGAGCATAATTGCAGGTTAAGTATGAGGAGCAATGAGTGGAACCAAGAACTTGGAGGGTTTCTTGTTGCCACAATTCCTGCACCATTGATTGAGTCTGGGCTTAGGTGTCTCTATCCTTTCGGTAAAGTGATTGTCCAACAGGCATTTGAAGAAACTTGGTGTGTCTGGGTGCCATTGAGGGTTTTGCCTCCATAAGTCTTCATGACATTTTGTAACATTACCCTACTCTGAGGCCTCTTGCTTCCACCACTCGCTCCTTACCTTTGGCAGTGGAAGCAGTCAGTGTTCTCCTTTCGAGCCTCCAGAGCATCATCTTCCATTGAAGACATTTCTTGTAGTTGTTATTGTGATGGGAATTGGACTCTTGAGTTATGAGGTTCCCTTTACCTTCAGATTTAATTTTTTTGATTTTTGATTCTCCAAACAGGAACACAGCTTGAATCAAAGGAGGTGCTCAGTTTCACAGAAAGGATTCTTTTCCCGGTTTTGGTCCTGCACCCCTTTTTTTGGCATCTGTTATTCCCGCCCATTTGTTGGCTGCTTTTCGTCCGATGAATTCATACCTGGATAGGAATGAATATATTAGAAAGACCGATAGTTTGTTTGTCAACTTTGGATAGCTTTTCAAATTTGGACCTACAAAAAATTGTTTTCAACGATCGTGATCCCCTTCAACCTGTGGATCAGAGTTTTTTAGCAGTATAATCCTGGTGAGTCACGCCAACATATGGCATGGAGGCTCTGGCTGAGAGGTATTTGTAGGACTGCTACATAATCCTCTTCTATTTTTCTCCCATTACAGGTTGGAGGTGGAGGACCCAATAGGTGGGGTGTTTGGTACTAGGGTTCTGACCTCTCTATCACAGGCATACAGTTGTTAGCATTTAATATCACAAGTGTTCTGCAACTCCATCGGCTTTCTGTAATTTCTGTCCTCAACCTACTGAAACTAGTACTAAGAGCTTGTATACATCCTCGTGTAAGTAGGAACTTGGGTGAGATAAGTAAGGACATAATTCCTTATCAGTAGATTCTTTAGTCTGATTCTTTTCCACACTCCAGTATATACTACCCCACCTTCCCCCAGACCCTGCGGTCAGCTTTAATGGCTTTGGCTTCAGGAGGAATTGGGACTGTGGAGGTCTCATAAACGGTTCTTTGGAGGAAGAACAAAGCTTTTTAGTAGAAGGGTGCCTGTCGATACCTCAGAAAAGTAAGTACTGGAACAAGTATGAGTACGTAGAGTAATTAGATTATTGGTAAGTAATTCAGGCGTTAGCTACAGTCTCTATTGGCATGTAGAATACATTCTTAAACCCAAGGCACATTAGACCTGCAGTGGAATGCTCCTATAGCACCACTGTAGTTTTAAGTTTCTTATACCCATTTATATTGACTTTGGAGTACCGCTGTATTAAGTGTCACCCTGTCAGTTCTATGGTTGATACTGGTTGTAAATTCACGGTACTGCTTTGTCCAAATTGTCCAGATGGATGCACCACTTCCTGGTTCTACCCACTTAGTAGTTTCGCTTGGGGGCAATGGTGAAAAACTTTGTCATGCACCCATCTGATCCACCCAATGCACCCACCCACACTCTGGCCACCCTGCAGCTGCCACCCATTTAACTGAATGGCATCATGGGCATTATGGGCATTATCCTTTGAAGTGACCTAAACCTAAAAACGCGGACGATGATAATCATAAGTAAGTCCCTATTTCTCATGGATAAAGCAGTCCCTTTTACCCTTTCACATTAATTCATAGTCCCATTTTTTCCTTTCTTGGTTACGCTCTTCTGGTCTTCGCAGAGTTTTTAGCTGAAGGGCGGTGCTGCTTGTTTTTGGAGAGTATTTTTGCTAAACGTCTCTTTACTCATAGCAAAACGAACAGTCCGAGCTGTGATCTCATTTCTGGTGATGTTTTCCTGGGAACTATCCAGTGAACATGTCATGCACCAATTATCTGTTCATAGCTACATCCTGGAAATGCCCAGGGCCTGTTGCCTGGACTTTGTTAGGGCTGTGACGTTCTTGGCAAGATCGCCTTTTATTAACAATGGCTCTCCACCGAGCTGTACAAAAGCAAGCTCCTTTGGATACAAACTTTGCTTCTTCAAATCTTTTTAATTTGCATTGTATTCTCAAAACTCCTTGTCCTGTTTCCTTACACTACATGGCTATTCCTCAATACCTGAAGGAACTTCTTTACAATTGGACGTCTTTGTGGACCAACCCATGCGCTTCAAAGTTAGCTGAAGGTCTGTCCTCCATACATGGTTTTTGGTGAACAGTGCTTTGGTTTTGATATGGATGTACCAAAACCCCAGGAGTATACGGTGTAACTGCTAGTGCCCTTAAGGCAGTGGTTCCCAAACTTTTTCGACCTGTGGCTCCCTTGACCTAATTGGCAGTTGGCCGTGGCTCCCCACCATTTTTTACCGGTGGGGGGATGTAAGCCCGACCTCGGGAGTACTTCCAGTTTTCTCCCTGAAATTAATTGGGATGAAGCCGATGAAGGTATGTAAAAAAGACAAACTACAAGCCCAAGAATGCACTACTAAAAGCTAAAAAAAGAGCCAAAGAGCAGCTATATGCGTGCCTGTTCTGTGCATTAAGGGAAGCTTGCATTGTTGCAACCTCTGCTGTATCTGTTTTATGGTCAGTTAATGACACTTTGTGAAACTTTCAATTATGAAAAAGCCTGCTAAAAGCATCTTCTATTGTTTCTCCACCTCTTGTTGCTGCATTTCCTCTTCAGCCATTCTTTTGCTTCCCTCTCTCTGCCTTCATGTCCTGCTCCCCTTTTCTTCCCCTTTGATTCTTTCACACTTTGTTTTACCCCTGTGTATTCCTTCTTCCACCTACTGCTTGCCCTAGTTTTCTCAGACTGAAAGTCTTGGTGTCACTTTTAGTTTCCTGTATTTCTCATCCCTCTGCGCACTCCTCTTCCCAGAAATAAAACACGTGTCCCAGTCTGGGGTGATTTAGCAGCCTCTCCGATGCCCAGGTTGCTGCAGTCTGAGCTGAACTTATATCACCGTTGCGATGTCTCATCTGAGGTAGTAAGGAAGCGCTAGCTAGTGTAAGAAATAGGGTAGTACCAGTTCCAGATAAGGTACTGATACTCATTTAATTTGGGAGTCCTCTTGTACACCATACCTGCACCAAGAAAGTGTTGAGCTATAAGACTGTCACAAGAGAACTACTACTTTTTGCAACTATCTTTATCTAAATGAATGTGAATGCAATAAGTATATATTGACATGAGTAGCACAATCTCTCTGAATAATTTATTGAACAGCTAGCAGCTAATCAGAGTAAACAGCTTCAAACATCACAGAGTTTTGAGATATAAAATAGAGCTTTGAAGTTCAGCCTTCCTTAAGCAATGAAGAGGGATTAAAAAATAATTTTCTTTGACTGAAGATTAGCACAGAGGAGCAGTCACGTTTTGGAGCTGGTGACTACAGTCTCCAATTGTCACTAACCTGGAGAAATATGCGGAGGGAAGAATGAGAAATGGCTTTCACTGAGGCTGAAAAGGAAACAGGTTATTTCAGTTTTATGACATGCTTCTTGTCCGGCCTTGGCAGAGGGTCACACTGGGGCCGGGCAATTAATCCTGGCTGCAATGCGGCCTATTTCCACAGCGAGTTTGAAATTTCTGGCTTATAAAATCCAGTGCGCGTTTCTTCACACAAAGTGCGGGAACAACAGTCAGCAATCTTTATCTCGATGAAAATGTCACGAGTCTGTGTTTTGTGCTGCGGTTGGAATAAGCTTCACTTGCAGGCTTCAGGCTGAAAGGTAGGTTGTCAAAAGATGCATAATTTTTACGGGCCCACATTCTCACAACAACATGATTCCAAGCTTCCTCAGCACATGGCCACATGCTATCTTTCCCACATCGTGCGCGGCGCCCCTGGCTACTCTTAACGGCGCACCAGGGCGCCGCGGCGCACAGTTTGGGAACCACCGCCTTAAGGTACAATAACTGATATCGATTGCATTGCGCCTCTTTAATAGTTACTATTAAAAATGAATGCATTAATATGACTGGAATAACATTTGCGCACTGGCCACGCTACACGCTTTGCAGGGTGTAATGATTGTTTTGTTATGCCAATAAAAAGAATGGATTAAAGAAAAAAAAAAACTATTTTGGTTTTCATCTTTACAATCCAAAAATTATTGGGATCACCAGCCAGAATAAAGCTCATACAAATAAGAGAATTCTCACCGTAATTTATTCCCTCAGAGCCAGAAGCAAATAGGGTGAAAAATGGAGTACTTCGAAGAGAGAGGCCTCAACTGCAAGGATTAGATTACACCGGCTTCCATGAGGTTTCAAGTCCAAATGTCTGAATGGTGTCTGCATATGGAAGTGCTTGGCAGAGGCGAGATCAGCGCACGGAGCGCAGTGTCATTATGATTTTACTTGGGGCCTGATTTAGATCTTGGCGTACGGGTTACTCCGCCGCAACTGTGACGGATATCCCATCCACCGAAATATAAATCCCATATCCCGCCCGGCTAAATATAAATCCCAAATCCCAGCCGGCTAAATATAAATCCCATATCCCGCCCGGCTAAATATAAATCCCATATCCCGCCCGGCTAAATATAAATCCCAAATCCCAGCCGGCAAAATATAAATCCCATAGGATATAATGGGATTTATATTTCGGCAGACGGGATATCCATCACCGTTGTGACGGAGTAACCCGTCCACCAAGATCTAAATCAGGCCCTTAGTTTGTTTATTACGCCAGAACAGTATTTCACTGACACGTTGTCAGGAGTTGTGTGTATGAGTGCCTTCGGGTGGAGAATATCCTAGCGCCCACCAGAACTAAAGAACCAATGTCAACATCAAATGTTGGACTACAGCTGATTTGAAAGGAGGGACAGTGTGGACGTAAAGAGCTAGTATGTGAGGGGCCAGGTCAATGTGTACGTATCTGGGCGAGCCAGGATCCGAGTTTTCATCTGGTGTCTTGAGGATGCCTCCACTCTGGGTCTCTTAATTTTCAAGCGGTACCAAAAGCCTTTCTCTGGCTTAGCTTGGGAGGGTTCTCAACCTCTTGATCACCTAGCTTACGCCAGTAGAGGACAATCCTTTTACAGCGTGAAGTTGCCGATTGCAAGGTGGACTCTGTGATCATTAGGATAAGAGGTGAACCATCAGTATACCATTAGCGGTATGCTGAGAAGGATGTCATCCCCGGACACTGATGGATGGGCACAGGCAGGACCCAGTAAGTGAGAGCACCGGTTGACCGTGAGGAGATCAATGTTAGGCTTAGGACCTCGGATAATGTATGGGAAATGTTACTTGAGGCATTAAAACGGAAGCGGGCTCTAGGGCTAATTATCATCAAAATACAGAATTCACAGAGATGTCTTTGGGATATAGGGTATGGCCAGAATGGGTTTCTAACAGATCTATTGATATAGAAAATAACTCATAACCCACAAAGAGTGCACAGAGTTTGTACAGTTATTCAGTATGTTATCACTACAAAGATCACAGTGGCCAGATTTGTCAAATATGCCACCCCAGTTTTTTGTTAAATCTTTTAGTGGTAATGTCCACAATCTTAACATCAAAATGCAATGCCTAACCTTATGGTCTAATGGAAATCTCAGATATTTTGGAGACACTATATATTCCACAATGGCTTAAAAAAAGCTTATAATGAGATCACTCTTGACAATAGAGCTTATCCATATCAAAGCTCAATCTCGGGGTACATTTTTTCAAAAAGAACTTCAGGAGTGCTGGAGTCCAGGTTTGCAAAAGTTTCGAAGAACATTGAAATGTTCCAAAGAAATCTATAGATTTTCTTTAGATATTTTTCCCTGAGTCAAACTTAAAAGCTTCATGACATAAAAGCGCTCTCAATGTGCCTTCAGGAGCATGTAATAAGTTATAGGATTATCTGACAAGGTTTGCCAGGGCTCTTGTAAATGCACTCACTACCCCTAATTCTAGTCGAAGTGCATGTACAGGTGTAGCTTGACTTGCAGTAGTAATCATACGTAAGAGTTTTCCTTCTTTGAAATTTAAAAAGCCCCATCTTTTTATAGAAATATACTCTAACCCATAGATTAATATAGGGGTAATCTTTGTACGATAAATTTCTAGGAGGGCTGAAAAATGTCGACTCCCAGAAGATGAATACAACATTTTTATTGCGCTAAGATGGGCTACCACTTTTAGTTCAGCCCGCTGGAAATGCGGAGCAGTTCCAATAGACTGAGTGAAAACTCTTCCCAGATAAGTGTAAGTAGATACGACTTCAACTGGTATTCCTCCTAATTTCCAGGTGAAGGGTTTAACATATTTCCTACCCCTAAACGGTACTATTTTCGTTTTTAAGATTTTTATTCTTAAAAAATATTTTTCTGTATAATTAAAGAGTGCCTCCATGTTACTCTGAAGACCGATTGGAGTGAGGTCAAAAATGGCCACGTCATCAGCATACATTAAAAGATGAATTTTTTGAGTCTAAAACTGAAGATATGAACTTTCGTTTCTTTGCATCTGCCTCATTCCAATGGCATGAATGCATTGTAATCAATGCTGAAGCTCACTACTTTGGGTAATTCACTTATGTCAATATTTATTTTTAAATTGCTTCAGGCCATATTTTAAATTGCTTTAGGCCATAATCTTTAAAATCGAAATCAAATTTTATTGATATAGACCTCTTCCGAGAACAAAATATGATAATACAATATATGCAAGAAAATGTTGTTATTCATCAAATATACATTTCTAAAAGAAGGGTAAAAGTCTATTTTTTTCCCCTTTTTTTTTAATGCTTTATAACATACACATTCATCTAGGGGAACCCTTGTTGGCCTATTCAGATCCATAATACCACAATATAAAAATGTAATATATACAGAAAAATTATTATTCATAGTTTGAACATCTCTAAAACATCGGAAGAAATGATTTATTAAATTAAAAAACTTTATAGCATACAAATTCATCTGGGGGAGTTCTTATTAACTCGATCAGATCCATAGTTCTAGAGATATTATATTTAGTGCAAATAGGCTTTAAAAAACGGGTGCGTGCATCAACCAAACAATTATTGGGGCAAACTAATAGGACGTGTACCAAATCTTGAATACCTCCACTACAAAGATCACAGTGGCCAGATTTGTCAAATATGCCGCCCCAGTTTTTTGTTAAATCTTTTAGTGGTAATGTCCACAATCTTAACATCAAAATGCAATGCCTAACCTTCTGGTCTAATGGAAATCTCAGATATTTTGGAGACACTATATATTCCACAATGGCTAAAAAAAAGCTTATAATGAGATGACTCTTGACAATAGAGCTTATCCATATCAAAGCTCAAACTCGGGGTAGATTTTTTCAAAAAGAACTTCAGGAGTGCTGGAGACCAGGTTTGCAAAAGTTTCGTAGAACATTGGAAATGTTCCAAAGAAATCTATAGATTTTCTTTAGATATTTTTCCCTGAGTCAAACTTAAAAGCTTCATGACATAAAAGCGCTCTCAATGTGCCTTCAGGAGCATGTAATAAGTTATAGGATTATCTGACAAGGTTTGCCAGGGCTCTTGTAAATGCACTCATTACCCCTAATTCTAGTCGAAGTGCATGTACAGGTGTAGCTTGACTAGCAGTAGTAATCATACGTAAGAGTTTTCCTTCTTTGAAATTTAAAAAGCCCCTTCTTTTTATAGAAATATACTCTAACCCATAGATTAATATAGGGGTAATCTTTGTACGATAAATTTGTAGGAGGGCTGAAAGATGTCGACTCCCAGAAGATGAATACAACATTTTTATTGCGCTAAGATGGGCTACCACTTTTAGTTTAGCCCGCTGGAAATGCGGAGCAGTTCCAATAGACTGAGTGAAAACTATTCCCAGATAAGTGTAAGTAGATACGACTTCAACTGGTATTCCTCCTAATTTTCAGGTGAAGGTTTTTTTTTTGATAATCAAGTTTATTGAATTTTTGAGAACAATACGTTGGTAGCATGTCAGGCACAATAATTAAAAGCATTATAGACGATAAAGGCAACAAAGATTCGTAAGGCATTAATAATATGAATACAGCACATGTTTACAAGCAATCACTTATCCAGCCCATCTAACCCTTCAAACGGGCAGTGAGTTGAACCATTTGCCCCATATTTTACCAAAAAGTTCAGGGCATCCTCGGGCCTCAAAGAGGGGTTCCTCTTGAGCTCCACACCAGTCCACTCCCCGTCTCCATTTCCGCATAGTAGGTGGCTTGGCTTGGGACCAGAGCGCTGCGATATCACGCTTTGCCACCGCTAATGCCGTTCCCAGGAAGCGCTTGTCAGACCGGGATCCATCAAGGCCATCAAACACCCCCAGGAGCAGGCGCAGCGGGTCAGGTGAAGGGTTTAACATATTTTCTACCCCTAAACGGTACTATTTTCGTTTTTGAGATTTTTATTCTTAAAAAATATTTTTCTGTATAATTAAAGAGTTCCTCCATGTTACGCTGAAGACCGATTGGAGTGAGGTCAAAAATGACCACTGCATCAGCGTACATTAAAAGATGAATTTTTTGAGTTGCTATTTGAGGGGGAAAATTATTTACCTCCTGAAAACAATCTAGCAGGTCGCTAAGGAATAGTGAGAAAAGAAGGGGAGTGAGAAGACATCCCTACTTGAGGCCATTCTGTGTGGGAATCTCCTGGGTTAGACCTTTGTCCCCCCTCATCTGCACTTTACACCATGTAGATGTATGAAGAGCTACTATTATCCTTAATAAGGTTGCCGGGACACCTAATTTCAGTCGTTTTCTCCACTGAGAAGGACTATCCACCTTATCGAAGACTGTAGAAAAATCTACAGATAGGCTATAGACTACCCGGGCTTTGCTGACTACATATTTATCGATAATGGTTTGCAGAATAGCAATATTGTCAATTACTGAGTGATTTGGACGGAAACATGCTTGGACCATGGGAATTGCTTCCCTGGATGTGGCCATAATCTTTCCAAAAACGATATTCTGTTTTTGTGACCTGCTGATAACTGTTTGACTAAGACCTTGTTTAAGCAGGACAATATATGTATATAGCTCCGTTTTGGTTTTCTTTTAAAGATGATTGATTACTGGAGCTTTAAATATTATACTGCATTAAGCTTTTAAACAACCTTTTACTGGTTACATGATAGAGACATAATTTAAAACAAATACATTTGTTAGAGGACATATTTCTCTTAATGGTGGCTTTAGCAGACAATTGGCTGAAATCGTTGTTCCCAAAGGTCACAAAAAAGTTGGTCTGATGAACACAGAACTCTGGTGTGGTCTAGATAAACGTGCAAGACGCACTAGGTAGAACAGGAAGTCCTCAGTCGGAAAAATAATGTCCTTTTTAGGTCGAGCATTGGAGACCACTTGTATATACTTTAGTATATACTTATATGTGTATGTACTTTGTGGGCTCTGGAGATCAGCCCTAGGACTTGTCTGCTTCCGCTTAGGGACTTTTTTCTGTTCAACTGCCTCTATTTAACTGTCTTGATAAAAAACGACCAGCAGAGGTCAGTAAAATACCAGAATCACTTTAGCATTCTCTAGATTCCAGTCCATAGAAATTGTCTTCCACGAGCACCCGTAGACAATAATATTTTTTTCAAATCTTGTATTTTCAGTGATATGACCACCGAAGGCCCTGATTTAATATTAAAAACAGAGCTTTGGACTATACCATTTACCGCTGAAAGGCAATATTTCTTTCCATGTGTTCCCATACCTGGCATGTCACGCAGTTTGGTGCTTACTTTCCTCCATGTTAAAGAACAGTAGATGTTTCAGCACCCAGGCTAATGTGCTGCATAACTAAATACATATAAGGTCTCAAAGGCGAGACCGATTGCATTGCAAATGCTTGTTCATTTAGGTGGAACTCCAACAGCACTTTTGGGAAGAGGGGAAGGTCAGTTCAAAGAACCCTGGCGCTCATAAACATTGTGAAAGGCTCTGACTCACTTAAAGCTCATTTATGTTCCATTACTGATATGTCTAATCTGAAGCGGGGGCAGTCCTTTTTAGGTCTTGCCTACGCAGCGCGCATGCGCTGCTTACGAGGGCCTTTAGCCGTCGCTCTTCACTTTTTCAAGCACTGCACTCGTGCTTGTGGCGGCATCCACCTTGCGGGAGCGAGCAGGGGCGTGCCACAAGCACGAGTGCAGTGCTTGAAAAGTGAAGACTCTCCCAAGCGCGCGCACGCACCACTGGCGGGCTCACCTCCTGCTCCCCCTGTCTCTCACAACTATTAACTTATGCGACCGCAGGGCCGCGCTACTGTTTTAGCGCTTGTTCTGTTTCAAGCACTGTCTGGATGTGCAGAATGTATACAGTGTTGGAAATATAAATATAAAAACACAGCTACTCACTAGCCCAGACTGCCTGTTTGCTACAGAGAAGTGGAGGTACTTTAAGTCCAATTAAAAGAACTGAACCTCTGCTGAGAATTGCTGGTTCTCTCCCTTGCAAGTTAGAGGGGTGCAGGTACTCAGTGCTCGAGGGTACCGGCCCATTCAAAGCATGGGGGTTCTACCCCCAGTGGCAAAGCCATGTACGTTTTGATAATCTTTGTGTTAACGCCAGGGATACAACTACCACGTTATTTACCCACCTGACATGAATAGGAGCGCTTCATTACAGACTACAGGCGAAGCTCTCAGTGACTGTATAACAACGGCGTGGTTAGGGTAAAAACACTACATTCGCCGTGCCACTATTGTGTGTCTTATTGCTGTGTGGGTTACCAGCAGTGTCATTGTTGGTGGGTGTATTGATGAGTTTGGAACTTTTAGAGATTACGTTAAAAAATTGATTAGAATGAAAAAATATTTGTTCGTTAAAGTTTCATAACAGTTTCATAGAGTTATCTGCATGTTGTGTGTGTTTAAGTGTCACTATGAAATTGTGACATTACGTCGTATAATTAAAGTTCTCTGATGTATCAGAAAGTCATGGACGAGACTTTTGTTAACGACATTTATGGTTTTGTACTAACATTTCAGAACAAAGCATAACAAATCTCCAGTTTAAGGCCACAACTTAAATCTTCTGAAATTGCCCAAATATTGCGAGCTAACTCCTCACTCCCGGAATGCAAGACTCTTGAGCTCACGTGATGTCACAGATGACCTCACCAGTGGCACCGCCCAAGATACTAAATCAGCAAAACTGCAACAGCATTGTCAGTTTACAGATATTCCTGCATCGGATCCATACATAATAAACACGTGTGTCATTGAAGTGAAACATATTGAAAATAGCAATTTTATCTAGGAGAATGCACGCATCCCCTTCATTCACATGCAAATGGTCACACAACGGGTGTATTTGTAGCTTCAGTGGTAACCCCAGTGTTGTCATGCACAGTGCCTGACGTCATGTGTGTGGCCAGGGTGTGTGCACTGGGGGCGCTAGGGAGCGAGAAACGAAAACTTAGCTAGCTGAAGAATTACAGTAGTTTTTAGGTTTGGCTTGACCTATTTATATGCATAAGCTTAGTGCTAGTAATACGAGCTGTGCGATGCAGAGTGCTATTGTGGGCTTTGTGGTCAGCTGGGTGCAAGGTTTTAGCCTCTGGTCCCTATTTTCTATATGGTATCTGCTGGTTTACTGGTATGATCCTAGTAGAAAGCAAGGTCTGCTTGAGAGCTTGCCAATGAACTTGCCTGATCATGGTAGCAAGAAATTCATTTCAAAGCGCTCTCACATCACTTGTCGCATTATAAACACACGTTCACAAAGCCAGTAGGCCTGGCCTTCACCAGCTGGTGTGATAGATTTTTCTTTTATTTCTTATTGTAAACAGGCTAGAAATGTGCCATCACCTAAACGTGGCTTGCTTATGCTTGCAATAAAATATTACATTTAAAAAACATTCATCGATGCAGCTGTTTAATGATGATTTCAAACAACAAGCTTTTCAGTTGAACCATACATTTTATTATCATTATTTGTGACGTAGATGAGAAAAAAAAACACAGTCTGAACCACGGACTCAAGTCGCTGGCAGCATGTTATCAAAAACATTTTTTAGAAAGAGTGCAGGCAAAACAGACAGACAGTATTTAAAGTTATTTACAAGAAACGAAGCACCCTTTCAACTAACTTTTCAGGAGAAGAGAAATGAACTATTTGTAGGCGTATTTGAACAATGTATGCGGGCTTTGTGCAGTCATTCAAAGTGAAGGGAGAGGGTGGGTGGAGTGGGCTGGCCCTCTGCCGCATGCTGTGTGCTGTGGTAGGCAGGAGCAAGGTGTGAATCACAACTAATCAGACAAGTGAAGGATGCCCACCGATCAAAAGTCCCTTAATGTATGTATAGTATGTATGTCTTTTCTTTGGGAAAACAATAGTCGGGTGCACCAGCTAAAGCATTCTCAAAAGCCAGACCTAAAAAGTACTGCTTTGGATGAATTTTGTACAGAGGAAAACACATTAACGCTGGCTGATAATGCATGTACACCTTCAAAGACGCTAAAACCAGTAAAACTGTTGTCTGGCTTGTCTTTGTATGACAGAAACCCTTCATGCTGTGTCACTGGGCATATTGTTTGTTCTCTTTTCTTCTAAACTTTCTCTATCAGTCTCTTTTAAAGATGTATTTAACTCCATTTGAAGCAGCTCTTTCTCTTACTACAGGGTCACACATGAGGCATGCATTTGTAGCCTAGCTATCAATAGTGCAGCCGGTGCAGTGGCACCGTGGCTCTGGGGGACCCAGCGCGCCCCAGCCATTGCTGTATTTTACAACCAAACCAGAGAATGGAGGCACATGTTCCTTGCTTGCACTAGTGCCCTTGGCACCCCGTGCGACGCCAGTGTCCATGGGCGCTTCAAGTGAAATACTTGACGCTACGTATCGTTATTCCCTTTTCGGAGGGCGCTTTTTCTGCCACCAACAAAATGGCGCACTGGGTTAATTGTTCGCTGCTGAAATCTGTGGTGACCTGCACCTCACCCTTTTGGATTCCAGAAATCCAACTCTCAGCCCGTAGTATTTGGAGGTCAATGCATTCAGTGACATATATTTTTGGGATTGTATCACCTATTCTCCACAGCTCTTAGAAAGGGCACACCTATGGCCACGAGCGCTATTTAGAACCAAGTTGCTGTTAAACACTCTACACCATCCACATAATTCGTTCCCTTTTTAAGTTACTTGTGCCTGATATAGTATTTGTATTCATGAACAGAATAAAAGGACACGTTCCATTACTTGTAAAACAAAGGTCACAGGTGTGCACAGATATTTGTCTTTTGTTCAACCTGCATCAGATCATTTGAGCAAGTTGAAACCTGCGATAGCGTTCTTGAGCCCGAGGTACAAAAAGCTGCCATTAGAAGATTAATATACTATAATACTTGGTATTATGCCTGCAGAAGTTTGTCATTTAAAAAAAATGCTAGTAAGTAATGAACAATCATTACAATAATGACACATTTTGAAAAAAGTAGTCTAGATGTGACTTAAACACTCGCTGCTGACGTCTTCTGTGACTTGCAGGTCACCACTTGAAATTCCTGAGAGGATTACTCTGTCAAAGGTCTAACAGTGTAGTCGTTTTATGCGCTCATAAACGCCTATTAGTGACCAGGTTGGCTCGCGGCTAAATGTATGGGAGTAGGCGCTTTATAAAACTAAAGTTATGATAATACGGTCAGGTTTGTAGAGTTTGAAAGATTTAAGTGGTATTGAATTTGTCGACCCTGGAAGTAAGAATGATTCAGTAGGCCCTGGTAGTTTTTAACTTGGGTTCTTAATGTAACACTCCTATATCTTAGAGGCTGTAACCTTCAGTTTGCCTTTATGGTGTTTCATTGCCAGTTCTAACTGACCTTACTCGTGGCCCAAAAAGAAAGTTTGGTAATATGGCAATACTTTTTCATGTTACCAGGTTTAATCTAGGGAAAATCTCTAACAGACTGTGCCCCGGTTCTTGGAATCGTGTTTTTTATTAAATTTTTATTTTTCTGCTACAAGCTACCAAGAGGCAGTCTGGGAACGCTTATGGTTGTCGGGGCAGCTTGCATGTCACCTCTCTTTACCTTTATCCATTGTAGACTGAAGCCGGACGTGTCGTAGAAATGCTGTCCACTCACATTTTTGCTACTCTGTGTGGTAAGAATGTACGAAGTCTCTAGCCACACTACACACCTGTGGGAAGCTGCGTTACATGGCACAGGGAAGCGAGGTGTTGGCACTAAACACTCCATTATCTATAGCGAGGACATGTAATAATACGGTCCAGACAGTGTTTGTGACACGTCCCTGGAACCGGATGGAATAAAAGCAAGCTTAGTACGAACCACACTACCGTGCTTAAATGACTCGCTTACAAACCGAGCAGCAGTGCTGCGAATGACTCCACGTCATAAGCTTGTATATATTGCAAACTGAATTTTTCTTAATATGATCCTAGACACGTAGCATGTGACGGTAGATGAAGGTTGCAAGCTGTATCTAGACTGCTCGTTCCCGTCCTTTACAGAGCATGGACCGTACTGGGCGTCAAGATTTACCTTCGTATGCTCAATACTGATGTGCCCAGGTGAAATAATATAGGCACTATTTAATGTAAATACAACGTCTTTAATCCAGTCTGCTAATGTCCTTATTGTTCATGACACATGGGCCCTACATAGTCTCAAGATTTTCCCTTGCCTTTTCAATATTACTGTACCCAGGTTTCATCATGAAATCCTTTTTACAATAATTCACGTTTCTACCTATTCTGCAGTACCGTCTTCTTTACTGCCCATTTGCTTAGTAATCCTTGGTAACTGATGAAGTACGCCTCCCATCTCTTAGTGAACTGCTGGACATGCTTAGATCCGTCAATCATCCCTTAGTGATCCTCAGGGCATGCTCAGATCTGTCATTAACCCCTTAGTGATCCTGAGGGCATGCTCAGATCCATCACCCATCCCGTAGTGAACCTCGGGGCATGCTCAGATCTGTCACTACTCCCTTGGTGATCCTCAGGGCATGCTCAGATCCGGCACCCATCCTGTAGTGATCCTCGGGACATGCTCAGATCTGTCACTACTCCCTTAGTGATCCTCAGGGCATGCTCAGATCCGGCACCCATCACGTAGTGATCCTCGGGACATGCTCAGATCTGTCACTAATCCCTTAGTGATCCTCGGGGCATCCTCAGATCCGGCATCCATCCTGTAGTGATCCTCGGGACATGCTCAGATCCATCACTAATCCCTTAGAGATCCTCGGGGCATGCTCCGATCTGGCACCCATCCCATAGTGATTCTTGGGACATGCTCAGATCTGTCACTAATCCCTTAGTGATCCTCAGAACATCCTCAGACCTGGCACCCATCCAGTAGTAATCCTTGGGACAAGCTCAGATCTGTCACTAATCCCTTAGTGATCCTCAGGGCATGCTCAGGTCTGGCACCCATCCCGTAGTGATCCTTGGGACATGCTCAGATCCATCACCCATCCTGTAGTGATCCTCAGGACATGCTCAGATCCGCCAAGGCCTGCTCAGATCCATCACTCATCCCTTAGTGATCCTCGGGGCATGCTCAGATCCAGCACCCATCCTGTAGTGATCCTCGGGACATGCTCAGATCCATCACTAATCCCTTAGTGATCCTCGGGGCATGCTCAGATCTGGCACCCATCCCATAGTGATTCTTGGGACATGCTCAGATCTGTCACTAATCCCTTAGTGATCCTTAGAACATCCTCAGACCTGGCACCCATCCAGTAGTAATCCTTGGGACATGCTCAGATCTGTCACTAATCCCTTAGTGATCCTCAGGGCATGCTCAGGTCTGGCACCCATCCCGTAGTGATCCTGGGGACATGCTCAGATCCATCACCCATCCTGTAGTGATCCTTGGGACATGCTCAGATCCATCACCCATCCTGTAGTGATCCTCAGGACATGCTCAGATCCGCCAAGGCCTGCTCAGATCCATCACTCATCCCTTAGTGAGTCTCAGGACAAGCTCTGAACCATCACTCATCCGTTAGTGAACCTCAGGACAAGCTCAGATCCATCACTCATCCCTTAGTGAGCCTCATGTTAAGCTCTGATCTGACACTCATCCCTTAGTGATCCTCAGAATAAGTACAGATATGTCACACATCATGCAGTGATACGCAGCACATGCTTAGATCCGTCACCCATCCTTTACAGAACCTCAGCGCATGCTCAGATCAGTCACTCATCATGTAGTGATCCTCAGGACCTGGTCAGATCTGACACTCTTTCCTTAGTGATCCTCAGGACAAGCTCAGATCTGTCGCTCATCCCTTAATGATCCTCAGGGTATGCTCAGGCGTGCCACCCATCACTCAGTGATTCCCCTGGGATGAGAGACCCTCAGGAGAGGAAGGACTTAGAAGGGTGACAGGATACAAGGACTGTCAAATGACGCTGCTTACCTGCCCCTCCATACCTCCATTGAGGTTTTTCTTACAGTGACATTGTTTGTTAGGGTGTTGGTCTAAGTGTGCGCGGATATCCGCACGTGTGTTGCACGTTCTGCATGGTCAATGTGTGCATGGATGTTTATCTCTGTGCATGCACTATAGAAACGTCACACATTAGCATGGGCAGTGTTTGTTAGGCATTGGATCACAGCCATAATGTCCCTCGACTGATGTTCTGTAAGTGTTTTCTTATGTTTTCCCCCATAATTACTGTTGTTTGTAGAATTAGGTTTTTATAGCAGATTGTATCAGTTAGCTCTGAGTTTTGTAAGCTCACTTACGATGCAGCCTGCTGTTAACACAAAACGCCAGGGTAGTATAATACAACCTGACATTTTACAGTTGTAGAAAGCTTGTTAATCTTACATGGGGTTTTTTTTAGGGTCCAACGCAGTTTTCAAGCCGCTCTGATGACAATAACCTAAAATATTGCTGGCTAAGTGGTTTGTAGCTGCCACTAGAAATCTAAGATGCTTTGATTGAATTAACCTAGCTATGTTCAGAAATGCTATTGTGCGGTGTGGTCTTTTAAGAAGCCACGGTCTTAGCAGAGATTGGTTGTTGAAAATCACCCAGGAGCTGAGTGTTAACCAGTCGTGGTTCCTGCCATGACCTGTATGTGCCACAGTCGAGGTGCCCCTTCCAAAACATCTTAGCTAATTAGGACATCATGTTGAATTTCCATACCAGACATGTCCTAGTTTCTCTCTTGTCTATTTGATGCTACTCAGAACCCCTCAATTAACAAGCATTTGCAATGCAATAGGTCTCGCATTTACGCGAGTTTAAGCTGTTGGCAATGTAAATGACAATGCCTTTTATTTATGTTTAAAAAACGAAAACAAAAATAAAAGGCATTGTCATTTGCAATGTCAATAGCTCAAACATGCCTAAATGCGAGACCTAATGCATTGCAAATGCTTGTTACCACCTGGAACCAGGGGCTATAAACAAAATCTGAAAACAAACGTTCCTAGGGAGCATACTAAAATGGGCAGCAATATGCACTTCATTCAACAAAAAATGAATTCAGAGATTTAGAAAGAAATATTGTCAGATTATATTCATATACATTTGTGTGTTATTGGAAATACAAAAATGCAAGAGTGCACAAAAAAAAACGTGCTTAGTGCTCAAGAGTGATCATACAGTGATTAACATCAAGACGTATATACTGGTGTGTATGAGACACGAATATGGCAATGGGCCATTAATCAAGTTCATACAGAGCTGTTCGCTCATTAAATGCCCTTAGTTACAATACAGCGAAGGAGAAATGTATTCCAGGTGAGTCGAACAGCCATTTAACGTCGACGGTGTTTCAACCCAAAGTTAGTAGAGGATCATCATCAGGACAGTAGTATTTATGAGCAGAGCCATAATCTACAAGCGAAAGTGTACAGCGAATAAGGAGGGTTATTTTTTTTTAAGGATGAAAGTAATTTAAAGCGAGCCTAATTACTTACTCACAAAAGATAATTTGAATGATCTGAAAGGAAAAACAGAAGAATTAGTAATTCAATTGGGAGCGAGGAGACCACAAGTGACAAACCATCACCAAAAGAAAGGGAAAAAGCCTTACTTGGAAAATTGTAGTTAAGTTATTTGACAAACAAAATGAAAACTTTGTGTTGAATATACACTGCATAAGGCACGCACGTTCCAAATCAATGGAAGAAAAACCTGAATAAATTGCAAAAAGAGAATTTATTTATTTCGTGTTTTATGTAGCGCAAACAAGACCCTTTCGGGTGACAGAGCGCTTTAAAGGTAATGTACATAAAATGGTATATAACATGAGGAAACAATATTTGCATACGTAATTGGTAAGGAGAGAAATAAGAACACTTAGTCCAACGTAATTGCAGGCTTCTGCACTTACTGGTCTCTGCACGTTCTGGTAGGTCACAGAAACAGAGTGAAGATGGCAGAGAGACGCAGGAAAGAGAAACTGCAGATTTTGGGGAAGGGGTGAGGTGTGACAAGAAGCAGCGACCAAATAGGCAGGGAAGAGTCGCTCATGAGGAGATGGAGGATTTTTGAAAATTGAAAATAAATATGATGAACTGTTTTGTTCATGTTTTGTGCATTGGCACAAGGGGGTAAGCGTGGCAAAGAGGCTATACAGGCCACCAATGAAACAAGACCAGGTTAATGTGCAGCCTTAAAACCAACTAAAATCCATAAGGTGACAGTAGTTTGCCATGGACAGGAGGACATGCAATTTCAAAGGTAGCTAATAGCTATTTCAGAGAAAACACAAATGAAAAGACATACTGCCACAACTTACGCGAACCAATAATGAAAGGAGTTTTAGGTTATAACATGCCATTGAGCAGGCGGCATCAGCCTGGCCAAAACAAAATGAAGGCCCCAGGGGACAGGACAGTGTTCCAAAGAAAACAAGTTCATTAGACCCAGCCAGCGTCTCTTGCCATGGAGAAGGGTTCCACAGACTATAGCAACAACTTAAGAATTAGGTACTGTGAAAAAGACATGGGCCCATTTTACCATAAAGGTGCACTTTTCCTGTTTGCGCCACTAAAACATGTCCTATTATGGTGAATTCGCTGCCCTCCAGGCAGCCGAGAAATCGCACTGCCGTTGGGTGAAATACAGACCGGCTGCTTCAAAGCTGCACAGTGTTTCATAGTGCAGTGGCAACCCACATGCACTTTCAAGAGGAGAGAGAGATTCCCCTTGCAGGTGGGTGCAGTGAGTGACTGCACCTGCCTGCAAGGGGATGTCTTGGGGAGGACCCTATTTCTGCCCTCCAGAGGGCTGCCTTTAGGAGGCACACTGAAAGTATGCCACCTTTTTGTGGCACCTTTCAGTGCACCTCCTATAGACATGTTTGCCTTTGCGCCCATGTCCATAATATGTTGCGGGCGCAGAGACAGTGATTCCCTCATTTCCATGTGGCCACACCCCCATGCAAATGAGGGAACATCCTCTAATGATAGCGATGAAGCTCATGTAGCAACAGCGCTATCTGTATTATAGAAGAGGCCACACAAGCATCTGCAGCCTCTTCTGTAATACCAAAGTGCACCAGGGGATGCACAGATGGCGCACATGCCCGTTGCACCCCCTGGAGGTCTACACCCTGGGGGAGAGATATGTGGTCATTTAGCAGGAGGTGGACTAGATCCAAATACCAGATTTTGCAAGTCAGTGGTGATGAGCAAGCAGATAGACCTCCCACAAAGAGGTTAAAAGACCAAGTTCAGAGGCTATGATAGGTAGATGGGCTTTGACTAATCTCTGTGCAGCTGGCCACAAAGCTCCCAAATAAAATTGCAGGGAGTCCATTTGGAGCTTGGTCTGGTATACTGCAGCCGTATTGGATGCCTGTAGACCCAGTAGCTAATGAAATGCCAAACTGTCATAGGTTCATTAATTAAGAAATTATCCCCTGCTTTGTTTTGAGCCTTACGCCCTCTACAAGATGGAAGGCCTCTGCTAGGCTAGAGCACAAAACGTACCCTATAAACAGAATGTTTTTGAAGGGAACCAGGAAATATTTTGGGTAGTGTCAAGGTCAATATGGATGCCACACCCTCCCTGGATGCACCTTGAAAGAAATAGTTATCTAGGTTAGGGTATCAGTGAACAATCTGCTGAAGCAGGAAGGCTGCAACAGGAGCTATGATCTTTGTAAAGACCCAGTGAGCGCTATTAAGACCAGCATCTTATACTGATAGTGTTGGTTTCCAATAATGAACTAGAAATACTTCCTGATCCTTCAGGTCTGTCATGTGAAAGTAGCCGTCCTGAAGAGCCACTAACCACATCTATTTGATTCTTAGAACAACTGCTAATATTTCAGCCAGTCAGCAGATTGAAATTCTGCTTAGGGGTTTGGGGGCAGGTGAATTGGGACTGGATGAGATCCTAAAGATCAAAGAGGTGGCACACCTGCTGAGGAAGAGTGAATGAGGGGGCTGCGGCAGGTAAACCATAACCATTCTTTACCACAAGGAGAACCCATTTGTTTTTAAGAAGTGGTACGAGAGGTCCAATGGTGGTAATAGAGGGAAAGCCCACTGGCAAGGAAAGAGCCACCTTAGATTAAGGAGTTCACCAATTCAATGAGGATGTAACTGGGACTTCTTGGCCTCAGTTGAGGCTGAAGAAGCAGTCATGTTCTTCCCCCTAAAGCATCTCTTCGCTTACCTGCCTTCTCAGAAAGAGGAAGGACCAGCTTGGATCTTGGGTTGAAAGGACTTCCTCTTGGAAAGCTTATTCTAGCTGGAAGAGAGGAGAACTGGCCCTCAACACTTGGCCGTGAAGGTATCTGTCTTGTCTTGCTAGAGAACCTCGTCTGTTGAAGTAAACAAGTTCTTCTCATCGAAGGGACCAGCTGCTTTACGTCCAAGAACTTAATCCAGGACAACCTCTGCATCACCAGACTGGTGTATAAAGTCCCTGAATAACAACAGCTTCTGCCCCCCAGCTCGTTGGCCAGGTTGAGCATGAACCTGTATTTTTCCAGGGTACAATCTGAGAGCATGAATGCACAGCGGTCAAACATGCATCAGAGATGGAGACCATAGCTGGCAATGGTGGTGCTGACCTAAGACTATAGCAGAAAGATACCCACCCACCCCCCAAACTCGAATTTCTTTTGTCCTTTGCTAAGTGGGAGGATATTAGGACTTCGGGAAACAGGCTTCATCACCACAGGTTGAGCTTGGGAATTTGAGGACACAGAGTGGAGAATCCTGTAGGCCCAGTACTTTGTATCCAGCGATAAAGGCTACTTCCATAATACCTGAGCCTGCTTGAGGGTCTTGGGTTTAGGACTTGCCCATGACGGCAGGACTGTATAAAAGATATATGGGCTCATGTTCACCAGTTCAAGTCTCATGATGAGTCTCACTCAGAGAGGCTCTCTTGCAGGAGGAGCCTAACATCAGGATTCACAAAGAATCATGCACTTCTAAATGGCCATTATGTGCAGCTGACTAAAGATGGGCTGATACCTGGGCCAGAGCCGGTGGTGCTTTGGGAATAAGAGAGACTAATCCTCTGGCTTGGGGAATTGCAACTGGGACTGTGCAAGCTGCACCAGGGATGTCAGGAACTGTACTGGACAAAGGGAGAGCTGCACCTAAACCTAAGACAGAGGGGTAACAGGGCTTCCTCTGGCCTTCTGTTTTGTACTCAGGGTATCCTGGAAGGATCTGAGGGAAAAATGGAGGATAGTATGGAGGCATATCCTGCAGCTCCTGGTTCGAAGGATCAAATAAATACAAGCGGTCTGCCATTAAGTCAACACATTCTGAGAGAAGACCAGCCAGGGGAGAATCCACTGGGGGTTATGTCTTTTGGAGATGGATCACCAGTAGCAGACCAAACTCTTGACAACCCAATTGCTGCGCTGGAGACTCCTGCAATAAGAGCTGCTAATGGAGGAGGTTGACCTACAGAGCAGACTGTGATGACAAATGCCACTTCTTATGATGCATCCCTGGTGTGGGTGCAAACTTCCAGTCCAGCGGAACTGAAGTGGGTGGGTTTCCGGAGGAGCTAGATTGGCAGGGATTGGTGGCTCCTGCTAGTCTGCCTAATTCTATTCCTTGGAGTAGACTCTGAGTTTATCTGAGCACTAAGGAAACACCAAGGAAGGTCTGCTTCCTTGTGTCACTTCTTCCTGCACCAGGGCTCAACAACCACCTGCACAGCACGAAAGCAAGGCTAAATCGCAAGGGTGGTAGAGGAGCCATGAGAGGGTACTATACCAGACTGTGACAAGGAATACCCATAGGAAAAGCTGGGCTGGAGCCCCCACTTCAAGTGTATTGAGTCACCATAGAGGATGGATGTAGGAAAGTGCCATTCTTTGCATGGTTACCCCTCCCCCCCACTTTTTGCCTGACACCTGATGCAACCTGACTTGATGTGCCCTAGGTTCCTGCCAATCAGTTTCATAGGGCCTGTGTTCTTTCCCAAGACTGTACCTTTGTATCCACAATTGGCACATCCCTGGCCACGGATAAGCCCCTTGTAAAAGGTACCATGGGTACCAAGGGCACTGTGACCAGGCCTCTAAGGGCTGCAGCACCTATTGTGCCACCCTTAGAGGCCCTGCACCTTAACACACCCACACTACCACTGCAGGTTGCATGTTTTGGTGCAGAGAAAAGTGAAGAGTCGACATGGCACACATCCCTGTGTGCCATATCTGTAGTCCACTACCTAAGGCCTAGGTAAGTCACCCCTCTAGCAGGGTGCACAAGCCCTAAGGTGAGGGCACAGTGGCATGAGCCCTGTACCCCTACAGTGTCTAAGTCTATTCTTAGACATTGTAAGTGTAGTAAAGCCATAAAGAGTATATGGTCTGGGAGTTGGTCATTATGAACTCCACAACTCCATAATGGCTTTACTAAAATTGGGAAGTTTGGTAGCAAACATCTCAGCACATTAAACCCACAATGATGCCAGTGTGGGATTTAATGTAAAATGCACGCAGAGGGCATCTTAGAGATGCTCCCTGAAAATCGACCAGCCCTGGTGTGGTTCCTGAGTGGCTGCCTGCCAGGTGTCATGCCTCCTCCCCCAGGATGGGCTGGGTCCATGAAAGGGGAAGCTTCAAAGGCCTGCCTCCTTTGGACGCTGTCCCTGCCTTTTGCTGCCCCCAGCAATTGGCTCCCACCGGTTCTGGCCCCAAATCAGAGTGAAAACCAAGCTAGGAAGAGAGGTGCGCCCACCTTTGCCAACCCCACCCCTCAGGTGTGGGAGGCGGGGTGAAGCACAAATCTCAGTCCCCTCCATCTTGAAGATGGGGGACTCAGCCAATTAGGGAGAGGCTCATGCCCCTCCCACTAGAATGTGGCATAATAGGGGGTGTACCCACCCCAAGGAAGGGACCCATTGGTCCCAACCTGCACACCAGTGGCGGCTCCTCCCCTAAGGCGGAGAAGCGTCGCCCCACTGCTTGTAAGCAGTGTCACTAAAGACAAAATAAAATGAAAATAACTCTTATTATCATTTTCTTTTTTCCTTTTGTTGCAGCAGCTTTTCGGGCGGGGTGGGGTGAGGCTGCTCTGCTGACAGAGCAGGGGAGGGGAGGAGTGGTTTGCACTCCCTAAAGTGCGTATGAATGTTTGGCCAGCCCTCTGGGGCCAACCAGACATTCATGCGCACTTTGCATGTTCTCCATGCAGGCTGCATTACAGCCTGCATGGAGAACACGCCCAGCCTCCCATTCTCTGGCTGAGCGCCGATCCACGGTGCTCCGACCTATCACAACGCTGCACTGCAGCGTTGTGGTTGGCTATCAGGAGGCTGGGAGCCGATGCATCCTGCTTCCTGCCCTGGAAGCGGGGAAGAAGAACGAGAGTAGGCAGCGGCGATGGCGGGTGGCAGAAGATAGGTGTGTATTTTTAAATGTAATTCCCTCCCCCCCGTGTCCCGCCCCCCCCTACCTCCTTCAAATACCAGCCGCCAAAGCTGCACACCCCTTTAACACCCCTAGATTTAGTATTTACGGGCAATCCTGAACCTTGCCTCTTCAGATTCGAGGAAGAAAGAAGAAGGACTGAGGAGCCGTGCTGACCCAGGAAGAAGAAGAGGACACCAACTGCCTTGGCCCCAGCCCTACCGGCCTGTCCTGTCTACGACCTGCCTACAGCAAGAACCCCGATGAATCCAGCAGCCAGCAATCCCCAGAACCCGGAGGACCTGCCTTGCAACCATCTTACAGACTGTCTCCCGTGAGCACCGGATTTGCTCAAGCAAAGACTCACCTCCAGAATCCGGATTCCGGCGACTCTGCGATTCTACACCACTCTGCACCCGACACCCACAGCCCGAGTGCGAGCGGCCCAACACCACAAGGAGGTCTCCCCAGCGACCCTGACCTGGGATCTGGTGATCTCAAGCTTCGAGATGATGCCTGCAGCCTCAACCTGAAGGGTCCCCCGACCGCGACCGGAGCTGGTAAGAAAACCCAATGCCAGAAGACACCCCTGCACCTGACGTCCATCACCCAACCAATGGTGTCCAGGCATCCCCCAAGATCCCAACTTACCTCTCCAGCTGGTGGTCGCCCTCAGGAAGTCTCCCTGCCCAAGCCTGCAGCAACTTCGCAGAACCGAAGGTCTCCATTGAAAAGCACAGGATCACCAATGTCCATTTTGCACCCTGCACCCGGCTGCTCCAGTGCCGCTGGTGGTGCAATTCCTGTGTTGGTCGTTGCCCCCTGCAGTGCTGACCTTAACCCCAGGAGCTTTGCTCCCACAACCGAGTGGCCTGCTTGTCAGCAGTCCCTAACCGAAGGCCCCCTTAGCCCCATTGGCTAACATTGGGCCCCTGGACTCTGCACCCGGCCGCCCCAGTACCGCTGGTGGTGCAACTTGAGTGCCCATCTAGACCTTGGGGAAACTTGGTCCTAACCCCCAAAACTGCCACTCGTAAGTCGTGTACTTACCTGAAAAACCCATAACACTTTTCTCCCATAGGAACCCATGTTAAGAGATTTTGGGCCTAAAAATGTTGTGTTGAACCGATGTTTGTATGGAGAAAAGAGAACCAAATGTATAAAAATTCTTACTTACTTTGTATTGTGATATCTTAAGGTGTGGTATCTAGGCATACCACTCCAGTACTCAAAGAAATCCAAAAGTAACTAAAAAGTAATCTGAAAGTAACTACTGTGTCATTTTAACTGTTTCGAAGGCATATACAAACCTGTAACGATTTCAAATTCAACCACAACTGCATTTCCTTTTGAGAGTATATTTTACTTACCTGTGACAGGTCCTGTTTGGTTCTAAAATAAAACATAACAATACCTTTTTTATACTTACCTAATTGGTCTGGATTCTGTCTCTGAGTGTGTGTAATCAGTCCTTGATTGAGTGAATACAATAAAAGCTTTACACACCCTCTGGATAAGCCTAATTGCTCACCCACACTACCACAAAGAGAGCTGTTAGTGCAACTCAATTGTTTAATTGACTATTCTTTTCCAAATTTCTAAAAGTCTTGTTAGGGCCTTGTATTGAGTCCCTGTAGCATTTTTTTTAGAAAAAGTAAAAGTCACTGAAGTTAGGGGGTAAGTATCTAGAACTGTCAGTGTAGGTCTTCCAAAAAAGAACCCCACTTTAGGAATATAATGAGCAATCCAGGGAATATGGCTGAGGAGCTCAACCTCACCACTTACTCCAACCTACAGGTAAGAGAGTTAAGGCTTCTCTGTGAGGCTACACACATCAGAACTGGGTCCAACCCTACCAGTATACAACTCCAGGAGTTCCTAGCAGGGCATGTAAAGGACAACCCTACAGAAGAAGGTTAAGACCTTCAGGGAAATGTGAAAAGTAGTGAGGATGATGAAGCCTTAGACCAACCACCTAAACTACTTAGGGAGGAAGGGAACTTTGAGTCCTACCCTTCACACCAAAGAGGTACATGGTCTGGCTCCTACAGAGGTAGGGTCAACTCCATACCAGACAGTGAGGACACCCTCACTGAGGAGGATCTCCTTTTAGTAAGGATGACCAAAAGACTAGTGCTAGAGACTAGGCAGCTTGCTCTAGAAAAAGAGAGAGCAGAATTGTGCCTAGGAACCATCAATGGTGGCAGCAATTTAAAAAGCTTAGAAAAAGGAGGATCCTATGATCCTAAAATCCCCAAAGGGATTTCCCTAAATGTGAGGATGGTGATGACATCACCAAGTGGTTCGCAGCCTTTGAGAGGGCTTGTGAAGCCAGAAAAGTGAGGAAATCTCACTGAGGGGCACTCCTGTGGGAATTGTTCTCTGACTTCTGACCCTTATTGGGGCAAAAGCAGAGTCCTATGAACTCATGAAGGGCACCCTGAGGAGTATAGAATTAAGTTCAGGTAGGCTCACAAATCCCAGAGTCAGTCCTGGGTGGTATTTGTGGACTACTCAGTAAATACATTAGGTGGCTGGTTAACTGGAAGTAAAGTGCAAGATTATGATGGTCTTTATAATTTGTTTATGAAAGAACACATTTTAAGTAACTGCATCAAAGAAACGATGCATCAGAATCTGGTAGACCTAGGTCCAATTTCTCCCCAAGAATTGGGAAAGAAGGCAGACCACTGGGTCAAGACAAGGGCAACCAAGACAACCACTGAGGGTGACCAAAAGAAAGGGGTCACAAAGCCTCTACATGGGAAAGAGGGTAAGAAACCAAAAGATTAAATACAAGAGTCTTCTAAAGGCCCCCAAAATCCTAGTCAAGGGGGTGGGCCCAAGAACTCTCCCCAGCCCACTAGTGGGTGCAAGGGGAACATTTTCGATCCTGCAAATGCCTGGTGTTTCCACTGTAGTAAGAAGGGACACCGAACTGGAGATGCTGCCTGTCCCAATAAACCAGCTCCTAATCCCCCTCCAGTTCCTACTGGTATCTCTAGATGGGTCAAAAGTGTGCTCAGAGCAAATCAGGGTCTACACTGAGGCTGTTTTCGTCTCTGAAGGGGAGGGAAGGTTTGCCACATTGGCTATCTGGCCCCCTAATTTGAAGAAATACCTTAAAACCTTAGTGAATGGGACTAAGATAGAAGCCCTGATGGATACAGGTGCCATTGTCACTACGGGGAGAGATACACTGGTTTCCCAGAGCACACCTAACTGGAAAAACCTATCCAGTTACCATTGCTGACAGTGTCACCACTAACCATGCCATGGCTGCGGTGATATTAGACTGGGGGGGGTTGCTGGCCTGAAACTCTCCAAAGCTCACAGCGGCCTGTCTGCTTGGAAATGACCTGGAAACCTCAGCATGGGCTGATGTAGAAAGAAAGACACATGCAGCCATGCTGCAAATCCCTGAGATAGTATGTGTGAAAACAAGAGCACAGTGCCTAGCACAGGGTGAAAAAGAAGGATTGGAGCCTGAAATGATGGCCCAACCTCCCAAGAGGAAAGGTAGGAAGAATGGTGACACAGCTTCCACACAGCAAAAATATCAGGACCCCTCTCCTCAGGGAGAGGACTTGTCCGCCCCAGAGGGAACTGAGCCCATGGAGCTTGAACCTTATGAGGTAGAGCTCTTGGGACCAGCGGGACCCTCTAGGGAACAGCTGTGCCTTGGGCAGCAGGTCTGCCCCACTCTTGCAGGCCTGAGGCAGCAAGCTGCTGCACAAGAGCAGGGAGATGTCAGTGGCTCCCACAAAGACTATTGGGAGGAGGGACTCCTGTACACTGAGGCCAGAGACCCCAAATCTGGAACCACTAGGAGAGAGATGGTGCCTTAACTGTATAGGGAGTTCCTATTCACTTTAGCACATGACATCCCCCTAGCTGGGCATCTCGGCCAGACCAAAACTTGGGAAAGATTGGTTACCCACTTTTATTGACCCCAGATGTCCCAAAAAGTGAAGGAGTTTGTAAGCTCCTCTGTCACCTGTCAAGCCAGTTGCAAGACAGGAGGACACCCAAAGGCCCCCCTAATTCTACAGGGTGGAAATTAGGTTGGAAATTAGGTTTTGTGTGGACTACAGAGGCCTCAATGCTGTCACCAAGACAGATGCAGACCTCATCCCCAGGGCTGGTAAATTGATAGATAAGTTGAGTGCTGCCAAGTACTTAAGTAACTTTGACTTAACTGCAGGGTACTGGCAGATTGGCATGGCCCCTGGAGCAAAAGAAAAGACAGCATTCTTCACACCTGATGGGCACTTCCAGTTTACTGTGATGCCCTTTGGTCTAAATAATGCCCCTTCCACCTTCCAAAGGTTGGTGAATCAGGTCCTTGCTGGGTTGGAAGGCTTTAGAGCAGCTTATCTTGATGATATTGTTGTGTTCAGCTCTTCCTGGCAGGATCACCTGGTCCACCTGGGAAAGATTTTATAGGCCCTGCAAGCTGCAGGCCTAACTATCAAGGCATCCAAATGCCAGATAGGGCAGGGAACTGTTGTGTACTTGGGCCACGTTGTAGATGGAGGCCAAGTCCAACCCCTTCAACCCAAAATCCAGACCATTCTGGACTGGGAAGCTCCAACAACCCAGACCCAAGTCAGGGCATTCCTTGGCTTGACTGGGTACTATTGGAGGTTTGTGAAGGGATATGGGTCCATTGTGACTCCCCTCATAGAACTCACCTCCAACATGATGCCCAAGAAAGTGATCTGGACAGTTGGCTGCAAAAAGGCTTTTGACACCCTGAAAGAGGCAATGTGCTCAGCACCTATTCTCAAGGCTCCAGATTACTCCAAGCAGTTTATAGTGCAGACTGATGCATCTGAGCTGGGGATAGGAGTGGTCCTATCTCAGACAAATGATGATGGACAAGACCAATCTGTTGCTTTCATAAGCAGAAGGCTACTCCCCAGGGAGCAGCGTTGGAGTGCCATTGAGAGGGAGGCCTTTGCTATGGTTTGGTCCCTGTAGAAGCTGAGACCATACCTGTTTAGTACTCGCTTCCTAGTTCAAACTGACCAGAGACCTCTCAGATTGCTAATGCAGATGAAAGGAGAAAACTCAAAACCTTGCCGGTGGTCCATCCCTACAGGGAATGGACTTTACAGTGGAACAAAGACCTGGGACTGCCCATGCCAATCCAGATCATCTTTCCAGATTTTTCCACTTAGACAATGAAGAGCCTGTTGGGAAAGGTTAGTCTCATCCTCTTTAGTTGGGGGGGGGGGGAGTTGTGTAGGAAAGAGCCCCTTGGCATGGTTACCCACCACTTTTTGCCTGACACTTGATTCAACCTGCCTTAATGTGCCCTGGGTCCATGCCAATCAGAATCCCAGGGCCTGTGTTTTTCCCCAAGACTGTACCTTTGTATCCTCAAATGGCACATCCCTGGCCACAGGTAAGCCCCTTGTACAAGGTACCATGGGTACCAAGGGCACTGTGACCAGGGAAGGCCTCTACGGGCTGCAGTACCTCTTGTGCCACCCTAAGAGGCCCTGCACCTTAACACACCCACACTGCCACTGCAGGCTGTGTGTTTTGGTGCAGAGAAAAGTGAAGAGTCGACCTGGCAAATATCCCTGTGTGCCATGCCTGCAGTCCACTGCCTAAGGCCTAGGCAAGTCACCCCTCTAGCAGAGTGCACTAGCCCTAAGGTGAGGGTTCAGTGGCATGAGTCCTGTACACCTACCGTGTCTAAGTCTATTCTTAGACATTGTAAGTGTAGTAAAACCATAAAGAGAATATGGTCTGGGAGTTGGTCATTACGAACTCCACAGTTCCATAATGGTTTTACTAAAAACTCGGAAGTTTGGTAGCAAACGTCTCAGTACATTAAACCCACGCTGATGCCAGTGTGGGATTTAATGTAAAATGCACTCAGAGGGCATATTAGAGATGCCCCCTGAAAATCGACCAGCCCTGGTGTAGTTCCTGAATGGCTGCCTGCCATTTGCCACCACCAGACAGGTTTCTGGACCCCTGGGTAGAGAGCCTCCGCTCTCTGGGTCCAGAAACAAAGCCCATCCAGGGTAGAAGTGTCATGCCTCCTCCCTCAGGATGGGCTGGGTCCACGAAAGGGGAAGCTTCAAAGGCCTGCTGCCTTTGGACGCTGTCCCTGCCTTTTGCTGCCCCCAGCAACTGGCTCACAATGGTTCTGGCTCCCACTTTGGGTGGGAGAATTGGCAGGAAAACCAAGCTAGGAAAAGAGGTGTGCCCACCTTTCCCAACCCCACCACTCAGGTGGGGAAGGCGAGGTGAAGCACACATCTCAGTCCCCTCCATCTCGAAGATGGAGGGACTCAGCCAATTAGGGAGAGGCTCATGCCCCCTCCCACTGAAGGGTGGCATAATATGGGATGTACCCACCCCAAGGAAGGGACCCATTGGTCCCAAACTGCACACCCCTTTAAACCCCCTAAATTTAGTATTTAGTGGCAACCTTGAACCTTGCCTCCTCAGATTCGAGGAAGATAGAAGGACCGAAGAGCCGTGCTGACCCAGGAAGAAGAGGACACCAACTGCCTTGGCCCCAGCCCTACCGGCCTGTCCCGCCTACGACCTGTCTACAGCAAGAACCCCGGCGAGTCCAGCAGTCAGCAACACCCAGAATCCGGAGGACACGCCCTACAACCATCTTACAGACTCTGTCTCCTGTAAGCGCCAGATTTGCTCAAGCAAAGACTCACCTCCAGAATCCGGTTTCCGGCGACTCTGCGATTCTGCACCACTCTGCACCCGACGCCCACGGCCTAAGTACAAGTGGCCCAACACCACAAGGAGGTTTCCCCAGCGATCCTGACCTGAGATCTGGTGATCCCGGACCGCCCTCAAGCTTCGAGATGACGCATGTAGCCTCAACCTGAAGGGTCAGAAGACACCCCTGTACCCGACGCCCCACGGCCTGGGGTGGCCCAACCGACGGTGTCGTCAGCAGTCCCTAACTTAAGGCCCCCTTAGCCCCATTTGCTAACATTGGGTCCCTGCACTCTGCACCCGGCCTCCTCAGTGCCTCTGGTGGTGCAACTTGAGTGCCCATCTAGACCTTGGGGAACCTTGGTCCTAACTCCCAAAACTCCCACTCTTAAGTCGTGTACTTACCTGAAAAACCGCTAACACTTTTCTCCCATAGGAACCCATGTTAAGAGATTTTGGGCCTCAAAATGTTTTAAGTGTTGAACTGATGTTTGTATGGAGAAAAGAGAACCAAACTTGTATTGTGAAATCCTAAGGCATGGTATCTAGGCATACCACCCCAGTACTCAAAGTAATGCAAAAGTATTAAAAGTAATCTGAAAGTAATTACTGTGTAATTTAAATACTTTCTAAAGCATATAAAAACCTGTAACAATTGCAAATTCAACCACAACTGCATTTCCTTGAACAGTCTTGCATTTGAGAGTATATTTTACTTACCAGTGCCAAGTCTTGCTTGGTTCTAAAATAAAACATAAGTATACCTTTTTATACTTACCTAATTGGTCTGGATTCTGTCTCTGAGTGTGTGTAATTAGTCCTTGATTGAGTGAATACAATAAATGCTTAACACACCCTCTGTATAAGCCTAACTGCTCGCCCACACTACCACAAAGAGAACAGTTAGCACTTACCTAATTTAGCCTCTGCTATACCTCTGGGGACTCCCTGGACTCTGTGCACACTATAACTCATTTTGGTATAGTATATACAGAGCGAGGTTCCTACAATGGACAATTGGATCCCAGACCTGCTTCCAGGGAGGGAGATACATTCAAACTCTTGGTGCATTGGAACTGCAACTCCTTGAACAAGAGGACAGACTGACTCAACCCCATGGTATTAGTGCAGCTTGACCCTCCTTAACCTGAGCCCCAACCATAAAACTTAAAATCGGCCCTTCGCCCTGGGGCCTATCCTACTATAACTGTCCAAACTGAGCCAAGTACAACCCTATCTGCATTTGCCTTCCCGGGTAGCAAGGGTAAGCAGTCAAAGGTTTCTCGGATGGGTAGTGTAGCGTAAAGGAGCTCAGAACTCAACAGTCTACGAACAGAATTAGGTATTACCCAGCCCAGTATTGATCTTTATAAAAAAAGAAAGTACTTTTCTCTCACAAGAAAAATGGTATCCTACACAATTCAATAGGAATCACAATTAAAGTTTTGAAATCTGTTATAATCTTCAGTAAGGCACTACACCCCTTACCCTCTCCCCATTGTAGGAGATCTCTGGCCACTGTACGACCAGGATGATGCAGATTAGACACAATGCAGATAACTTCTGTTAACTCCACTGGTTAGATGTGCAACCTAGTTCAACAGTTCTCACCCCATACATTTACCTGGGCAAAATGTCTTAAGTACTTGCACTAGATTCCTCTGCGCATTTAGTGCTTTGTTCTGTTTACAATCTAAGCCCCACTTTACCTGCTCAATGGGTGTTGCAGATCTTTTAAAAAAAATCTTTTTATTAAAACATGTTTCCGATCCACCATTACAATCAAAGATCATAGAGTAAATATATTTGGACAGCATTCGGAACATGAGATACAGTGTTGCATACGCTTGGGAGGGATCACAGGTATATCACTTGACACATCTTAGATTTGTTCGTCTATCGTTCCCTCGCGTTTGTCCCTTCCACCCAGCTAATTCCTGTATTTCTACCATGGATTCCAGATTTTTTCCCATTTCTTGGTGCAGCCTCTACTTTTATATACAGCTTTCTCTGCCAGTCGACACCAGCCCATATCCTGCTTCCAACTATTAAGCCTCGGTGCGTCCTGTGCCCCCGCAACCTTGCTATATTTTGCTTCGCTACCCCCGAAGCCAGCATGAGCCAGGTTTTCGTGTGTGTGGGCCACCTGGTCTCCCCTGTGGCTCCCAGTAAGTGCCAGCGTGCGTCTAGATGTATGCGTAGGCCCAACACCTCGGACATCACCCCAGCCACTTTTGACCAGTAGCGCTGGATTTTGGGGCACCCCCAAATAGTGTGGAACAAGGTGCCTGTCTCCCCACACCCTTAGCACGGGGGTCTGAGTCTGATCTCCCTAGTCTGTGATGGAGCGTTCTGTGGGTATATGACTTGTGCAGTACTCTAAGCTGAATTAGTCTGAATCTTGCCCGTATAGCCACCTCTCTGAGGCTTTGGATCGCTTCCTGCCAGTCGTCGTCTTCTAGCAACCCCAAGTCTGATTCCCAGGCTTCTCTCAGCGGGTCCAAGGGGTCAGGGAGGTTGCTCATTATCTTTCAGTATGTGAGGGAGACTGCTTTGTCGAACATGGGGTCAAGTAGCAGTCGGTCCTCCAGCGGAGAATAGTTGGGCAACAATTCCCCTTCTGGCACGTGACGTCTTAGGGCATGTCTCAGTTGTAAATACCGAAACTGTTCTCCATCGGTCATTTGGTAGTCTGTCTGGAGTCTTTAAAGGTGATCATGTTCCCATTCTGCCATATATCCTCGAGGGTGCCGATCAGGCTCCATCTATGGAATCCCTGCAGGTGTCGTACGTCACTCAGTATGTCGCTTTCCCATAATGGCGTTCGCCGAGTTAGTCTGGACTGCCATTCCAGCAGTTTAGTGGCTACGTGCCACGCTCGCACCACTGCTTGTGTATGAGCGGATAGAGACCTTCCCCTGCTTGCGTGATATAGGGTCGCAAGATACCCTCCATTTCCCATAGTGTAGCGATCTACCCGGTATGCCGGCTCAGAGTGTGGTGCAAAGACCCAGCCATTAACATTAATAAGTTAGGCCGCTAGGTAATAACTTTGGATGTCTGGGACCGCCAGTCCTCCCTTAAAAACCCCACGCTGGAGTCTGTGTAGTGCTATGTGCGGTTTGCCTCCCTCCCACAGGAGGTTGCGTTGTTCCCCCTCAATGGCCCGAAAAAAGGTATCTGGGATCTTGTGTGGGGCGTTCTGCAAGGCGAAGAGTAGGCGCGGGAGGGCCATCATTTTAAATAGTACTGCTCTACCCAAGAGGGATATTGGTAGTCGTCGCCAGTTTGCCACGTCTTCGCGCAGCCTTTTCAGATGGGAATTTTATGTTTAGGTTTAGGAATTCCTCAGCTGATTTCGTGATCCACATGCCTAAATATTTAAACTTTTCGGCCTGTACCAGGGCTGCGCAGTCAGTTGTGAGCAGTGGGAGCTCCCCAGAGAGGTTGTAAATTAGGGATTTATCTCAGTTTATCTGGTACCCTGAATAGGTGCCGAAGAGTCAGAGTATGTTGATGAGTCTGTGAAACGTTTGTCTTGGTCTAGATGCGTATAGTAGTACGTCGTCAGCATACAGGGAAATGCGCTCATCCCATCCCCCCCAACATCTATACCTCGGACAAGAGGGTCTCCGCGGATCCATGTTGCGAGTAGTTCAAGCGCCATCGCAACGATTATTGGGGAGAGTGGGCACCCCTGTCGCGTACCTCTGTGAAGCACAAATGACCAAGAGACCGATCCGTTCACCTGCACTAGGGCTCTTGGATCACGATACAGAAGGCGGGCCCACGCACAAAAATTCAGCCCGAAACCTAGCCTGGACAGGACCACATGCAGAAAGGGCCACTCAATACTGTCAAATGCCATGCTGGCATCCAGTAACAGTAGTTCATTTGGATTTGCTGCCGTGGCATGCATTACCCCATATAGGCGACTAAGGTTCAGTCTAGTGCTTCTCTGTGGCATGAATCCTGATTTATCTGGAAGGATTATGGTGGAGATAGGGTGTTGCAGATCTAGTGTGATGGCAGGCGCAGTTTGCTTTTCTGCTTTTCACAATAACAACTTCTAACTGAAGGGGCCTCAGTGGCCACCTCACTTTGGAACAGTTGGAATGGTTGAGAATTTTCAGCAGTTACACCATCTGGGCCGAGTGCAGATAGGTACCAGGGGCACTGCATTTGCGGATTTCAGACCAATTCATAAGCAGTGATGTATCTTTGGCAGTTGCGGCCTTCCAGGCTGTTTAAGCTCCTGCTTTATTGATGATGCAGCTCCTCTTCTCTGGCATCGGCTGCAGCAGCACCAGTTCTCAGACGCACAGCGAGCTGGCAGATGACAGGATGGTGTTCTTACTTGAAAAGTATTGGTGCAGTTCACACAGCAGGCGTTCAGAGAGGTCTGGAGACCCCCCCCCCCCCCAGCAGAAGAAGCTCTTGGCTTCGATCTCAAGGACACAATCTCTGGGATTTCATCACACGGGAAACAATCTGTTTCTTCTCCTTGACTTTGGAAATGGAACAAAGCAGGGTGATTTAGATTCTACTTTTACATATCATTTACAGATAGGGGATACGGATCCACTGTCTAAGGCTTCAGAAAAAGTTTGGGATGGGCCTTTTTCAAATGTGACTTATTGGCTATTCCCCAGAGAAAGCCTTTGTGCAAGGTGATGGCTCTCACAGCAAGCTTCAAATAGCAGTGACATTTTACATGAGAGGAACCAGTAGGCTTGCCTCTCCGTAACACAAACAAAAATGTCTGGTTACACTACTGATTCACAAAACATGGTAAGTTGCCAGCGCCGCTTTACATGATGCATCCAGGGCAGGGAAAGCAGTGTAGTAATCTGAATGGTCTTAGTGGAAGAGAATGTTGAACATTGTGTTCTCTTCAGAATGTTGATTTTAAAATGTGAACAGTTGGTGACTGACCAGACCAGCAGCTCGGTGTTGATGCTGAAATAAACCCTACCTGAAAAAATGTTCCTGTGTCTTCAGTTCATTGACTTAATACGACATATTTGCGGCGACAAATGCGATGCTGACATGAACCTATGCAGACGTTATAGCTCATTTGCCATCCCCCTTGTCGTGAAGCTGTAGTGGCCAGTTGGATAGTGCTGGCGCTGCAGGAGGACACCTTTGCCAGTGGCACACAGGTTTGTGTTTGGCTGTCTGTGTCAGTTCCTGTGGGGTGCAGCAGGCTCGGTTTTAGTGGGTGAGCCAGGCCCACCCAAGCAAGAGCCCAGCCCACCCAAACATGAGCCTCGGCCCTCCCATTGATTGCATGAAGGCCAATGGAAAATGCCCAATTTAATTAAAAACATTCCTCTGAACGTTTTTCAACCGTTGAGTTGCGTGATTGGGCCAGGGCTCTATCTCGCAGGAACCCCCAATCACGCATCTCCTTTTAGAAAGGTGGGCTGTGGCCCTGCCCACTTCTGCAGGTACAATAGGGGCATGGCGAGAACAACAAATCCCTTTGTTTGCAACCGGAGAAACTTTCCCTGCCGTCCTGCTTTGTGGATTTTGCCTTTCATTCAGCGCTGAAGAAAACAAGTTTATCTTGCCACTGTAGTGTAGCTCCTATTTCCCTAATAGGCTCTGCACATTGGAATAATATATCCTATAGGTTTGACATAGGACTAAGGTCAGTATGTCCCTATCGAGTATATTAAACTTAATTACTTGTGCCAGCTAGCTCAGAGGCCACTAGAAACTCCTTGACAACAAGAAGGGAGTAGTTTCTGGCAGCCGCAAAACATGACCACTGTGTTTCTCTTTAGAATCAGAACGTGTCCCAGAGTCGTGGAAACAATAGATAACTATTTCACTCAGCTCAGTCGTGCATGCTTAGTTTTCTCTAAGTTACACAGAAAGAAATAGACGGGCGTTTCAATAAAGGATTTATTGAACAGTCTTGTTTCTGGAGCAAGTAAAATGTGCTGTTACGATCACAAGACAGTATGCGAGATAAATAATGTACAGTGTGAGCAGTAGAAATAAATAATACTGCGAGAGCATTATCTTTTAGTACATATGCTGTTACATAAATAACACAGACTAAAAATGCGAGTACTCATACGATGCGTTGCTAAGCTAGTTCTACCCCAATGTACCTAACCTAACCTAGGTGTAGGAAGAGGGAAGAAGTAGGTGAAGTATTCCTTACTATGGTATACTAAGAGTATGTTAAGTCTAGTATGCCTAGTATGCCAAGAGTCCATCTAGGTTCTAATCAGCTCCATACCTGAAGAATGAGAGAGGTTGGAATCTCTTTGCCAGACTCGAACTCCAACACCCCGCAAGGGAAGTCAGATCACTGGAAGCTGGACTCTCTGCGTGCAAGGATGACAGCGTCTTCTCAGTGCGTCAGGCCGGGATACGGGCTCCTCTGAAGTCGAGGTCTCCTCTAGTTTACAAGGGCTAGGGAAGGTATATTTATACCTGAGAGTACCTAGGAATGTTTAGTATTGACGTGAGTCGGACAGCGAAAGACGTAATGAATGAACCCCTAAGGAATAACGGTTCATACATAATATATGAGACCTTGAAGAAATCAATAGTCCTGGACTAGGGAAACTCCCGCAGCCTAAGGGTCTGTTCTTCATGTACTCGTTGTGACGTTAGGGTGGACGGATGTCGGATACCATGCCTGTATTTGGAGTGCATGGTTTAATGCCTAAATAAGGCCTGGGAATTTATGCCTATATAAGGGCAGGGCGAATTTTGCCTATATAAGGACATGATACTGGAAAGCCAGTTTATGGACACCCTAAGAGGAATACAACACCCACTCCACTTTCGTGTATACGATGATACTAAAATGCTAAACATTTAAAATGCTAAACATAAAATGGAGTACCGCATATTCTAAAAAAAAATTTCTTAAAAGCATTTAAAAAACATAGTAAAAAATGCAAAAGGTACTGTACATTTGAAGCAAATGCTTTTCATTTCAGGCATAAAGTTCGAAAATAAATGCAATTGGAATGAAAGAAGCAGTAATATTTACATGTGACAAAGAAATGATCGATAAGTTGTTCAAAAATTCAAAGTCATTTCATGTCATGAAAATTAATGAACTGTTTGAGACACACAAGATGACTAAGTGTCTGTGGAAGTACCGCCAAGTCTGTACTATAAGGCTAGTTCTACTTTAAGCAGATTGAAGTGCCATTTTCGTTCGTAAAATGGGAAAAAGTTCAATTTTGGTAGAGTTCCAAGTTGATTTGAAAAAAATGAAGGCCAAATTGTTACTGCATCTCTGAAACACTGTATGCTGAATCAGAGTCAGTTTACGGGTCTGGTGTAAACATGAGATCATCTACTTCTATAGACAAAACATCGTCCACTGTAGTTGGTGTCAGTTGGAACACCTCGTGTAGCAGATTAATTGCACAGAGATGTGAAGCTTCGCTTCCAGCATAGGGTGCCGCAGCAAAGTTCGCGTCCGTTGTTACCTGTGTGCCTGTAGATCTTTCTCGTACCTCAGCAGCAGCCGGAAGCATCTGTGAGATCTCAATGAATGCTGACATCAGGATAGGAAGCCTCTGGGGACAACACATAGCATGGGCCGTTATCTGGTCCAGCAGAGTATCGATATCCGTTGGCGTCGCTGATGGAAATGTTAGACAGGTGTCCAACACGCATTCTACACCGCATAGCAGGCATCGTAGAACAGGTAAGATGCAATCTTGCCAGATTGGTCTGAAGGACAGGAACCAAGTGGTATTAAGGTCCTGTAGACGATTTATGCCCAAAAGCTCTACTATTTGCTCACGGCACTTTCGTTCAAGGAGAGCTTTCTCCATTTCGCTCGGAGTGATGTCTGCGAATAGGCTGGCCATAGCGCAATAGCAGGAAGAGAAATAGAATTCCGGCAACAAGTGCTAGAATTAATGGTATGCCACCAAACACCGAATGTGCAAAGTTCGGGATGATTCCGAGTATTGCCTGGAAAGGTGCTAACAGACCTGAGCAGATGCCCTTAAATACATGTACAATTCCAGTTGTATCAGACATGTTGAAGATACGTGATATCATTTCTACGAAATGTATAGGGCAGTTTGTACGTATTAAAGTCTGTATCTCAGCCGAAGTCCTTGCTATTTGTAGATCATAGATTTCTTTGGCCGAGGTCAAAGGCACTGTTTGCTGTAAAAGCATGGCTTTCATTCTGCTTAGAGTATCAAAACTTATAAAAGAGACGTTCAGCGAAGGCCATAGAGGCGACTCCCTGACTGTGTCTATTGGGGCAAACAATACTTGCATACAGCAAGTGACCCTGAAGTTGACCGTTACTAGATATGGGATGCCTGGCAGCATGCCGCAGCAACTCTGATCATTCAACATGAGGTAACTCCCATTAGAAAGTTGTCCAAACGTTGGATTAATCACAGCAGCTGGTGTACCCTGCTGATGGCAAGACAAATTAGCCACAGAACCATTACAAGCCCCGTGTAAGGAAATGTCCTGACATATAAGCGAACCGCTCAGTGCACGTTTACAGTGTGTACCGCTCAAAAACACTTCACGATCCCCACTCCAACATCTATATGTATACGGTAAATCCCAAGATGTCTTAATGTATTCCTTACCCAAGCTTTCATATTTGCCTGCTTGCATTTGTCTGAGGCAATACTGAAACTGAAAAGTAGTCACAGGTAGTGTGATTTTGCCATGAATAAGCCATTCTGTAGCTGGTTTTTCTGCCACTGTGAATGGTAACTTTTCCAGTTTTTCAATGCTCAGCACTGTATACCTTGCTCCTCTTTGTGCCAGTTCGATCTGTTTATCAGTGAGTATTCTGCAAACAGAGCCGTTGTGTTGATGAAACGCCAAGGCACATAGCCCGCTCACAAAGATTGCAGCGTCCAGCTTAATAACATAATAGAACGTAATTGAGATTGGCCTTGTTGTAACATCGCCAAATCTTGTTCTAGTATGTCGATAGCAGAGGATACAATGCCATCCAATGAATATATTCTGGAGGACAAAGTTGTTAACCCATTGTCGACCACAGAGAGTGTTTTCTCTAAATTAATACGATCAAGTTCACGTATTCGTTCTGCAGCCTCTATCTGTGATACCTTCCAAGCTTCATTATAAGCAGCATAAATGCCGGCATATATGAAACGTTTTTGACGCGGTTTTCTTGGTCCAAGCAAGAATTCCCTAAGGTCTGCGTCCTTTTTAAGTAAGGTTAAGTGTTGTTTCACATCCTGTAGTGTAGACTTATGCAGCCAATCGAGGCACAATTTTCCTACACTGTATGTTGTTACTACCCCCGGATGTTGTCTTTGGACGTATCTTGGGTCTGGCCTATTAATAGTAAAGCCCTGAGTTTTATTCAGGAATCTTTCCTGACAGTTATTCATGTCTGTGTGCCAGATCAACCATTTTTTCCAATCAGGATTAGATCTGTTGAGTTGTAGCATATTGTCAACTGTCACCACTGCCCGTGTATTATTATCAATGGCAGGTGATGGTACAGAAGGTGTGTTCATCTCTTTGATCTTGGCTAGTCCAAGACAAGATGTTTGTTGGATGGTTTCATTCAAAAACATTATTTGTTCAGGGATGATACAGGCTCTAAATAAAGCTTCTATCCCCTGCACTTGCCATTCTTTAGTACCCCACACAGTTTTTGTGTCTATTGTGTCTTTCCAAAAGTCGAAACCCTGTCTAGACAGTTGGGCATTAAATAATGCAGAATAAATCTGTTTTGTATTTGTTAACATAATTTTCAGTCCTGTCTTGTTTACATTTTTATAGTAAAACATTTCTGGTTTAGATGTATTGTATCCTGAAAAATATGGAAACTTACTAGCAAATGTTTTTGAACTACCTTTCGGTGGTGTAGGACAATGTTCCCATTGGTTAAACATAAACACATTTCTTGGATATGCAGATTTATGCAAATAATGATGACCATAGTGATTATAACAATACAGTTGTTCATAGTCTGATGAACCCTCTAAATATTCATTTTTAGAAAATGCAGCAGATTTTTCTAGGTCAAACATAATGTCATTTACAGTTTCCAAGTCCCAATCATCAGAATAGGTACTGGACGAGATTAGATCACTTAGTGAAATTTTAAATAAATGTGGAAGGTTCAATTGTTCCGTCGGACCGAATATATCAAAATCTGTTTTGTCCCACACTATACCATCTTGTATAGGAACAGCTGTGATGTTCACTGATGACAAGTCTCTTGCTTCACGATGGGAAGATTTATGAGGTTTCAAAAGTACGTTCACGCCTTTTCCTTCAGAGTTCACATGGATGTATCTGCCACTTATAAGCACGCTCACAGTTGTTACCAAAGCTAGCCAGAGCAGAAAAACAAAAAGTCCAGATATAATCCAGAGTTCAATCCATGGAGAAACCAAATAAGTCTTTTTCAGAATGTGAAGAAAGTCTTGTACTTGCTGCTTGAATTTGAATGTTGCTGGCGTCGTTTCAGGTTCACTTGGATCTTCTGAGAATGTATCAAAGTTAATGAAATAGCCAGAAGCAGTTCTATCAATTGTTGGAATTGCATCAGGATTTGTAGAAATCACTGGAACCAGTTCATCACTTGTTACGTTGGTGTAGACAGGTGTATTTGGACGAACTGTTATTTGGTGTTCAAGAGGGATGAGTTCCATAGCGTTGTTGCTTAGTCCTCCATCTGTTACAGCTGAATTCTCGATGGTTATCAGTCTTTCAGTCTGAACCTCTTGGATAGTAGCGAGAGGAGTGCATCTGCTACTAGGTCAGAGTCCACGAGGCCTACTATTTAGTATTGGCCACATACTGTGGTTTGATCAGGTCGATGGACACAAATCTTTTCTCCTTTCTTCCAGCAAGGGGCGGCAGAAGTACTGTTCTTGTTCCTTGAACTGCTAGGACAGGTACTGGTTGTCTGTAAGAAGGTCCAAATTCCTTCTTGTCCGCAATCTTTTCTCTGACTAGATCCCCAACTTTTGGAATCCAGACAGGCCTTGCTGGGACCGCCGATTTTTCCCCAGTGGTGGTTGGCTGTAGGAGTACGTTGCTTTGTTTCGTTCTTAACTTGTTTAAGTCCTGTAAAACAGCCAAGCGATCTTTAATATCAAAGGGTTTATTTTCCACCACTGTGCCTACGTGTTCAAGGTCTGGTACCCACATCCTTGTCCCAAATAGGACCTCATATGGAGTGACCCCCCCTAGAGAACTTCTTGGCAGATTGTTCAATGCATGTTGAACCCCACTAAGGTGTTTGACCCACCCATCACCCGAACCTAATACCCTAGCTGTTATAGACTGCTTTATGTCCCGGTTTTTCCTTTCCACAACCGAATTTCCCTCAGGATGGAATGGAGAGGAGTACCGCAATGCAACGCCCAGACTGGCCATGGCCTCTTTGTAAGCCCTAGAGCTAAATGCAGGACCCTGGTCAGAATGTAGCGTGCCTATTGCGTATATGCCGATAAAGACTCGCAAATCTTTTATAACAGTTCGAGCGTCAGCTGAGCGCTGAGGCCATAACCATAGGAACCTAGAGCATGAATCCACTGCAACCATGATATATTTATAGTTACCGTCCCTTTGCAAGGGACCGCAGTGGTCCAGGTAAACACAAGCTAATGGTTTGTCTGAAATTAACAGGGGTGTCTGCGCAGGACGTTTTACTGTTGAGACTTTCATCTGTTGGCATATTTCACATTCTAAAACATAGTTCTTCGTTTGTTTCCGAATGCCAGGCCACCAATATCTTTGCTTGAGTAAAGATACTGTCGCCGAAACACCTGCATGGGCAGAAGCTATCCCTTCGTGTGCTGCTAGGATTAGTCCTAATCTGCGTTCCTTGTTTGGAATTACCCTATCCCCCACTCCAGGGATTCGAGCAAAAGGAACGTTGTTCGCATCAATTACATAAGAGTACTTGAGTGGAAACTTTTTTGGTAACGCTGCACTGCCTCCTTTGCTTGAAGCATTGACAGCCAACATTATCTCACCGTCTATTTTTGTTTTTGAACGAGTGATCGCAGCTACGGAAGCCGTTTGCACAGCCCCCTTTGCGGCTTCGTCAGCCAATGAATTCCCTGCAACGTGAACGCCATCACGTTGATGACTCAGTGTGTGGATCACGTGAGCCTTTGGTAGTTCATTTTTCAACTGAACTACTTGTTCCCAAAGCATTTTGTGCTTTATTGTGCCACCTTTCGCATCTTTGAAACCATTTTCAAGCCAGTTTTGTATATAGACATTATACGACTGAACACAGTAAAAGGAATCGCACACTATTAGTGTGGGAAATTCTCGATCTGTACTTTCAAGTGCCAGTTTAAATGCTTGTAGTTCAGCTCGCTGAGCCGTACAATCTCCTAGAGACTGTGTTTTAGTGACCATAGGTCTGAAGATGCCATTTCGCATGCGACCTTTAACGATTGCACACGCTGCACTGTAAGCTTGCTTACTCCCTGTTGCGGGTTGTGCGGATCCGTCAGTGTAAATTATAAATTCGTACTGATCGGGAGGCAGAATTTCAGTAGGCAGAGTACATTCATGTTCATATTGCAGGAATGCTTGTGTTTTTAAATCTGGATCAAAAACATATTCAACATCTGTTGCAGCAAGAGAATTAACCCATTGTATCCATCTTGGATGTAATGCTTTAGCATTTGGAATGCTTGCTTTTGTGACCGCTTCTAAAGCTGGTACTGGGGTTACGACAATAATGCGTTTCCCTTGGGCTAAGGCTCTTTCTTTTGCTACAGCGGTTTGAACTGCTGTTAGAATTTTTTCAGTTGAACTGAAGTGCATTTCCGCTTGTGTGTACAAATGGGATTTGTATGCAGTTGGTATTTTCTCACCCTCATTGAAGGTTAAGTAGGTGACTCCACATTGACCCGAAATTATTCGGATTACCAAATTGCGTTGACTTACGCATGTTTGTAAGTGATTTCTTGCTAACATGTTAGCCTGGAGTGAACGCAAGATTTCTGTGTGTTCCTGTGTCCAGTTTCTGATCGAAAAATCAGGTTTTATTAATGCGTAGAGAGGTTTAACCCTTTCTGCATAATTTAGAATGTATGTTCTTCCAAAATTTAGGAAACCCAGGATCGACTGTAAGTTTTTTAGCGTTTTTGGAGGTTGGAGCAGCGCACACTTTTCTAAAAAGTTAGCTGCCAAGCTCTTGCCTTCACTTGAAAGCTCATATCCTAAAAATAGGACATTGAGATGGGCAATTCTAGACTTTTTAAAGTTGAACTTGTAGCCCTCAGAGGCGAAACCCAGTATAATGGTGCTCACCCTGTTCAAGTGTTTTTTCAGGTCATCGTCTGTCCGATATATGTCATCGACATAGGACAATGCCTCATTGTCATAAATTTGTAGTAACTCCGTTACCCTCGCTGAGAATAAACCTGGGCTGTTCTTGAACCCTTGTGGGAGTCGACAAAAGTGACCCTGGGTCCCCATTATGGAGAATGCTGTTAAGTACCTGCTTTCAGGTGCTATGTTTTGACAAAAGAAACCATTTGAGATGTCTAATGTTTTATATTTTTTACGCACAATGTTATTCATTAATGCTGTGCTATGTGCATTTTGCACTGCAAAGGTTTTTGAACAAGTGTTTAAGTGTCTGTAATCCAAAACTAGACGATATGTATTGTCTGGTTTGGAGACAGGAAACAAAGGATTGTTCATTGAGGAGGTGCATGTTTCAATCACCCCTTGATATTCAAGTTGATCTAAGATCTCCCTGACCTGTTTTTTAGCTTCTTGCTTTATTGGGTACTGCCTTTGTGCAGTTGGTTCATGTTTCAGATGTATGTTATGTTGAGGTGAGACCTCATCCCATCCTACATGATTTTTATATAATGCTGGGGCCTGGGCCACTGCCCATTTCCTGGCATATGTATATCTCAGATGCATTGGTATATGGTTGGAGAAGGCAGGCATAATAATGTCCTCCAAAGAAATTGATGGCCCATGAAGTGTGGGTCACCGTCGAGTTGCACAGCCTGATAAACAGAGATATTCAAGTAATACACCTTCACCATAGTATTTCAAATTTTTTTAACCATATTTATTGCCATAGTTTCTCCAATTTAATCCTTCACGTCAAAGGTGCGAACTATGATAATCTTGCGCGTTTAAATTGATCCAGAATTGCCCATCCGGGCCTATTTATGAACATTTACAGATTTCGGGTTCTCCAAATATCCCAATAACATCGCCCAATGCATTTCGGTTCATTTAACCTTCGTCAGGGGTATCTGTAGTTAATGAGAATATATATCAGCCACATCATTTAAAGCCCAATACGATCCTAACTATGATGATTGGGAGTTAACGGGGCGGGGCAATGTGGACACGTGACGTTTTACGTTCACTGAGTTACAGGTGGGGATGGTTTCGGTTGTTTTAAATTCAGTTGGGTTTACACAGCAAGGTAAAATATACGGAAAAGCGCATGAGGATGATGTTTTTTGGCAAAAATAACAGGTATGCACGGGGGCACAGAATGATGATTAACGTGAATAAGAAGGGTATTAGTTACTCTGGGTGACTGTGGTATTATTTTTGAATGGGCAATTCAGACGATTTCGTGTTTTGAGTTCAACATGTTTTCACACAGAATATTGGAGAGGTACACGCAAAGTTGGTTTCTCTTTGATGAAATCGGGTTTACATGGGGGGAGCTTTTTAAGTTTTGAATGATGTTTCATAAAAAATTGGGGATATGTTTAGCATAGGTTAATGTTTCAGGTTTTTGTTAAAATCACTGTGGAGGCGTTTTTGTAATTATGGGAGACTGCTTTGTTCATTATTTTGGATTGAAGTTAGGATCGTATTGGGCTTTAAATGATGTGGCTGATATATATTCTCATTAACTACAGATACCCCTGACGAAGGTTAAATGAACCGAAATGCATTGGGCGATGTTATTGGGATATTTGGAGAACCCGAAATTTGTAAATGTTCATGAATAGGCCCGGATGGGCAATTCTGGATCAATTTAAACGCGCAAGATTATCATATTTCGCACCCTTGACGTGAAGGATTAAATTGGAGAAACTATGGCAATAAATATGGTTCAAAAAATTTGAAATACTATGGTGAAGGTGTATTACTTGAATATCTGTGTTTATCAGGCTGTGCAACTCGACGGTGACCCACACTTCATGGGCCATCAATTTCTTTGGAATTTATCACAGTGCGTCAGGAACGGAGCACATTGCGAGTGCTGCACGCTAAACTTGGAGAAAAACGTAAAAGAAACTCTATAAGTCAAAAAAAGGGTGTGCTTCAGATCTCTGCTTTGTTATAATAATGTCCTCGCCATGTGGGCACTCCCTGACAAATTGTGGTGGCCAGTCCTTTTCTGCTAGAAGTATGTCATAGCCCTTTGATAGTCTTTCCCAAAAAGTGCTTTCACCTGTCTAGGTTTGTCTCCCTCCATCCGGAGAGTTATTTCATATAACTTTTGTGGAGTACTAACTCTGGTGTCTACAGTCTCAACTGTAATGTACTCATTCAAGTCCACTATCTCCAGAAGTTCCTTCAGGTTCTGGCGAACTATTGTGACTTCTGCTGCACTGTCCAGCATTGTCTGAGCCCATTCTCCGTTATTAAGTTGTGTTCTCAGTATTCTCGGCATGTCTGATCTTTAGACCTGCTACTTTCTTTTTGGAGAATTGAGGTTTTGCTTTAGTTTTTGGAGTGTGTTTGTCGTCTTTTGATTTCACGCGTTCTTCTCTATGTTCCGATCGCCCTCTTCTTTCCGAAGTCTGTGATGAGATCTGAAAGGGACGAGAGGAACGTGTATCAGTATCTTGATACCTGTCAGGTTTTCTCAAATTATCCCTATTCCTGAGGTTATACCTCCTGTCAGAGGGCTCCTTTTGAGGAGACCTACCTCGGGATTGAGAATGTTTCTCGTTTGATTTTTGTTTAGTAGTATCCCACTTCTTTTTAGAAGATGTAGGAGTTTGTTTAATTGAGTCCTTCTCAGGACTTTCAGATAGCTTCGGCTTCACTGGTCTTCCACCTAAACTATCTCTGCCTAATTCTGCATAAGATTGTTCTATTATTCTGGGTAGCTCTGTTTGATGTTCTGTAACATCAAATTCCCTTAATTTTTGGTGGATCGCCACTGCTGCTGCCTCCCCTTTAATATTAAATAATATTATTGTTGAGACCTGGTCGAAATTTTTCAGTAATTTCATACCTAAATTTAGAGCAGGCTCTGCCCCGTATTCGTTTTGAATTTGTTTCAGGACATCAGGTATTACCGCAATTGACGGAATGCCATGTGTTTTAGTATAGATGGCAGCAAAGACTGAGCCCCAAGTGGTGCAGTCTTCCAGTTGTGGTGTGATCCCCATTGGTAAACTGATTGTCAGTATTCTGTGTTTCTCATACGGGCTAGTATTTGGAAATACTGGTTCGATTTGAGTAATTTTTGAGCTATCCAGAATGGAATTTGCTCACGTTTTGTGGGCATTTTACCCATGACTGCGTATAGAGTCTGTGGTGTAATTTTTAGAGTGTTCCCCTGGTGAGGGGTTTGATTTGGAAGTGTTAATGGTGTTCGGACTGTAAAAGTCCGCATGACATATTGGACCAATTGTCTGTAGATTTTTATTAACTCCGTGAATTGAGTAAGTAAGTCATCATCTGACATCTCTTCAATGTCAGGATGAGGTGTGTAGCCGGCTAGAATCGGCCATGTTGCTCCTGGTCTACCTAGTGGACCGAGCCTAGTAATGTTTTTGTGATGTTTTAGGGCGCCTTTAAACCAGAGCTGATGCTCCTGGTATGTTAATGGAATTTCTATATCCTCGAAAGGACTGTATTCCTCTGGTGGATCATCTTCTTTGTAGAAGTGAAACATGTGTGTTACTGAATTTGATTCAGGAAATATTACCCATGAATAGAATACCTCTGTCTGAAAGGATTCATGTGCCTCTATCACGAAAACTGCCTCTACCGCCTCTCGGAGGTAGGCCATGTTTTATAAGTTTTAGAGTGATGGCTCTTCTTAAGTTTGGAGCGATGTCTATGACACCCTCCTCGGTTTCATTTAAACCTGTAATGTTAAAAACTGCTGGTAGGGCTGGATCAGCCACAGCTACACCGTCTCCGGCGTCTTCAGTCATTTTTGTTTTTGAAAAATGTAGAACAAGTTTCAAGGAAACAAAGATAAGGTGCACAATATTGTGGAACACTGTATCCTTCAACGTTGAGCAAACCAAACAGCTAATATATAGGGTACTGCCCTATGTAGCCTTGGTGGATACTTAACCCTGCCCACTCCAGACGTCTTTTGAAGTATATGGGTAGGTGTCTTGAGAGAAAAAGCACGGCTGAGTTACTCAGTATCTAACGTTGAATTACTGCCTTACCAAACCGTTGGGTGCCATGTAGTGTAGCTCCTATTTCCCTAATAGGCTCTGCGCATTGGAATAATATATCCTATAGGTTTGACATAGGACTAAGGTCAGTATGTCCCTATCGAGTATATTAAACTTAATTACTTGTGCCAGCTAGCTCAGAGGCCACTAGAAACTCCTTGACAACAAGAAGGGAGTAGTTTCTGGCAGCTGCAAAACATGACCACTGTGTTTCCCTTTAGAATCAGAACGTGTCCCAGAGTCGTGGAAACAATAGATAACTATTTCACTCAGCTCAGTCGTGCATGCTTAGTTTTCTCCAAGTTACACAGAAAGAAATAGACGGGCGTTTCAATAAAGGATTTATTGAACAGTCTTGTTTCTGGTGTAAGTAAAATGTGCTGTTACGATCACAAGACAGTATGCGAGATAAATAATGTACAGTGTGAGCAGTAGAAATAAATAATACTGCGAGAGCATTATCTTTTAGTACATATGCTGTTACATAAATAACACAGACTAAAAATGCGAGTACTCATACGATGCGTTGCTAAGCTAGTTCTACCCCAATGTACCAAACCTAGGTGTAGGAAGAGGGAAGAAGTAGGTGAAGTATTCCTTACTATGGTATACTAAGAGTATGTTAAGTCTAGTATGCCTAGTATGCCAAGAGTCCCTCTAGGTTCTAATCAGCTCCATACCTGAAGAATGAGAGAGGTTGGAATCTCTTTGCCAGACTCAAACTCCAACACCCCACAAGGGAAGTCAGATCACTGGAAGCTGGACTCTCTGCGTGCAGGGATGACAGCGTCTTCTCAGTGCGTCAGGCCGGGATACGGGCTCCTCTGAAGTCGAGGTCTCCTCTAGTTTACAAGGGCTAGGGAAGGTATATTTATACCTGAGAGTACCTAGGAATGTTTAGTATTGACGTGAGTCGGACAGCGAAAGACGTAATGAATGAACCCCTAAGGAATAACGGTTCATACATAATATATGAGACCTTGAAGAAATCAATAGTCCTGGACTAGGGAAACTCCTGCAGCCTAAGGGTCTGTTCTTCATGTACTCGTTGTGACGTTAGGGTGGACGGATCTCGGATACCATGCCTGTATTTGGAGTGCATGGTTTAATGCCTAAATAACGCCTGGGAATTTATGCCTATATAAGGGCAGGGCGAATTGTGCCTATATAAGGACATGATACTGGAAAGCCCGTTTATGGACACCCTAAGAGGAATACAACACCCACTCCACTTTCGTGTATACGATGATACTAAAATGCTAAACATTTAAAATGCTAAACATAAAACGGAGTACCGCATATTCTAAAAAAAATTCTTAAAAGCATTTAAAAAACATAGTAAAAAATGCAAAAGGTACTGTACATTTGAAGCAAATGCTTTTCATTTCAGGCATAAAGTTCGAAAATAAATGCAATTGGAATGAAAGAAGCAGTAATATTTACATGTGACAAAGAAATGATCGATAAGTTGTTCAAAAATTCAAAGTCATTTCATGTCATGAAAATTAATGAACTGTTTGAGACACACAAGATGACTAAGTGTCTGTGGAAGTACCGCCAAGTCTGTACTATAAGGCTAGTTCTACTTTAAGCAGATTGAAGTGCCATTTTCGTTCGTAAAATGGGAAAAAGTTCAATTTTGGTAGAGTTCCAAGTTGATTTGAAATAAATGAAGGCCAAATTGTTACTGCATCTCTGGAACACTGTATGCTGAATCAGAGTCAGTTTACGGGTCTGGTGTAAACATGAGATCATCTACTTCTATAGACAAAACATCGTCCACTGTAGTTGGTGTCAGTTGGAACACCTCGTGTAGCAGATTAATTGCACAGAGATGTGAAGCTTCGCTTCCAGCATGGGGTGCCGCAGCAAAGTTTGCGTCCGTTGTTACCTGTGTGCCTGTAGATCTTTCTCGTACCTCAGCAGCAGCCGGAAGCATCTGTGAGATCTCAATGAATGCTGACATCAGGATAGGAAGCCTCTGGGGACAACACATAGCATGGGCCGTTATCTGGTCCAGCAGAGTATCGATATCCGTTGGCGTCGCTGATGGAAATGTTAGACAGGTGTCCAACACGCATTCTACACCGCATAGCAGGCATCGTAGAACAGGTAAGATGCAATCTTGCCAGATTGGTCTGAAGGACAGGAACCACGTGGTATTAAGGTCCTGTAGATGATTTATGCCCAAAAGCTCTACTATTTGCTCACGGCACTTTCGTTCAAGGAGAGCTTTCTCCATTTCGCTCGGAGTGATGTCTGGGAATAGGCTGGCCATAGCGCAATAGCAGGAAGAGAAATAGAATTCCGGCAACAAGTGCTAGAATTAATGGTATGCCACCAAACACCGAATGTGCAAAGTTCGGGATGATTCCAGTATTGCCTGGAAAGGTGCTAACAGACCTGAGCAGATGCCCTTAAATACATGTACAATTCCAGTTGTATCAGACATGTTGAAGATACGTGATATCATTTCTACGAAATGTATAGGGCAGTTTGTACGTATTAAAGTCTGTATCTCAGCCGAAGTCGTTGCTATTTGTAGATCATAGGTTTCTTTGGCCGAGGTCAAAGGCACTGTTTGCTGTAAAAGCATGGCTTTCATTCTGCTTAGAGTATCAAATCTTATAAAAGAGACGTTCAGCGAAGGCCATAGAGGCGACTCCTGACTGTGTCTATTGGGGCAAACAATACTTGCATACAGCAAGTGACCCTGAAGTTGACCGTTACTAGATATGGGATGCCTGGCAGCATGCCGCAGCAACTCTGATCATTCAACATGAGGTAACTCCCATTAGAAAGTTGTCCAAACGTTGGATTAATCACAGCAGCTGGTGTACCCTGCTGATGGCAAGACAAATTAGCCACAGAACCATTACAAGCCCCGTGTAAGGAAATGTCCTGACATATAAGCGAACCGCTCAGTGCACGTTTACAGTGTGTACCGCTCAAAAACACTTCACGATCCCCACTCCAACATCTATATGTATACGGTAAATCCCAAGATGTCTTAATGTATTCCTTACCCAACCTTTCATATTTGCCTGCTTGCAATTGTCTGAGGCAATACTGAAACTGAAAAGTAGTCACAGGTAGTGTGATTTTGCCATGAATAAGCCATTCTATAGCTGGTTTTTCTGCCACTGTGAATGGTAACTTTTCCAGTTTTCAATGCTCAGCACTGTATACCTTGCTCCTCTTTGTGCCAGTTCAATCTGTTTATCAGTGAGATTGTATTCTGCAAACAGAGCCGTTGTGTTGATGAAACGCCAAGGCACATAGCCCGCTCGCAAAGATTGCAGCGTCCAGCTTAATAACATAATAGAACGTAATTGAGATTGGCCTTGTTGTAACATCGCCAAATCTTGTTCTAGTATGTCGATAGCAGAGGATACAATGCCATCCAATGAATATATTCTGGAGGACAAAGTTGTTAACCCATTGTCGACCACAGAGAGTGTTTTCTCTAAATTAATACGATCAAGTTCACGTATTCGTTCTGCAGCCTCTATCTGTGATACCTTCCAAGCTTCATTATAAGCAGCATAAATGCCGGCATAAATGAAACGTTTTTGACGCGGTTTTCTTGGTCCAAGCAAGAATTCCCTAAGGTCTGCATCCTTTTTAAGTAAGGTTAAGTGTTGTTTCACATCCTGTAGTGTAGACTTATGCAGCCAATCGAGGCATAATTTCCCTACACTGTATGTTGTTACTACCCCGGATGTTGTCTTTGGACGTATCTTGGGTCTGGCCTATTAATAGTAAAGCCCTGAGTTTTATTCAGGAATCTTTCCTGACAGTTATTCGTGTCTGTTGGCCAGATCAACCATTTTTTCCAATCAGGATTAGATCTGTTGAGTTGTAGCATATTGTCAACTGTCACCACTGCCCGTGTATTATTATCAATGGCAGGTGTTGGTACAGAAGGTGTGTTCATCTCTTTGATCTTGGCTAGTCCAAGACAAGATGTTTGTTGGATGGTTTCATTCAAAAACATTGTTTGTTCAGGGATGATACAGGCTCTAAATAAAGCTTCTATCCCCTGCACTTGCCATTCTTTAGTACCCCACACAGTTTTTGTGTCTATTGTGTCTTTCCAAAAGTCAAAACCCTGTCTAGACAGTTGGGCATTAAATAATGCAGAATAAATCTGTTTTGTATTTGTTAACATAACTTTCAGTCCTGTCTTGTTTACATTTTTATAGTAAAACATTTCTGGTTCAGATGTATTGTATCCTGAAAAATATGGAAACTTACTAGCAAATGTTTTTGAACTACCTTTCGGTGGTGTAGGACAATGTTCCCATTGGTTAAACATAAACACATTTCTTGGATATGCAGATTTATGCAAATAATGATGACCATAGTGATTATAACAATACAGTTGTTCATAGTCTGATGAACCCTCTAAATATTCATTTTTAGAAAATGCAGCAGATTTTTCTAGGTCAAACATAATGTCATTTACAGTCTCCAAGTCCCAATCATCAGAATAGGTACTGGACGAGATTAGATCACTTAGTGAAATTTTAAATAAATGTGGAATGTTCAATTGTTCCGTCGGACCGAATATATCAAAATCTGTTTTGTCCCACACTATACCATCTTGTATAGGAACAGCTGTGATGTTCACTGATGACAAGTCTCTTGCTTCACGATGGGAAGATTTATGAGGTTTCAAAAGTACGTTCACACCTTTTCCTTCAGAGTTCACATGGATGTATCTGCCACTTATAAGCACGCTCACAGTTGTTACCAAAGCTAGCCAGAGCAGAAAAACAAAAAGTCCAGATATAATCCAGAGTTCAATCCATGGAGAAACCAAATAAGTCTTTTTCAGAATGTGAAGAAAGTCTTGTACTTGCTGCTTGAATTTGAATGTTGCTGGCGTCGTTTCAGGTTCACTTGGATCTTCTGAGAACGTATCAAAGTTAATGAAATAGCCAGAAGCAGTTCTATCAATTGTTGGAATTGCATCAGGATTTGTAGAAATCACTGGAACCAGTTCATCACTTGTTACGTTGGTGTAGACAGGTGTATTTGGACGAACTGTTATTTGGTGTTCAAGAGGGATGAGTTCCATAGCGTTGTTGCTTAGTCCTCCATCTGTTACAGCTGAATTCTCGATGGTTATCAGTCTTTCAGTCTGAACCTCTTGGATAGTAGCGAGAGGAGTGCGTCTGCTAATAGGTCGGAGTCCACGAGGCCTACTATTTAGTATTGGCCACTTACTGTGGTTTGATCAGGTTGATGGACACAAATCTTTTCTCCTTTCTTCCAGCAAGGGGCGGCAGAAGTACTGTTCTTGTTCCTTGAACTGCTAGGACAGGTACTGGTTGTCTGTAAGAAGGTCCAAATTCCTTCTTGTCCGCAATCTTTTCTCTGACTAGAGCCCCAACTTTTGGAATCCAGACAGGCCTTGCTGGGACCGCCGATTTTCCCCAGTGGTGGTTGGCTGTAGGAGTACGTTGCTTTGTTTCGTTCTTAACTTGTTTAAGTCCTGTAAAACAGCCAAGCGATCTTTGATATCAAAGGGTTTATTTTCCACCACTGTGCCTACGTGTTCAAGGTCTGGTACCCACATCCTTGTCCCAAATAGGACCTCATATGGAGTGACCCCCCCTAGAGAACTTCTTGGCAGATTGTTCAATGCACGTTGAACCCCACTAAGGTGTTTGACCCACCCATCACCCGAACCTAATACCCTAGCTGTTATAGACTGCTTTATGTCCCGGTTTTTCCTTTCCACAACCGAATTTCCCTCAGGATGGAATGGAGAGGAGTACCGCAATGCAACGCCCAGACTGGCCATGGCCTCTTTGTAAGCCCTAGAGCTAAACACAGGACCCTGGTCAGAATGTAGCGTGCCTATTGCGTATATGCCGATAAAGACTCGCAAATCTTTTATAACAGTTCGAGCGTCAGCTGAGCGCTGAGGCCATAACCATAGGAGCCTAGAGCATGGATCCACTGCAACCATGATATATTTATAGTTACCGTCCCTTTGCAAGGGACCGCAGTGGTCCAGGTAAACACAAGCTAATGGTTTGTCTGAAATTAACAGGGGTGTCTGCGCAGGACGTTTCACTGTTGAGACTTTCATCTGTTGGCATATTTCACATTCTAAAACATAGTTCTTCGTTTGTTTCCGAATGCCAGGCCACCAATATCTTTGCTTGAGTAAAGATACTGTCGCCGAAACACCTGCATGGGCAGAAGCTATCCCTTCGTGTGCTGCTAGGATTAGTCCTAATCTGCGTTCCTTGTTTGGAATTACCCTATCCCCCACTCCAGGGATTCGAGCAAAAGGAACGTTGTTCGCATCAATTACATAAGAGTACTTGAGTGGAAACTTTTTTGGTAACGCTGCACTGCTGCCTTTGCTTGAAGCATTGACAGCCAACGTTATCTCACCGTCTATTTTTGTTTTTGAACGAGTGATCGCAGCTACGGAAGCCGTTTGCACAGCCCGCTTTGCGGCTTCGTCAGCCAATGAATTCCCTGCAACGTGAACGCCATCACGTTGATGACTCAGTGTGTGGATCACGTGAGCCTTTGGTAGTTCGTTTTTCAACTGAACTACTTGTTCCCAAAGCATTTTGTGCTTTATTGTGCCACCTTTCGCATCTTTGAAACCATTTTCAAGCCAGTTTCGTATATAGTCATCATACGACTGAACACAGTAAAAGGAATCGCACACTATTAGTGTGGGGAATTCTCGATCTGTACTTTCAAGTGCCAGTTTAAATGCTTGTAGTTCAGCTCGCTGAGCCGTACAATCTCCTAGAGACTGTGTTTTAGTGACCATAGGTCTGAAGATGCCATTTCGCATGCGACCTTTAACGATTGCACACGCTGCACTGTAAGCTTGCTTACTCCCTGTTGCGGGTTGTGCAGATCCGTCAGTGTAAATTATAAATTCGTACTGATCGAGAGGCAGAATTTCAGTAGGCAGAGGACATTCATGTTCGTATTGCAGGAATGCTTGTGTTTTTAAATCTGGATCAAAAACATATTCAACATCTGTTGCAGCAAGAGAATTAACCCATTGTATCCATCTTGGATGTAATGCTTTAGCATTTGGAATGCTTGCTTTTGTGACCGCTTCTAAAGCTGGTACTGGGGTTACGACAATAATGCGTTTCCCTTGGGCTAAGGCTCTTTCTTTTGCTACAGCGGTTTGAACTGCTGTTAGAATTTTTTCAGTTGAAATGAAGCGCATTTCTGCTTGTGTGTACAAATGGGATTTGTATGCAATTGGTATTTTCTCACCCTCATTGAAGGTTAAGTAGGTGACTCCACATTGACCCGAAATTATTCGGATTACCAAATTGCATTGACTTACGCATGTTTGTAAGTGATTTGTTGCTAACATGTTAGCCTGGAGTGAACGCAAGATTTCTGTGTGTTCCTGTGTCCAGTTTCTGATCGAAAAATCAGGTTTGATTAATGCGTAGAGAGGTTTAACCCTTTCTGCATAATTTAGAATGTATGTTCTTCCAAAATTTAGGAAACCCAGGATCGATTGTAAGTTTTTTAGCGTTTTTGGAGGTTGGAGCAGCGCACACTTTTCTAAAAGTTAGCTGCCAAGCTCTTGCCTTCACTTGAAAGCTCATATCCTAAAAATAGGACATTGAGATGGGCAATTCTAGACTTTTTAAAGTTGAACTTGTAGCCCTCAGAGGCGAAACCCAGTATAATGGTGCTCACCCTGTTCAAGTGTTTTTTCAGGTCATTGTCTGTCAGATATATGTCATCGACATAGGACAATGCCTCATTGTCATAAATTTGTAGTAACTCCGTTACCCTCGCTGAGAATAAACCTGGGCTGTTCTTGAACCCTTGTGGGAGTCGACAAAAGTGACGCAGGGTCCCCATTATGGAGAATGCTGTTAAGTACCTGCTTTCAGGTGCTATGTTTTGACAAAAGAAACCATTTGAGATGTCTAATGTTGTTATATTTTTTACGCACAATGTTATTCATTAATGCTGTGCTATGTGCATTTTGCACTGCAAAGGTTTTTGAACAAGTGTTTAAGTGTCTGTAATCCAAAACTAGACGATATGTATTGTCTGGTTTGGAGACAGGAAACAAAGGATTGTTCATTGAGGAGGTGCATGTTTCAATCACCCCTTGATATTCAAGTTGATCTAAGATCTCCCTGACCTGTTTTTAGCTTCTTGCTTTATTGGGTACTGCCTTTGTGCAGTTGGTTCATGTTTCAGATGTATGTTATGTTGAGGTGAGTCCTCATCCCATCCTACATGATTTTTATATAATGCTGGGGCCTGGGCCACTGCCCATTTCCTGGCATATGTATATCTCAGATGCATTGGTATATGGTTGGAGAAGGCAGGCATAATAATGTCCTTGCCATGTGGACACTCCCTGACAAATTGTGGTGGCCAGTCCTTTTCTGCTAGAAGTATGTCATAGCCCTTTGATAGTCTTTCCCAAAAAAGAGCTTTCACCTGTCTAGGTTTGTCTCCCTCCATCCGGAGAGTTATTTCATATAACTTTTGTGGAGTACTAACTCTGGTGTCTACAGTCTCAACTGTAATGTACTCATTCAAGTCCACTATCTCCAGAAGTTCCTTCAGGTTCTGGCGAACTATTGTGACTTCTGCTGCACTGTCCAGCATTGTCTGAGCCCATTCTCCGTTATTGAGTTGTGTTCTCAGTATTCTCGGCATGTCTGATCTTTAGACCTGCTACTTTCTTTTGGAGAATTGAGGTTTTGCTTTAGTTTTTGGAGCGTGTTTGTCGTCTTTCGATTTCACGCGTTCTTCTCTATGTTCCGATCGTCCTCTTCTTTCCGAAGTCTGTGATGAGATCTGAAAGGGACGAGAGGAACGTGTATCAGTATCTTGATACCTGTCAGGTTTTCTCAAATTATCCCTATTCCTGAGGTTATACCTCCTGTCAGAGGGCTCCTTTTGAGGAGACCTACCTCGGGATTGAGAATGTTTCTCGTTTGATTTTTGTTTAGTAGTATCCCACTTCTTTTTAGAAGATGTAGGAGTTTGTTTAATTGAGTCCTTCTCAGGACTTTCAGATAGCTTCGGCTTCACTGGTCTTCCACCTAAACTATCTCTGCCTAATTCTGCATAAGATTGTTCTATTATTCTGGGTAGCTCTGTTTGATGTTCTGTAACATCAAATTCCCTTAATTTTGGCGGATCGCCACTGCTGCTGCCTCCCCTTTAATATTAGATAATATTATTGTTGAGACCTGGTCGAAATTTTTCAGTAATTTCATACCTAAATTTAGAGCAGGCTCTGCCCGTATTCGTTTTGAATTTGTTTCAGGACATCAGGTATTACCGCAATTGACGGAATGCCATGTGTTTTAGTATAGATGGCAGCAAAGACTGAGCCCCAAGTGGTGCAGTCTTCCAGTTGTGGTGTGATCCCCATTGGTAAACTGATTGTCAGTATTCTGTGTTTCTCATACGGGCTAGTATTTGGAAATACTGCTTCGATTTGAGTAATTTTTTGAGCTATCCAGAATGGAATTTGCTCACGTTTTGTGGGCATTTTACCCATGACTGCGTATAGAGTCTGTGGTGTAATTTTTAGAGTGTTCCCCTGGTGAGGGGTTTGATTTGGAAGTGTTAATGGTGTTCGGACTGTAAAAGTCCGCATGACATATTGGACCAATTGTCTGTAGATTTTTATTAACTCCGTGAGTTGAGTAAGTAAGTCCTCATCTGACATCTCTTCAATGTCAGGATGAGGTGTGTAGCCAGCTAGAATCGGCCATGTTGCTCCTGGTCTACCTAGTGGACCGAGCCTAGTAATGTTTTTGTGATGTTTTAGGGCGCCTTTAAACCAGAGCTGATGCTCCTGGTATGTTAATGTAATTTCTATATCCTCGAAAGGACTGTATTCCTCTGGTGGATCATCTTCTTTGTAGAAGTGAAACATGTGTGTTACTGAATTTGATTCAGGAAATATTACCCATGAATAGAATACCTCTGTCTGAAAGGATTCATGTGCCTCTATCACGAAAACTGCTCTACCGTCTTTCGGAGGTAGGCCATGTTTTATAAGTTTTAGAGTGATGACTCTTCTTAAGTTTGGAGCGATGTCTAAGACACCCTCCTCGGTTTCATTTAAACCTGTAATGTTAAAAACTGCTGGTAGGGCTGGATCAGCCACAGCTACACCGTCTCCGGCGTCTTCAGTCATTTTTGTTTTTGAAAAATGTAGAACAAGTTTCAAGGAAACAAAGATAAGGTGCACAATATTGTGGAACACTGTATCCTTCAACGTTGAGCAAACCAAACAGCTAATATATAGGGTACTGCCCTATGTAGCCGTGGTGGATACTTAACCCTGCCCACTCCAGACGTCTTTTGAAGTATATGGGTAGGGGTCTTGAGAGAAAAAGCACGGCTGAGTTACTCAGTATCTAACGTTGAATTACTGCCTTACCAAACCGTTGGGCGCCATGTAGTGTAGCTCCTATTTCCCTAATAGGCTCTGCGCATTGGAATAATATATCCTATAGGTTTGACATAGGACTAAGGTCAGTATGTCCCTATCGAGTATATTAAACTTAATTACTTGTGCCAGCTAGCTCAGAGGCCACTAGAAACTCCTTGACAACAAGAAGGGAGTAGTTTCTGGCAGCCGCAAAACATGACCACTGTGTTTCCCTTTAGAATCAGAACGTGTCCCAGAGTCATGGAAACAATAGATAACTATTTCACTCAGCTCAGTCGTGCATGCTTAGTTTTCTCCAAGTTACACAGAAAGAAATAGACGGGCGTTTCAATACAGGATTTATTGAACAGTCTTGTTTCTGGTGTAAGTAAAATGTGCTGTTACGATTACAAGACAGTATGCGAGATAAATAATGTACAGTGTGAGCAGTAAAAATAAATAATACTGCGAGAGCATTATCTTTTAGTACATATGCTGTTACATAAATAACACAGACTAAAAATGCGAGTACTCATACGATGCGTTGCTAAGCTAGTTCTACCCCAATGTACCTAACCTAACCTAGGAGTAGGAAGAGGGAAGAAGTAGGTGAAGTATTCCTTACTATGGTATACTAAGAGTATGTTAAGTCTAGTATGCCTAGTATGCCAAGAGTCCCTCTAGGTTCTAATCAGCTCCATATCTGAAGAATGAGAGAGGTTGGAATCTCTTTGCCAGACTCGAACTCCAACACCCCGCAAGGGAAGTCAGATCACTGGAAGCTGGACTCTCTGCGTGCAGGGATGACAGCGTCTTCTCAGTGCATCAGGCCGGGATACGGGCTCCTCTGAAGTCGAGGTCTCCTCTAGTTTGCTAGGGAAGGTATATTTATACCTGAGAGTACTTAGGAATGTTTAGTATTGACGTGAGTCGGACAGCGAAAGACGTCATGAATGAACCCCTAAGGAATAACGGTTCATACATAATATATGAGACCTTGAAGAAATCAATAGTCCTGGACTAGGGAAACTCCCGCAGCCTAAGGGTCTGTTCTTCATGTACTCGTTGTGACGTTAGGGTGGACGGATGTCGGATACCATGCCTGTATTTGGAGTGCATGGTTTAATGCCTAAATAAGGCCTGGGAATTTATGCCTATATAAGGGCAGGGCGAATTGTGCCTATATAAGGACATGATTCTGGAAAGCCCGTTTATGGACACCCTAAGAGGAATACAACACCACAGCTTCACCTTTCCTGACCTCTGCAGCAGCTGCTTCGTCAGATCGCGGTGCGAGACAGAGTTCGACACTAAGCAAATAAGAAAATGTTGCTGGAGTGTGTGGCTATTTTTTTAGAATCTGAAAAGGCCCAGCAAGACACAGCAAAAATGTAATAGCTGCAGTTTCATTTATGATATCCTTTTTCTGAATCCACTGTCCCCTGGGAACCCATTAGAGCTACCCCACTGTTACCTTTGCTATGGTAAAATGTCCCTTCATCTGAGCTTCGAAACGCAGACCTCTAGCCCTCACCTTGAATCTTTAAGTTCCCCAAATATGCATCCACAATAGAGGTTGAGGTCGCTGCTCACCAACACCCTGGTTGGCACCGAGCTGCAAACTGGACCCATGCCCTCCCCCTGCTGTGGAGGAGAACGGACATGCCAGACCCAAGGCAGAGCTGAAGGAGGAATGTGGGTTGTGGAGCTGCCACTCCAAACTGCTCATTAGGATTGAGGGCAGAATCATCAACTCTCGAGTGAATCATGGCACTAGGTCAAAAAGCATTCTGGGGTGAGTTTGAGTACAGGCAGCTCTGCATGGAATGGTCTAAATTAGGTGTGCCAGCTCCAAAGGGGGCATGACTGTAGGCTTTAAAAGCAGTGAAAGAAGGAACCAAAACACTGACTGCAAAAGAAGGAGTAGCGGGTCTGAAGATATGACCATCACAACGGCCAGACTCATGCATAGAGAAACCACTGAGACTTTTCTTACATAATGCTACTATTAATAGTAAAGACACTGAAAACATTGATGATCTACAAGTTCCAAGCATGGAGAGACTTATTTATTAATGTACCTAATGGAGTTGTTCTATGAAAGTGGCATCAAATACCCAAGCATTACAGTCATTAAAGGTAAATGTCTTGTATGCAAGCTAGGCAGGCAGGAAAAATGAATAGATTTCAGCAGCCCAAGCAAAAGAGCATTGTTTCTTCTGGAATGCTACCCATGAACTTACTTTCCAGGTTTTCAGTAAGGATTTGACAACACCACTGGGGGTAGTGCTGAGTCGCCTGCATTTCCTCGCCTTATTGAAACAACAGTTTGGGGCCTGGCTTGGGAGTAAAGGGAGGGAGGTGAGGCTGGCGTTGCAATAGTCTTGCCTGATACACTGGTGCAATTAAGGAATGAATGCTTGAATTTATTTTTAGGTTTTCTCTTTTTAACCACTGAGTTCTGCTGATGTAGATCTCTGCTGCCAGTACACTGCTCACATTGTTGACTCAAAAGAAAACCAACTTACATGTACATATGCCTTTTTTTTTTTTTTGTAAAATCTTTTTATTGGCATATCATTATTATGCAAGGTCCATACATCGTAATAACATTATTAAATGTGTTCAGTACAGTTTCTAAAGCCATTTTGTTCCCTGGTGTAGTTACTTTAGGTAGGAACATGAGTTTTAACACATCAAGCATTGCTGTTTCTAGGGGTGGCGTGCTTATACAGCCCATGTGAACATATGTTGTTCCCTGTAGGACGTACTGTTACTCTTGTGTTGACCTGCTGTGCCGGTGTTGGGTAACACCGCCTATTGTGTTTTCTTTTAATATGAAACATAACTCTTCAACATGGGTGATTAAACCTGGAATTCACTGTATAGGAGTTTTCACATATTAGTGAGGGCTAGTGGGCCAATTGGACAGCGTCAGTCTCTAGGCTATGTAGCGCAGGGCGTGGAATGTGAGGGACTACATGGGGGGCGCCGGTTGCTGATCGTGTTCAGGTCGGGGGCCGCGTCTCTCTGGATATCCATTTTTGGGGGGGTATGCTGTGTGCCCTCCCAGCGTGCCTCCTCTACAGGGGGTGTGGTGGCCTGCGCGGGGGGCTCATCTCTTGCTTCCTGCTTGAAGGCATGGAGTAGTGTCGCCTATTGCATTGAAATGTGGTGTTTGCGGGTGCCTTGGATTTCTTCCGATCTAAGCACCTCTTCCTCCGAGGTCCCCCACTTACTAACCGCTCCCCGCCAAGCCTCGATCGATGGCCCTCCCGGTGCTCTCCAATGCATGGCTATGCATCTCTTCGCTAAGAGGATCGCCTAGGAGACAAAGCGTGTCTCCACTTTTTGGTGCTTTCGGCGCCTGGCTATGCCCAACGCGCAGACCTACCATGTGTTGAGACCCGTGATCCCTGTTATCTCTCGTAGGGTGGTGTGTATTGTGGCCCAGTAGTTTGAAGTTTATTTATTTTTTGCTTGATTAGTTAAAATCTTTGCAAATACATAACAAAAAATTCCCCTTGTACACAAATAGATACAATTAAAAACAATTAAAAAACACTTAATGTAAAAAGATCGTCATTTACATATTCTTGTTTTGTGGTGTTAACTATTTTAAAAAGATTCTCATAGACTCTTACGTCTCATAAAATACTGGCTAGCAGTGACGACCACAATTTCTTAGAACAAATGCTCAGCTTAACCAGGTCCATTGTCCAATTTAGAATTTGGGTAAGTGAAGTGCAAGTAGGACTAAAACAGAGTAGACTCTTAAAAGTTTTTTAGCATGTTCCTGTTGGCAACAGAGTTTTAAGTTTCTTAGTTACCATTTCAAAAAATGTTGTTAGCCAACAGTTAAGCTGAACGTCAGTAGGATTGAAGCAGAGCTTCACTGCCTGCCTACAGGTCCGGATGCCGTAATACCTAAAAAAGGGACGTAACAAAATACATCTTATGTCCTTTAGGTTAGAACAGTTGCAAATAACATGAGTAATATCTTCCTTTCCATTTCCACATAGTCGACAGGTCGGAGTTCCGCCATCCCTTTCCCATGGGGGAAGATGAGGTTTGATCGCAATTACCCCCATGCGCAGCCTTAGAAAGTTTTCCTTCCTGCTTATCTTCATTCCGGCACTCAAGTAGGCTTGGGGTTTTGGCCCTACATAGTCACTGAGCACTATCCAGCCGTGTGCCTTTTTAGTGAGAATTGCTTTGTCTTCTAAGACAGATAGCGTGGATGTTGTTTTTCTTACTGCTTTTTTAAAGGAAAGATGATCCGTTGGTACGGCCCAGAGATCGGACAGGCCCAGTGTCTCAATTGAGTCAAGCAAATAATCCCTGGCTGGGCATATTTCCTGATTTTGCAAGGCTTTCCAAAGATGGAAGTTTAGCGACCCTGCCACGGCACTTCGGATTTTATGCCAACTTTTAACATAGGAGCTCCTTCTTTCTAACGTTTGTCTTTGGATCTCAAATTCTAACCGGATTTGAGCCGGAGAGACATATTTTGGGAGATGGAAAATTGCTCTGTAAGAGTTGGCTATTATAACGTCTAAAGCTGCTGCATCTTTGCCTTTTAGAGCCTCACTCCCAAATGTCAATGTAGGCAGCAGTTTGGCCCTCAGGACCTGTAAAAATGGACCAAGCGTAAGGTCAGGAAGGCGTCTCTTCAATGACTTCAGTGATAGGTAAGTCATAGTCCCCTTTCTTCGCATGGACTCTAGATGACGTTTAAATGAGCTTGTGTGATCAATTAATATTCCCAAGTATTTATAGCTTTGTACTTGTTCCAAACGTTGGCCATCAAGGAACCAGCTGTTGATCTTCTTTTTATGGTAATTGACTGCCATAATTTTGGACTTCTTAAAATTTATTTTGAGGGAGTTCCGGTTCGAAAAGCTGCATGTTGTGTTTAATAGATGCTGAAGACCAATTGGTGTCCGACTAATTAAAACCAAATCATCTGCATATAACAGGTTTGACATTAGCTTATTCCCCAGGTTTGGAGCATGGGATACACAGCTGTCCAGCTCCCCAGGCAAGTCGGCCAGAAAGAGATTAAAAGGAACGGGGCAAGGACACACCCCTGCTTAAGGCCTTTCGAGGTCATAATTCGTTTTGAGATGTGTACCCCTGCACCTAGTTTGACCCTGATCCATGTCTCTGTATGCAACTGTTTTAGCCGATCCAAAAGTGTGGTTGGTATGCCCCATTTTTCCAGTTTTCCCCAAAGTTTGGACCTATCGACATGGTCGAAGGCAGCTGTGTAGTCAATAAAACACAGGAAGAGAGGTGTTTTTGATACTTTGGCTGCATCCATTAGCAACGTGAGAGCCAATATGTTAGTTGTAGTTCCTTGGCCACTACAAAACCCAGTTTGATTAATTGGAATAATAGAATTGTCTGAGGCCCAAGATGTTAACTCTTCCAAGAGTGTTCCAGCGTAGTATTTGGCATCGACGTCGAGGAGGGCGATCAATCGATAATTGTTTGGGTCGTTCCTTTTGCCTTGTTTAAAGATTGGACTAATGATAGATCCCTTCCAAGAGTCTGGAATGATGACTCCGGTGTTTAAGCCCTTGAAGACTGATAGTAGAGCCTTGCTCCAAAAGCCGGCATCATGTTTGTATAATATCGGGGGGATCCCGTTAGGGCCGGGTGCTCCCATATCTCTACTCTTGATTATTAGACCTTTTATCTGTTTTTCTGTGGGAGCATATCCTTCCTCTTCAGTGTAGTCTAAGAGGTTTAATTTACCATCCGACAGAGTCCCTCGTTGCTTAAGAATGTTAATGCTGCTGACCTGATGAACTTTGGATATGCAATTTAGTACTGTTTTCCCTTTAGTAGGGGATTTGATTTCAGGTGCAGCAATGCCCGAACCCTTATTGAAATCCCCTTCCATGTTGTTAAAGTGGGTAAAGAGGTACTCAACCCAGACCGCCTCTGTTATGTTGGAGTTGATTCCTGGGTGGGCCGGTCGATCTAACTTATGGATTCTTTGCCAAAACTTAGCGCTGTTCTGTTGCTTGGCGTCATGCAGTAGTTTAGCCCATGTTTCGTCATTCTTTTGCCTTATTTTACGCCACTTCCTCCTTCTCAATTGTGCCTTCATTTGTCGAAGAGTCGACTGCAACTCCAAATTCCCTGGTGTTTTTCGCAGTTGTCGAAGGGTTTGGTTTATGATCCGTTTGAGGCTCTTAGTTTCCGGACTGGAGTTCGCTTTTATTGATATGTCTTCTGATTTTCTTGATATTGACCCAGTCCTCATCGCAGAATTGCCACTAAATGTCTTAATAAAGTTTTCCCAGGCTGTTACAATTGTGGTGCCAGTTTCTTTTTCTTTCTCGAATATGGTCTTAGCAGAGGCTGATAAAGCTTCAATATTGTTGACATTGCACCTTAGGCGCTTTAGGTTAGAAACTTCTTCGCTTTCAGTCGGGTTCCAGGTATCTAATATAACAACTGGCCTTGCTTTCAGCAGTACTTCCTGTGGGAGGTGATCACTCTGAACATTATCACCTATTTTAAAAGTTGCTATTTTTTCGAACATGGCTAGTGTTACAAACGTGTAATCTAAGTAGGAAGATGTTTTTGAGGAGTGAAAAGTAGCAGCTGGTGGGTTGTCCTCCAAGAAACGGCCATTCAGTGCTCTCAAATTTAAATGTTCTAGTTCTTGTAGCAAATATTTGGCCCATCTTGAAGGTTTGCCAATATTTGCTTGGCCTTGATTTGGTATCCCCCAGAGTGATGTAAGTTCGTGCACTGGGCCGTCGTCTTGGCTTGACCCAAGAAGGTGTAGATTGAAATCACCAGCAACAACTATGTGATCGATGTCTTGCTCATCCATAATCCGTTTTATTTCGTTTGACAACTCCTTTACGGCTTTTTGTTTTCGATTAGGGTGCACGTAGATGTTAATTATTATAACTTCTTGTGTCGTGTTATTGAATTTAAGCTTTGTCTGTATTGCTTGGACTGCATTGGGTGGTGACATTTTTACCTCTATGGGCTTTATTGAGCCCATTGTGATTATTGAAGCCAACATCATTAGTCCCCCTGAGCGGCGACCAAAGTTTGAAACCTTTGTTGCCGGAACGAAATAGGAGGAGTATCCTTGAAGTTCCTTGGCATTATCTTCCCAGGTTTCCTGGAGAAGTATTAGATCGAATGTTTTCAGGTAATTAACTACCTCATGATCGACCAGTTTGGCTGCCAAGCCGTTAATGTTCCAGATGCAAAGCTTAATTTGACCTTGCGCGGGTGGTGCTGTCAGTGGAGTGTCACACTCTTGTCAGTTTGAACGGTCTGTTAATATTGTGCGAGATATTTGCAGCCGTCCTTCAGGTCCCGGTTTCAAATTTGGAATTAAGTGCCCTACGCTTCTACCTGAATTAGAATCCTCTGTGCAAGCAGTAAGTTCGCCAGGGGTTCTACTTCTTGCCCCTCTTAGGACTGAGGTGGTAATTTTGTCTGGGACGGTGAGTCGAGTTTTTAGAAATGGAGTTGGATAAGGAGATTTCAATTCAACTCCCATTTTTATACCCCAGTGTTTGAGCGTGCTTTCCTCTTCCTTGATTTTATTCGCAATTTCACTTGTGCTCCATCGTGTCCTCGTCACCTCTGGGCCCAAGTAGTTATTATTTGGAAGGAATTCTATAGAAAGCAGGTCCGATGAGCTTATATTTCCAAGGCACGGGATGGAATTTAAGAGTCGTAGAACATTCCCTCTATTTAATATGTCATCTCTTCCACGCGATTCATATTCAGGAATGAGAGTAATGCTAACCACTTCTTCAATAGAGGTTTCCTTAGGTCTGTAAGTAGGGATTCCATCCTGTAGGCAAGGCCCTATTTGCAAAGGGTTGTTTGGTTCTTCTCCTTGATTTACGGATTTACGAGAGCTCGACGGGAGAGTAGTTGAAGGCTTAATTTTATTGAATGGACGGCCTTGATTTACAATGCCACCAGTCAATAATTTTTGTTCATCCTCTCTTTTTAACAAGTGAACTTTGTTGGGTGGTGCGCCCTGTGATTGATCTTCCTTATTGTATTTTAAAGTTGCTGGATTTATTGCTATTGATATTGATTCCTGCCTCTCGTTTGTTGTTGGGATGTTCCTTCTTGCTGGATCTTTTGCTCTTAATATTGGCTCCTGCCTCACATTCTCTGTTGGAGTGGTCCTTCTTACTGGCCTCGGTGATGACCCCAAAGTGGCGGCCATTTTTGAAGAGGGCTCTACGAGTGAGTTGTCCGATCTGCCAGGCAAAGCAGAGCATAAGCTAGTCCTGGTTTCATCAAAGTCGGGGTCTGGTTCAACTACACTGACAGGTGATTTGCTTAGTCTATTCAAAGCAAGAGATAGTTGCTTCTTATTGCGACCCTTCCTTTTTTGTTTGTTGCGAACTTTCCGGGGTGTAGGATTTTTGTTTAAAGGACCCGTTTTTATTAGGGCCGTGGTTGGTATTGCATCATTAGCTACAACAATATTAGAAGAGCTAGTTCCTGTAGGTTCGATTTTTTGAAGTTCAGGCGAGGCTGACCCTTCCTTATACTGGCCATCTGTGGATGTGAGGGACGATGTAACACTGCCTTTTATTTCTGACAGAATATCCCCTAACATAGTCGGTAGTGTTGTGAGCTTGTCAATTATTGGGGCACAGGTGCATTCATAATGGATGGTTTGGCTTCCGTGCAGCGCTTCTTGTCCCCGCCTGATTAGGTTATTGAGCTCTGAAAGTTTTTTATCGATCCCTGACGTAAAATCAGCCAGTGTCTGAAGAACCGTAATCTGTAAGTCCATTTTATGTGATTGATATTGTAAAGCTGTGGTTGAACATTGCATTGAGTTTAGAATTGCCCCCCAGATTGATTCAGTAGGTGTTATAGTACTGCGATTACTTCTTTCCTGCAATGATGTATTAATCGGGTCATGAAATGTGTTATTTTGAACAGGTTTTAAATTATATGAGGCGACAAGCTCCTCCCATTCCTGAGAGGCCAGGAAAGACAAATCCGGGCTTGATATATGAGAGTCTGCATAGGGAGACATTGTATAACGAGCTGCTGGTTTGCTGGCCGAGGGGCTATTGGGGCCATACGGGTGTTCAGATACACTTAGTGCCCCTGATTGTGATTTATGCTGTTGGAATGGAGAACTATTTTTTGGGGACAGCGGGTGAGCCATTCCCAATTGTTCTATAAGCTGGTTCTGGGGCATGCCCCCTAATGTATCAATTCCAACTGTAGCCCCTGAAACCTCTTCAAAGACATTATCAGCTGCCCTAATGCCAGCAGTACTTTTTGGAGAATTCTGGCCATCTGTTGTAGTTGTAGGTGTGTTCCTTTGGTCGATTTTAGCTTGATTTTCGACTTGTTTAGTAGATTGGTAAAATAAAGGTTGAGGTTCAGGTAACGTGGTCGGTGAAACAAAAGAAGCTTGGTCAACTGATTGATTGGTTGACTGGTTGACTGATTGGTTGACTGATTAGTTGGCTGGTGAGTTGAACCGAACTTCTCTGGCTGCAAAGGCGATTGCAACCCTTTTACATTCGCGCTTTTTGAGTAAATTGCTGTCCCCGGATCTTTCAGAAACGTGAACTTTGTATAAATTTTGGGTTGGATAGTGCAGGGTATTTTCCTTTGAGGGGCCCCATCAGGACTTATAAGAACACAGACCCCTTGTCCCCCTTGTGTTCCTTGTGAATGCGTCAGGTTAGCTGGTTGGTCAAGAGTTAATTCTCCCGTTTGTGACTTTACGTTGGTTTCGTCGCTTTTAATGGGTGAGTTTGTGCCGGAGCAGGACCTGGCAATCCCCGTGACTGGGGTGCTTTCTGTGCTTGTTGTGCGTTTTTTGATAGATACTGACCCCAGTCGTGGGCCACTTGGCTCATCTGACCTCACTTTTGCAATACCTTGTTTTTGTTTTTGTTTGGAATTTGCCTTTGATTTTGATTTTGAAGGAGACCTCCTTACTCGGCCTGATCTCATGACCCTGTAATCCATGTTTGGTTTAACACGCAAGGTAAGTGGAATTCAAATGAACTGTACAGATAAGGGGTCCGGGTGGGGACTGAGCTGATGGGAGCCGATAGGAGTGAGAAGGACTGCCAGTGACCCAGTTACTAAAACTCCAAAACTGTTGAGACACGCACCCCCTGCAATCTTCCTTGCACCTGGAGAAGACCTGCCGCAGTACCGGGATGCTGATAGTGCTGGGGGGCACTGGGGGATGCTGACAGCCGGTCACACTGCACTCCCTCTCCCCCACCGCCCTCCAAACGACCCCCAGCAGCAGGCCAACAAACAACCAGGGAAGACCTCAGCCTTGTCCGCAACCTCAGCCGTGACACTGTGCGCCCAGGCAAAGGCTGATGAGAGGCTGATGAAAAGCTGACAAGCTGGTGAGGCCCAGGAAATCCAAGAAAGCAGGGGGCGAGGAAGGAAGCAGTTAGCAGTTGTCAAAGATTTAAAGAGACACCTCCCCTCTCCGCAAGGAGCCTTCGGTGCTTGGCTCCAGCAGAATCCACAGCCACAGATCCACAAGCCGCAGGCCGCCACCTCCTCAGCCACATAGAAGGTAGGTGGTAAGAATGGAGGATGGAGGATGCAGGCGTTCGACAGAGAAGAACAGCTGCTCAGTTAGCGTCAAGTGTCATGCAACAGCAGGGCAGCAGCAGGGCTTTTGGAGGGACTTCAAAGGGGCTAGTGGCAGCACAGCACAGCACAGCACAGCTCGAGTAGCACAGTAGTACAGTGACTGCGTTCCCTTGCTGTCGCGCAAAACAACAGGACCCCCAACAGCGCTCCAGTCCTGTTTCCGCACAGAGGGCGCCACACAAGGACTACAGTGCGCTAGGAGCCCCGGAGCCACCAACCCTGCTCACTCCTAGGCTCCTATGCTCCGTTTTCCTGCAAGTCCACAACTGGGCTCTGCCCCTCCCGCACCGATTTACTCCGATTTACTCCGTTACAGCAGGGAGTTCGGGCAGGCAGTGCAGTTTAGCGGCCCTTCAGGAACCTATGCCCTGGTTTAATGCACAAGAGGAGCAGAGAGCGGGGAAGCGGCAGCGGCGACACAGTGTTTGTAACTCCTGTGAGAGGGCGGGCTAAAGGGAGTAAAATACCGGCTTGCTTGCTTGCTTGTAAATGTAGCTCTGCCGGTAGCTGCTGCCAGTCCTCTTCCTGTCAATTACCGCAATCACAGACGTGGATTGCCGGCCTCGGGAGCCTCGGGAACCACAGGAGCAGCAGCCTCGGGAGCCACGAGAGCAGCAGCAGCCTCGCCTCGCCTCTCCTCCACACAATGTCTCGGCGTAACCAGGTGTCGACAGTAAAACCAGGACTGGACCCAGTATGTGTGAAGTGCCGGCCAATCCCAGAACATGTGGAGGAAGGAAGCGCCGGGCTCTGGGCACCTAGGGCAGGTGAAGCGTGTGTCGGGGTAATAGCGCTGTAGCATTTCTGGAGTCAGATAGGCGCGGTGCAGCATGTGATATTGTATGTTTTTGAAACGGTAGTTGCAGGACACCTTTTTCGGGAACTCAAGAGCGCGTTCCCATTCTTTATCGTGGAGGGGCCTTTAGAACTCCGCTTCCCATTTTTCTCGGAGAGAGGTAAGAGTGATCGCACCAAGCGTCAACACCGCTTTGTACAGCCATGTCACTAAGTGTCGTCCTGGACCCATCTGTAAGATAGTATGTAGAACTGGGTGTGTGGGCGGTTCTGTGTCGATTGTGCGCCACATTTTGCAGCACTCTATCAACAGCTGCCTATGCGTGAGGAATTGCCCATTTGGAAGGTCTGTGTCAGCGGCGAGGTCGGCGAATGTCTGTTATAGCCCATTTGCAAACAGGGCACCCGCTTCTGTGATTGCGTGCTCGGTCCAAGTGCGCAGCGCACATTCTGTAAAATGGGTGCGGCATCTAGGAAAACCCACCAGTGGCTATATGGGAGAGTAGAAAGGGGCTATGCGGCTCATTTTGTGTATGCGTTTCAGGCCTGCATGTGCCACTGCTATCTGGAGTGGACAATCTTGCATAGGCTCGGCACCTGGTAGTAGCATACGGTGTATAACTGGGGCTGTGACTGGGCCCGCCATAGTGTGTGTTTCCGTCAAGGCACGGCCTGCGGTCCACCGTGACACCCATTGCAGCTGAGCCACCAAGAAGTACGCCTCGAAGGAGGGAGCACCCAGTCCTCCCTGATCCATAGGCAACTGTAGCTTGGCGAGGGCTATTCGTCTACGGCCTGTTCCCCAGATGACGGAAACCAGGAGGGTATCCAGCTCTCGGAAGAAGGAACGGGGGGACCATTGGGAGATTGGTAAAATAATATAGCAGCCGTGGGACCAGTATCATCTTGGCCACTGCAATTTTCCCTATGGGAGCTAGTGGGAGATCCTTCCAGAAATTCACTGAGGACCGAGCCCCAGCCAGGGCCCTGCAGTGGTTTCCCTCGTACATGTCCTGCGGCGTCTGGTATAGCCGTATTCCTAGGTATCGAACTGCTTGGGCATTCCATGTTATGTGTTGTCCGCCCATTAGCAGTTGCTGGGGAGGGAGATCGCCTGAGAGTGGGTATATTGTGGACTTAGCCCAATTGACTTTCAGTCCTGCCACCTTTTCAAAGTCTCGCAGGGTATCAAGTATGGGGGTGAGGTCTGATGTGATGTCACGGATGTAGATGAGGACATCATCGGCGTATAATGACACCGCATGGACCATGCCCGCAATTGGTATGCCCCATTTTTCTCCCTCCCTGCAGTGGCAGATCGCGAGCGGCTCCATCGCGAAAAGCAGGGGAGAGAGCGGGCACCCCTGTCTTGTGCCCCTGAGAATTGGGAGTGATGGCGACAAGTAGGGCCCCAGTTTTACTCTGGACGTCGGTCTAGTGTATATGAGCTTAGTGTATGCGAGCAGGCGAGGTCCCACTCCCATCTGCTGCAGGACTCGGAGGAGATAGGGCCAGCTCAGGGTATCGAAGGCCTTCTCAAGCTCAAGGTCCAGGACCAGGCATGCCGCGCGCGGGAAATTATTGCGAGCCCGGTCCTGGACGTGAAAGAGGCGCCTATTGTTGTAGGAGGTGTTAGTACCCGGCACAAACCCACACTGGTCCGGGTGTATCAGGGTTGGAAGGATTGTGGTATATCTCTCCACCAGTATCTTTCCGAATATCTTGTAGTCTGCTGGCAACAGGGCTATAGGTCGGAAGGAACCTACAAGCTGGGGGTCCCTGTCCAGTTTGGGGAAGAAAACTATTACCGACTCGCACATGGATTGTGGTAACTCTCCCTCATCTAACGCTGACTGGTATAGTTTTACCAACTGCGGCACCAACTGGGTAGAGAAGGTGCGGAAAAACTCCAGCGGGAGGCCGTCTAGGCCGGGCGCTTTACAGGTGGCCAGCACCTGCAGTGCCTGCGTAACATCCGACGCTGTGATTTTCTCATCTAACATGCGTCGGTCCGCCCACGTTATAGGGGGCAGTGGGAGTGTGCTTAAAAACCAGCAAAGTGCTTCCAAGTCTACTGCATCAGGGGCCGCATAAAGTTGTGTGTAGTGTTGCTGAAAGACTTCTAGGATGGAGGCCTGTGAATGTACCAAGGCACCGGCTGCGTTGCGGATCGCGGTGATCGGTGGGAGGGAAGTGTCTTGCTTCACCAGCCAGGCCAGCAGCGCGCCTGCTCTGTTAATTTCCTTATGCATCTTTGCAGCGTGTGCTCTAAAGTTGTACCTGCGGAGGTCTGCGAGCGCCTCAGCGTATGCGGTTTTAGCGGCCGCTACTTGGGTCGGCATGGCTTTACCTCTGTCCGTTGCCTGCGTTAATGTGGCTAGTGCGTGCTCCCTCTCCACTATGGTGTGCTCCAGGGTTTTGCGCACCCCTGAGATGTGCTGAATACATGTGCCTCTGATCACCACTTTGAACGCATTCCATTCCATTGCGCAGGTGGTCGCTGGATGCGCATTCTCACTGAAGTAAGCTCGTATATGTGTCGCTTGAGTTTGTCTGAATACTGGGTCTTCTAGGCATTCTTTGGGCAGGTGCCAAGTAGGGGCCGGGGGCCTGGGTGGTCGCCACAGTAATGTGATTGTGTGTGCGTCATGGTCGGATAGGACCCTACCTAAATATTCAGTCTCCTGTATCTTGGGCAAAATGGGGGGGGGGGGGGAGCAGAGAAAACAGTCCAGGCGGACCCTAATATCGTGTGGGATGGAGTGGAACGAGTAGAGCCAGAGGTCCGGATATTTGGAGCGCCATGCATCAGTCGGGTCCCAATGTGTTGCCCAGGCTGCAAAGCATTTGGCCTGTGCTGCTATGGGGGAGGCCGGGTGTGGCGGGTAAGATCGGTCTAAGAAGGTATTTTGCACGCAGTTATAGTCCCCTCCTAATATCCATGGGGCCTGGGTATATGCACTTAAGGGGCGCAAGAGTGAGTCCCAAAACGTTCCCTGGTCTGTGTTCGGCGCGTAAACACTACCCAGTACTACTGGCTGCCCGTCCAGCAGCCCGTGCAGGAGTGCATAACGACCCTCCGTGTCCACTGTTCTGGATAGCTCCTGGAATGGAATCCCCGGTCGTATCCATATAAGGGTCCCCCGCGCGTAGGCCGAGTATGTCGTGGAGCAGAATATCCCACGCCACCGCTTGCGCAGTTTGTCTAATTCTTTCGCTACCAGGTGGGTTTCTTGTAGCAGCGCGATCTGAGCATTCTGCCTCTTTATATATGCATATGCTGCATAGCGGTTAGCCGCCGTGTGCATACCTCGTACATTCAGGGTGAGGATGGTGACAAGCCTTTATGTGCCATGTTGTGATGCGGGAGGACCGGGGGGTAGGGTGTCTGGGCGCCATCCTGTATCGTGAACCACTTCCCTGGCTTAGCCTGAACTCGTAGTCTAAGTATGGATGTAGCACCTCATCTATGCGCATTTGCGTGTACAGTGTGGGGGAGAATAACTTCAAGTAGGAGGGCAACGGGGATGGGGAACAATTCCAATACTGGGGACCTATCGCAAACGGCGATACGTCCAAACACATGCTAGTGCACGAAGAAAACAGCAAAATATTGGAGGGGTGGCGTCGCACCGCTACTAGGTGGCTCTCGCTGGGGGCATTTGCAGGATCGTTGCGCGCCCAGTGACCTGGGGAAAAACGAGTGATCACTAGCTGAGCTGTTCGGTATGCTGTGTACCTCGTCCTACATAGTGGTGTGGCTTACTGGGTTGCCCTGGGCACCTGCACTGTTGGCTGTTAGTCAGATCAGTGTATCGGCAGTCTGTGGTGTGACCAGCGGTGAAGTCATTGAGTCCACTTGGGAGAGCGTCCCTTCACTGCCCTCCTCCTCTCCTGACGAGAAGATGTTTGGACTTCTGTCCAAGTCTGTAGCTGGTGAAGATGGTCGGAGTTCCACGGCTGCCTGCAGGGCCCTTCGTCTATCCGCGATGATTTGTGCCAGGTCCGAGGACCCCAGGGACTGGGCGCCCGTGCCGGGGATGGCTCTGCTGCTTTGTCGTTTCGGGCGGCGTCTGTTGCCACGTTAGGTTTTTGGACGCCTGTCAGTCTATTCGTTCACACGGGGAGGCTTCCGACAGTGTTGGTCCGCCCAATCCCGGGCCTCTTCCTTGTCCGTGAAAAATATGGTGGACTCCTCGTGCATGATTTTGAGCCGGGCTGGGAACAGTAAAGAGTATTGTATTCCCTCCAGTTGTAGGCGGCGTTTGACATCCAGTAATGTAGCTCTTTGACGTTGCACCGCTTGGGAGTAGTCCGGGAAGAGCATCGGGGAGGGGGCTCCCGGTGGGGGTCTACGCGCCGGTACTCTGTGAGCCATTTCGATGGAGAAAAAAGCAGTCTGATCTGTGGCCGGCGTGAAGGACTTGGACCATGTCGCCATATACGCGACGGGGTCCGCGCCTTCAATTCCCTCCGGGAGTCCCAAGACGCGGATGTTGCACCTCCTCGAGCGACCTTCAAGGTCATCAATGCATTCTTCCAAGGTTGACATGCGCCCTAGTAGGGTCTGTAGAGACTCTTGGTGCGTTTTGACTGAGGGTTGCATGGAAGCTATTACTTTCTCGCCATCTGACACTTTGTCCGCAAGTTTGTGATGGTCGTCCCTGAGCAGAGTGATGTCTGTGGTTATGGTCCCAAGCCTTTTCTCCATTGATACCCTCGAATGTTCTATGGCCGCCAATACTTTGTCCACCTTTTCGGAGAGGAACAGTTCTTGCGGGGTCGCAGCTTCTTTTTGCGGAGGCCTGACACTTGTAGCACAGTCCTGCGTTGCCGCAGATATCACTGGGCACGCCGTGGTCCGTTGCTTTCCCATATTGTCGGGTTGAGTGTTGCGTTATCCAACTGAGGAGTCGCGTCCCCTCTCAGGGGGGGGGAACGATCGCCGTGCAGCAAGCTTGTGGACCGGGTGGCGCGTTGTGCTCCCGGAGAGGGGGGGGGGCAACGTCCACCCCCGGAGTCAGCAGGATCTCGTGATGGCCGCCATCCACATGTTCAGCGTCTCTGGTCTCAGCCTCTTGTGGGGGTTCCTGACGTTCACGGGGCATTGGTGTGGGCCACACTCGCTTCATGGTTCCTCTCTGCAATTAGTGGGTGTCTGCACGCCTGTGCTGGCGGTCGGTTGCTCTGATGGAATGGGGGAGGGGGTTTCGTGCGACAGATGTGCACCCACGGTCCTTTGTGCATTATGTGCTGCGCCTTCTCCCGCACACCACCTCACCAAGCCGATCAATCTTCAGCGGGATCATGTCTTGCCTTGTGTGTTGTCTTAAAATCGCCCTTCTTCTTCCTCTGGGGCACTCACCAGTCTCAGTCACTGCCGCCATGCGGCGACCACCATTGTGACACCTGGCTCTCATGGGGCACGGCGTGCAGGGGCCCCTCTCCCCGGCGATGTCTCTTTGCTGTGGGGGTCCCCCCCGCACTCGCGAGGACGTCGGCGTGAACCGTCTGTGCCCAGATGCGCCGCTATGTTATTAATGCCACATTTGCCTCCCCGCTGTTTTCTATCGCGGGGGAGGGCCGGAGAAACCACCTGATAGCAGGCCCTACCTTGCACGCCGTCACCAACCGCTAGTTATGCTGCTACTGGGCCTGACGTGGTGCTGGTGCGGTCTCTAGGGCGCCACGCGCCTCCCGTGGGGGCGCTCAGCGGTTCCAGGATCGCCGCCGCGGTTCTATGGCTGCCATTTTAATTTTCGGGCACGCCTGGCCTCAGTGTGTGCACCGTGCTCCCCGACCGTGCGGCCTCGCCAGGGTGCCTCCGACATGTACAGAAGCGCCGTCGTGAGCTGTTCACGCTGCGGGGCGGCTCTGTTGTGGATGCGGCGGGGCAGCTCTGTTGTTGGCGCGGCAGATCGCTCTTTAGTGCCTACTGGCCTCCGACGTGGGGGGAGGATCTATGCTTCCGGCGGGCGACCGCTGTGGGACCGACCTTTCCCCGCTCCTCACCTGTCACTCAGCCGCAGTTGGATAGTCTTCCCGTGAGGGGGGGGTTTGTTGTGAGGCCGGAGCCCAGTGAACTGGCCTGACGGGCGGACGTCAGTCCCGGAGTCTGGCATCCGCCATTTTGCATTCGGGTCCGTCGCGGCTCCGGGCTTTTTCTTAGATCTGCCCGTTGCGGAACCCGGTGGCGATCTCTCCTATTGCTCCGACAGCTGCAGGCTTGATTTTGGCTCAGCTAGGCGCAGCGTGGCAGGCTAGATTTGTGCCTGTTAGCGGAGCCTTAACCCAGCACGTCCGCCATCGCAGCCTGCCTGGCCACGCCCCTGTACATATGTCTTACAATAAATGGCCTATCTCCTTTATGAGGTACATCTCAGTTATATTCCATAATTCATTTTCGGGTTCGATTTGACCTTGAATTGAGACCACAAAGCCTTGGAAGCATCCTTTCCCACTGGTCCTACAGAACGTATTATTTGTTTCACATGTATTATGCTTGTGCGTGCCTTATTACGAGGACTTCAGGAATCAAGCCATCAATCCTTAAACAGAGATGCAAAATGTTGTGGGTTTTTCTTGAGGGCAAGTGTCCTCTTGAGGACACTGCTGGCTTGAGAACACCATTTGCCCTGTTAACATGAATTTATGTGACTACTGAAGCAAAGCACTTTGCAACTTTTGAATTACATTTTAGTAGCTTATATTGTTTCCTGCTGCAGGCAAAAACCCTACCTCATGCCCATCAAAAGCCGATGTTTACTCAATATCGTCACCTTTTTAAATGGCTAATTACAGCAGTCAATAGCAGAAATGTGACTTTTTTTTCTAAGTATCAAGTGTAATATACAAAACCGTTTTCAACAAATTTTCTAGCTTTTTATCCGTTTAGCTTGGGAAAAAAAACATTTTTTTAATCTGTATATTAGGCACCACGTGGTGATTTATGTGGAAAACATGACTTTTTAAAGCTGCATACTAATTATATTTACTATTATATTCAATGTTTTAAGTTTTAAGGTGATTTTACTAATGTTTTTTACTGGGAATAATGAAAGTGGAGGAGCATGGTGGCTGATATGGGGGTAGGGCCTAAGGTCAGCTGTGAGATAAGGTGCACAAGAGAGGGATGGTAGAAATGTAATCCGGGATCAGGTGGAGGTAGTAATGAAGAGGGATTCTCTCTGAACGCTGGCACAGAGGGAGCCCGAGCAGTGCCACTTGCCTGATACTCCCATCTCAGAAACCTCCTCTTCCCATCAAAGGGGACATTGAATGGAAAAATCCCTTTTTGAGAGTGTTAACATTTAGAAAGCGACTTGGAAAAGAGTGCATTTTACTAGGCCTTGTAATGCTAGGGAGAGATAAAGGAAGGTCCTGAAGCAGGCCTTGCTAGACATACGGGCCCAGCTCTAGTGATGGGTGAGACAACAAATTAATAGTAAGAGCAGAGACAGTTGAGCCAAATGTTTGGCTTGGTTCAAAGAACCTGGCAACAATCCGAGCCCTGAAAAAGTCTGCATTGTAAATTGTACAACATACCTCACGTAAAATCTCTTCAACATTAAAAAAGTGCTTTCCTTTAACATGCAGGAGTGATTCACTATAGTACATCAGATTATATCCCTGCATTGAAAGGCATTTATTAAGTGATAGTTTTTTAAAATCAACAGAAACATTCATGCCCCTTTCTCCCTGCTCAAAGGCAAGCCTGTTATCGTGTGCCCTGCTTGTGGCTTAGATTCTAAGTGCAGACGAAGCACCATTAAAGTATACTAACTCAAACAAAAGGTTTTTGTACAATGCACATCTTGAACACATGTTTTTGAAGGTTCACTTTAATGCAATAGTGAAAAAGGAGGCTCAGGGAAATAGAAATTCGGCTAGGATCACACAATGTGGTCAAGCAGGGAAGCCAGGATTGATCCCAGGTTTCTAGTTTCACATTATGCAATTCAGCCACTAGATGGGTATCTCATTCTCCTGTTTTGCATTACAGAGTAATGCTTTATCTTTCATTCTTGGAGTATGAAGTTAGAGCCTGGGCAGCAGGCAGAAGCCAAATGAAAGATAGGCTTGTTTTGGGTGCGAGGGTCCAAGAGGACCTTGAGCTGAGCCAGGCATCTGGCTCAAGCCTTCGGTGGCTGCCCTCCTCTATCCAGCTGTACAAGAAGATGGCCCTGGGCCTTCAGAAGCTGGCCTCTATTGTCCCCAGATCCTCCGAGTCCCCCACAACTCTTCATGGGGAAATGCCCAAAGAGGTAAATTGCAAGTCAGCCCCTTCTACCCCATACAGGAGTATGGTTTCTTCTTTTCATATGTCTGTCATTTCACTCCACCAGCCTGCTCTCTCCCTCTCAAGGCCAGTGGCATAGCCATTGTATCATGGGCCCTAGTGCAGGAGGGAAATGGGTCCCCAAGCTGCTTCTTGAATTATAAAATGCAACAATAAACAGGGTTCAGACAGCCCTCAGTCCATGGTGCCACAGACCATTTCAGTCCCCATGAACCATACAGAGATGTACCCAGCTCAACAAGCCTACAGAATGCAAATGTAGAATGCCTTGGATTGAGGGAGAGTTGAAAATGGTACCCATATATCACATACTGAATTCATTGTCTGTGCAGCACTGCACCCTCATTTGGGGATTCATAATTCAAGATTCCTATTTTAAATGCAATGTGCGACTCATGGCAGGTTTGCATCACCAGAAAGAGCAAGGTCTGTTCTGATATACCCAGATAATTTAATACCAAAGCTATCCATGGCGGCAATGTTATACTGCTTATTGAGGAATTTTCTGGTGTTTAATACCAATCACTCACTTTAGGAATTTAAAAGAAAAAAACGTTATCATTGTACATGAACTGTTATGAATTTTCAGTAACTTTTTTTTTTAAAGGTGTTTGAACCTGATATTTCAGGAACATTTTTACCTAATCAATTTTTTTTAAACATTTTTTTCTAAGCTTAGCTTGGGCATCATGGACATATTTGTCATTCAGAGAGGTTCTTTAGACGCCGGCTGCAATCCCTTGTGTTATAATCTAAGTCCTATACCAGCACCACCCCATGACAGCTGAAAAAGAAAGAAAAAGGTCTGCTCACCTACATCATGGTACTGCTGAAAATAAAGACCTTGTTGACATTAAAAGCATCAAGGTCATCTTAGCTGCAATGCTACTGATCTGAATAGGGATAAACTATCCCAACCATTTCTTAGATCTTATCCACGAAGTAGATTTGGTGACCGTGAGAGGGCATTCAGCTCAGACTGGTACAAAACTCGACCATGGCTGGAGTATTCTGTTAGTCTAGATGCTTGCTTTTGTTTCCCATATTGTGTGCTTACTAATGGGAAAAATGATAAGGATACAGTTTTTACTGTAACTGGTTTCCGTAATTGCAAAAGTGCGCTAGCATCTGGTACAGGTTTTGCTAAACATGTGGCCAGTCAAACACATACATATGCTGTACTAGCTCTAACAGAGTCATCTAAGAGAGTGGAAGAGGAGATACAAACCCCTTTTTATTAGATACAAAAGTAATTGATATTACTTAAAAAGCACTGGAGAAGTAATTCAATTTATTGTTGTAAATGAACTCCCCTGCGTGGCAACACAGAATATGTTTTTGATTCAACAAGTGGATTATTTTTGAAAGCTTTTCCAATACACTTTGAAAAAAGATAAAAAGCTAGCCGAAATTATACCCTCTATTCCCCTACATCTAAATGTATCCAAAAAGAATGTAATAGATTCTTTAACTGGCACGGTTCTCTCACCAGTCAAAAAGCAGTACAAAAGTTGTGATTCAAAAAGTTTTTGTATTAAAAGCGATTGCACCCGTCATAAATGTAATATTGAAAATCTGTCCCTCATGGTGCATTTTGTGAGCAAAGCCAACCCGGAGGAGCATTTAATTGGTCTTTTACAGGTGGAAAAATTAGATGCTAAATATATAGCTGATCAGATTTTAAGCCACTTGGTTGCTTGTGATTTCAAGCGATACCAAAGGGGATGATGGACGGAGCGTTAGAGCAAATCAAACACTCACCCCCAGTCAACTGATCTGGGTTTAATCCATCATCATTCTTTAGCTCACTCCACCACCCCAGTTCAGACATGGCCATATGCAAATCAGTCTGACCCTGTGCCTCATGGGAACAGTCCAGCCCGAACTGCCAAGCCATGTCTTCCCTGGACCGGAAACAAGCATCCTGGGACCGGTTTCGGGTTCATAACCCTCATCAGCCAGGCTATCTTGAATCCAGTGGCAAAGTGAGCAAGGGACCCACGTCTGGGCATACCCTGCCAACTTAGGGCGAACAAAGCGATACCAAAGGGGATGATGGACGGAGCATTAGAGCAAATCAAACACTCACCCCCAGTCAACTGATCTGGGTTTAATCCATCATCATTCTTTAGCTCACTCCACCACCCTTGCTCACTTTGCCACTGGATTCAAGCTAGCCTGGCTGATGAGGGCTGTTAGCCCGAAACCGGTCCCAGGATGCTTTATTCCGGTCCAGGGAAGACATGGCTTGGCAGTTCGGTCTGGACTGTTCCCATGAGGCACAGGGTCAAGACTGATTTGCATATAGCTGTGTCTGAACTGGGGTGGCAAAGTGAGCTAAAGAATGATGATGGATTCAACCCAGATCTGTGACTAGGAGTGAGTGTTTGAAAAGTTTCAGCACCCCGTCCATCATCTCCTTGTGTTTGCTTGTGATTTCAAGCCAGAAGACATTTTAAATCCGTGCTATGATGGAGCATCAGTGATGAGTGGATTCAAAGGGGGTGTTCAGGCTATGATACAGAGATTAAATAAATATATTCCTTACATACACTGTTATAATCATCAGCTTTATCCTGTTGTCATACATGCCATCCAGAGTGAGCCAAGGGCAAAGCGATTCTTTAATCTTTGTCATATGCTGTACAATTTCTTTCATCGTCATTATGTGAGTCAATGATAAAATTGGACTGACTCTCAAACGTCTTCTTGAAATTCGATGGACTAGCCATTATGAGGTTGCAAAATGTGTGGTTGAAAACATTGGCACTATTTCTGAGCTCATATCAGACATATATCATGATGACAATGCTACATCTGAGTTGAAGGCAGAAGCTTGTGGTTTATTGTCTCATATTCACAGGGAAAATGTTAATGTTATTGGAAAATTTTTACAAGATCTACTTTTAGCTTTAAAACCTGCAAATGCTGTGTTTCAGACACATCAAACAAATTTGTCTTATGCAGTGGAAGTTGTACAGTCCACACTTAGTGCCCTGAAAGCAATGCATGCAGATCCAATGTTTTCTACCAAGTACTGCTCTTCTGTTGATGTGTCAGACGAAAACACACGTATTAATAATGGACCAAAAAGTAGGAGGACTCAACTGCCGATTTGCAGATTCAGTGCTACTTTTAACAGTTGGACAGTCTGCAACTGAGAGACTTTCTTTTCTCAACAGCAAGTGCTCAGGCAGCCTGTCTTGAACATTCTGGACAGAGCAATATCTGAAATGGAGACCAGATTCTCCCAGAAGAACATTGAACTTATTGAAGCCATTTCTATCTTGGTTCCCTCATCGCCTTATTTTCTTGTACACCCCTTCTAGACTTAAACAATGTAAGCAAAGCTACTCTTGCAGTAGAAGTAACTGAAGCAAAACCATCGCTACTAAAAGAAGTCACAGATGTTGCCACCATTTGTGAACTGGTGCATGATTATGCTGAAGCTTTCCCAGTACTTCATGAAATGTAAGTATCTGCACTGGTTATTGGGGTTTCAACCGCAGCCTATAAAAAAAAAGCTAATTTTCAACCCTATCACGTGTCCTCACACCTTTCCGACGCGCAATGATTCATGATAGGAAGCAGAATTTGACTATTTTAGCACATAAGAAGGAGCTCACAGAAAACCTATGTATGGATGAGTTTGAAAGGGAGATTTCAAAGAGCAACAGAAGGTTACCTCTATGACTGCAATTATTAGTTTTGCAATTGTCAAGCATTAAAACTGCTGGCAGTTTCAAAAATACTCCTTTCTCTTTTTTCAAATGTTACTGTTTTTCAAACATTTGTATCTATGAAAGTTTGTTGCAAAAGAATGACAAGAAAATAAAAATTAATAAGTTCATATTGTGCAGAGAAATACGTGTTGGCCAAATTGCAACAAGTAAATAGCCAGCCTCTCTAGTACAATGATGTCAAACATTTTGTGTGGTAATAGGGACCTCCATAATCTTGAACTACTATTACAATTTGTTTGGTATTAAAGTACTTGTGTTGAAGCCTGGCCTGCTGGAATTTGAGGGTTTGCACTTAGGTACAGACATAGCTCTTACTTTCAAATAACTCTCCACATGCTCTTTATGCACAAAGAATCTATCTGATGTATCATGGTGACTGTTTGCAAGTAGATATAATGTAATCTAGGGCTTGTAGGCTACCTCAAGAAGCTACAAATTGGGCCCGTAGTGGCCCACACGAATGCACCCTTGCCCCACCCAAATAAAAATTCCCGGAGCCGGGCCTGGTGTGCAGTAGTAATTCGCCCTATTTGATGGACGCACGGAGGAAGGTGGAGTAATGTCATTGGAGCATCCTTTTCCCCTGAGGTCTTCTCCAGTTGCACAGGGAGGAGTTGGGGCCTTCATGCATTCCAGAGCTGACGTTAGCATGAACACATATATTTAAGGAGGCCGAGGAGAAAGCTGTAACAAAGCAGGGGCCGAGCGCAGGTAATCTGATCACGTCTGGCTGCTGACTAACAGCGTTTGGTGAAAGAAAGCATTTGGCATTTTGGTAACGTTTATATTTAAACTCGTTCCAGTGCTGAGCATTATGTGAAGTTTGTGGTGAATAGCGTTATGCTTCTTCATGCAGTTTCATCAGCGGCGATGTGGACTCCATTGACAATTGGAATGTACGCACATCCTCTGGATTTACCACAACAGGGTCATACACAATGCTTAATTTGAGCCGGTGGCTGCCCTGCGGGGTGGGAGAGAGAGTGGGCACCGCCACTTATTTTTAGGGGATCACCACTTATTTCTCCTCAACAGATGTTTCCTGAGAGCAAAAGAGTGAAAAACACACAAAACGGAAAGACCGAGGAAGAGAGACAGAAAATCCGTCATGAAGGGAGAAAGCAGCAACCTGTAAGAGTGAGATAACAGGGCAGGGAGTGCCTAGCAGCGAATTAAAGAGGTCTGAGGTGGATTCAAGACTACGGACCCTTGGTATTCAGCAACTTGCCATTTTATAGTACTGGCTGTGGGTATCTAAGCAGCGCTTTGGGCACCAGAACTTATTATTTTACAAATAAAGCACTGGTCATACACACTGTATAGTGATTTCAAATGAAGCCACCTAAGTATATTAAAAAGCATATTAAAATTTGCTCTTGTGAACAAGGGTATTGGTAGTGAAATATTGTTTTGCCATGCAACCTATTTATTTGAATACATACAAGGGTATTATGCAGTCTGTAAATCCCCCTCCTCCAGGTGAACTCCTTTTTCTGTGGAAACAATGGTATGATGCCTTTGAGAGATATTTAGGAGCAATTGGGGCACTTTATTTCCATGTTGAAAGGAAGAAATATGTTGCTTCACTCGTTGGGGTTTGAAGGCAAGGCTGTTCTGAAGCACCAACCAGAATTGGTAGTAGAAGAGGGTGAAGAATGTTAGGAGTATCAAGAAACAGTTAAAAGACTTCAGACTAGATTTTTTTTTTTTTGTAACTTTGTTTATTGGTATTTATACAACATACAGAACACAAGGCTATGGGATTCGGCCATTGTAAATAGTCGCAGCACAGGTATAAGGCGCAAGGCTTACAATTGTACATAGCAGCACCCATACATCACAAGCAACATCTTATTCGTAACAATACAGTGTGTTCTACACCCATGACGCCACATCTGGGGTTTAAGAAACGTTGCTGACCTCTGCGCGCAGGATGGACTTTAGACTCCCGCTTATACACCATCGGCCTCCATCGTATCTTGTATCGAACGGGCCCATGCCAGAAACGGCTCCCATATGTCCTTTGACCTAGATGCAGTGGGCAATAGTTCCCAGAAGGTTGTTAATTGCGTATGACTAAAAGTTACATCCTGCAGGCAGGGCTCCAACTTGGGAGTTTCCCTCCTGCTCCAGTGTATGGCCACTCTGCGTTTAGCGAAGCCCAAGAGCATAGCATGTAATTTCCTGTGCCCCGCCGGCGTATCTCTCACATAGCCCAGTAAGCCTATGTGTGGCTCGGGGTTAATTGGTGTACCTATTATGTCATGAATAGAGGTGAAAATCCTGGACCAGAAGTTTGCCAGCTGGGGGCAGTCCCATGGCATGTGTAGGAACGTGGCTGGGCCAAATCAGCATCTCCAGCATCTATCGTCTGTCCTGATCCCCATTTTATGCAACTGTATAGGAGTTCTATAAAATTGATGGAGAAATTTAAAGTGTATTAAACGTAGTTTATAATTCGGTGATAGGACAGAGAGCTGATTACAGCAGAAAGCCCACTGGTCTTCCGTTAAGGGGGTCTGGAGGTCGGAGTTCCAGCTCTGGAATGCCCTCGGCGTGGTTATGGGAGCAGTGTTCTGCATGGTACTACAAAGACGTGTAATGAGCCGGCGGGGGGACGCCGTCTGAATGATATTTTCAAGTACCTGCAGAGCGGGGCGGGGGGGGGGCAGGGAAGGTCTCATGCAACTGCTTGCAAGTGGCTCTCAATCTGTAATAGAGGAATAACTCTGAGAATGACCTAGCTCTTCTGGCCGTAGTTTCCGGCGGATTTCTGAACGTATCGCCTGGGTATAGATCCTCAAATGTACATAGGCCTATATCTCTAGCTATCAATCAATCAATCAAGCATTTGTATAGCGCGCTACTCACCCGGAGGGTCTCAAGGCGCTTGGGGGAGGGGGGTCCGCTACTGTTCGAACAGCCAGGTCTTGAGTTGCTTCCTGAAGGAGAGGTGGTCTTGGGTAAGGCGGAGGTGGATGGGTAGGGAGTTCCACGTCTTGGCAGCCAGGTAGGAGAAGGATCTTCCTCCCGTTGTGGCTCTTCGGATGCGGGGGACGGCGGCGAGGGCGTGGTTGGTCGATCGTAGCTGGCGGGTGGGAGTGTAGAAGGTCAGACGGTCGTTGAGGTATCTGGGGCCTTGGTTGTGGAGAGCTTTGTGTGCGTGGGTGAGGAGTCGGAACGTGATTCTCTTGCTGACGGGGAGCCAGTGCAGGTCTCTCAGGTGTCCGGCGATGTGGCTGTGTCGGGGGATGTCCAGGATGAGTCGAGCTGAGGCGTTCTGGATGCGTTGGAGTCTTTTTTGAAGTTTGGCTGTGGTTCCGGCGTAGAGGAGTTGCCGTAGTCCAGTCGGCTGGTGACGAGGGCCTGGGTGACCGTCTTCCTGGTTTCGGTGGGGATCCACCGGAAGATCTTGCGCAGCATGCGTAGGATGTTGAAGCAAGACGAGGAGACGGCGTTGATTTGTCGGGTCATTGAGAGGGAGGAGTCCAGGATGAAGCCCAGGTTGCGTGCGTGGTCCGTTGGTTTGGGTGCGTTGCCCAGGGCAGGGGGCCACCAGGAGTCGTCCCAGGCGGAGGGTGATGATCCTAGGATGAGGACTTCCGTTTTATCTGAGTTCAGTTTCAGGCGGCTGTTCCTCATCCACTCGGCTACGTCCTTCATCCCTTCATGTAGGTTGGTTCTGGCGGTTGTGGGGTCGTTGGTGAGGGAGAGGATCAGCTGGGTGTCGTCGGCGTAGGAGATGATGTTGAGGTTGTGTTGGCGTGCGATGGCTGCGAGGGGGCTCATGTAGACGTTGAAGAGGGTGGGGCTGAGTGATGATCCTTGTGGTACGCCGCAGATGACTTCGGTGGCCTCGGAACTGAACGGGGGAGGCGGACTCTCTGGGTTCTTCCGGCGAGGAAGGAGATGATCCACTCCAGTGCCTTCTCTTGGATTCCGCCGTTGTTCAGGCGTTGCACTAGGGTGCGGTGGCAGACTGTGTCGAACGCTGCGGAGAGGTCCAGGAGGATGAGGGCCGCTGTTTCCCCGTTGTCGAGCAGGGCTCGGATGTCGTCGGTAGCTGCGATGAGGGCGGTCTCGGTGCTGTGGTTGGCCCGGAAGCCGGACTGCGAGTGGTCGAGGGATCCATTCGTCTCGAGGAAGGCGGCCAGTTGTCTGTTGACGGTCTTCTCGATGACTTTGGCAGGAAAAGGAAGGAGCGAGATGGGGCGGTAGTTTTTGAGGTCGGTGGGGTCTGCTGACGGTTTCTTCAGTAGGGCGCTGAGTTCGGCGTGCTTCCAGCTCTCTGGGAAGGTGGCGGTGACGAAGGAGGTGTTGATGATGTCCCGGAGGTGGGGTGCGATGACGGCGTCGGCCTTGTTGAAGACGTGGTGAGGGCAGGGGTCGGTTGGTGATCCGGAGTGGATGGAGTTCATCGTGCGGATAGTGTCTTCGGTGTTGATAGGGGTCCAGGCTCGGAGGGTGGAGGTGGGGGCGTTGGAACGGTCGTAGGGTACGTCGGCTGTGTGCTGAAACTGTAGTGTATGTCTGCGATCTTGCTGTGGAAGAACGAGGCGAGCGAGTTGCAGAGGTCTTGCGAGGGAGTGATGTCGTTGTTTCCGGCGCTGGGGTTCGAGAGTTCTTTGACGATGATGAAGAGTTCCTTGCTGTTGTGGGCGTTGTTGTCCAGTCGTTCCTTGAATGCGGTTTTCTTGGTGGTGTGGATCAGCTGGTGGTGTTTTCGGGTGGCGTGCTTGAGGGTGGTCATGTTGTCTGCAGTCGGGTCTCTGCGCCATGCTTTCTCGAGGGCCCGGCAGTTCTTCTTGGATATCTTGAGTTCGTCTGTGAACCAGGATGCTTTCTTGTTGCAGGGTCTGACTGGGGGGGTCTTCAATGGGGCGAGGTCGTCTGCGCAGTTGGTGATCCATCTTGTGAGGTTGCTGGCGGCTTGGTTGGGGTTCGTTGAGCTGGCGGGAGGGTTCTGGCTCAGGGATGTGGTGAGTTGGTCGGTGGTGATCTTGTTCCAGCTTCTGCGCGGAAACTGTTGCGGGTGGTGGTGCGTGGTGATCCTGCTGAAGCTGAAGTGGACGCAGCTGTGGTCTGTCCAGTGGAGTCCGGTGGTGTGGCTGAAGGAGATGTCCTTGCTGGAGGAGAAGACGGGGTCAAGCGTGTGGCCGGCGAGGTGTGTGGGGGTGGTCACCAGTTGCTTGAGTCCGAGGTTGGCGAGGTTGTCCAGCAGGGTGGTGGTGTTGCGATCGTTGTTGTTCTCTAGGTGGAAGTTGAGGTCCCCAAGGAGGATGTAGTCAGCCGAGGGGAGGGCGTGCGGGCTGATGAGGTCGGCGATGTCTTCGCTGAATTGTGTGCGTGGTCCTGGGGGTCTGTAGATGAGGGTGCCTCTGAGGGTGGTCTTGGGGTCGGTGAGTATCTGGAAGTGCAGGTGTTCGCCGGCTGTGAAGGTGTCGTCGGAGTTGGTCGTAATGCGGATGGTGTTCTTGTGGACGATGGCGATGCCTCCTCCTGTCTGGTTTGCGCGGTCCCTTCGGGTGATCTTGTATCCGTCCGGGATGGCGATGGCGATGTCGGGCGCTGAGGAGGCGTTCATCCATGTTTCCGTGAGGAAAGCGACGTCTGGTGATGTGGAGTCGAGCAGGTTCCAAAGTTCCACGGCGTGTCTGTGGACGGAGCGGGTGTTGAGCAGGAAGCACTTCAGGTGGTTGCTGCTGGTGCTCGGCTTGGCGGGTGTGGTGCAGGTCCGGAGGCAGGAGAACTTGCAGGATTGGCAGGCGAAGGGTCCGTGGGTGCGTCCTAGGGTGGCACGGTGGCAGCCGGGGATGCGGCCGGTGTTGAGTGCGTTGAGGGTGGCGGTGTCGGAAGTCCGGTGGGTGGGTTGGCTGCTGCGGGGGGCAGGGGGTTTGGCGCTGGGCGCAGACGGGCTTGCCTTAGGCGCGCCTTTGGCGCGCCAGCGGCGCGGCCGCGCTGCGGCCGCCATTTATGGGGAGGTGGGAGGGAGGAGCAGCTGGGAGGCGGGAGGCAGGGGCAGCGAATGGGCAGACAGGGGGGCGGGGCCACAGGGGACGCAGCGGCGGGAGTGGCGAGAGGCAGCGAGGGGTACAGAAGGAAAAGTGGAGATAAAGCGGACACAAATACGGGCACAATTCAAAATGGGGCAGCGAGGGGTACAGAAGGAAAAGTGGAGATAAAGCGGACACAAATACGGGCACAATTCAAAATGGGGCAGCGAGGGGTACAGAAGGAAAAGTGGAGAGAAAGCGGACACAAATACGGGCACAATTCAAAATGGGGCAGCGAGGGGTACAGAAGGAAAAGTGGAGATAAAGCGGACACAAATACGGGCACAATTCAAAATGGGGCAGCGAGGGGTACAGAAGGAAAAGTGGGGATAAAGCGGACACAAATACGGGCACAATTCAAAATGGGGCAGCGAGGGGTACAGAAGGAAAAGTGGAGATAAAGCGGACACAAATACGGGCACAATTCAAAATGGGGCAGCGAGGGGTACAGAAGGAAAAGTGGAGAGAAAGCGGACACAAATACGGGCACAATTCAAAATGGGGCAGCGAGGGGTACAGAAGGAAAAGTGGAGATAAAGCGGACACAAATACGGGCACAATTCAAAATGGGGCAGCGAGGGGTACAGAAGGAAAAGTGGAGAGAAAGCGGACACAAATACGGGCACAATTCAAAATGGGGCAGCGAGGGGTACAGAAGGAAAAGTGGAGATAAAGCGGACACAAATACGGGCACAATTCAAAATGGGGCAGCGAGGGGTACAGAAGGAAAAGTGGAGAGAAAGCGGACACAAATACGGGAACAATTCAAAATGGGGCAGCGAGGGGTACAGAAGGAAAAGTGGAGATAAAGCGGACACAAATACGGGCACAATTCAAAATGGGGCAGCGAGGGGTACAGAAGGAAAAGTGGAGAGAAAGCGGACACAAATACGGGCACAATTCAAAATGGGGCAGCGAGGGGTACAGAAGGAAAAGTGGAGAGAAAGCGGACACAAATACGGGCACAATTCAAAATGGGGCAGCGAGGGGTACAGAAGGAAAAGTGGAGATAAAGCGGACACAAATACGGGCACAATTCAAAAATGGGGCAGCGAGGGGTACAGAAGGAAAAGTGGAGAGAAAGCGGACACAAATGCGGGCACAATTCAAAATGGGGCAGCGAGGGGTACAGAAGGAAAAGTGGAGAGAAAGCGGACACAAATACGGGCACAATTCAAAATGGGGCAGCGAGGGGTACAGAAGGAAAAGTGGAGATAGAGCGGACACAAATACGGGCACAATTCAAAATGGGGCAGCGAGGGGTACAGAAGGAAAAGGGGAGAGAAAGCGGACACAAATACGGGCACAGTTCAAATGGGGGCAGCGGGGGCACAAAAGGGAAAAGGGGAGACAAGCAAGCAATACGGGCACCGAGGCCACAAACGGAAGGGCGATCTTACCAGCAGCAGCAGCGGGCGGCCAGCACAGGCGGATCTGTGTGGTGGGGGAGCGACCTACCTGGCAAGGTCAAGGGATTTCTGAACGTATCGCCTGGGTATAGATCCTCAAATGTACATAGGCCTATATCTCTAGCTATGAGTCTACTAGCACCCTCTGACATCACAGGGATCATGGGATTATGTGCCAAGGGGATGGATGGAGCATATAGTATCGTCAATTGGGCTCTATCGCGAAGTCTCTCCCACGCCCATCTCAGGGTCTCCACCGTGTCGACTCCGTCCCTTGGACGTCTATATGGCTGGTATATCGCCACTTGGAGGGGAGTCGGGGCCGCCACATCCATTTCAACCGCAGCGTGCGGCTGGAATGGGACTGGATGTAGCCAAAAATGTAAAAATTGTGCCTGTGCGCAGAAGGAATACAGTTGGAAGTCCGGGCCTCCCAGCCCTCCCTGTGACAGCGGCAAAGTTAGGAGTTCCCATGACGTACGTGCTTGCCTGCCCGCCCATACCAAAGCCACCAACATGGACCGGAGTCTGCCAAAGAAAACCCGGGTGAGTGGGATCGGGACATTAACAAATACATATAAGAATTTAGGCAGGACCACCATCTTAGCCACCGCGATTCTTCCGGCTAGGGAGAGGTAGCCTGGCCCAGGTGTTAATCTTCCCTTCCAACCAATTGATGGCTCATCCAAAATTCATGGCCCAGATCTCCTGTACATCTCGACTGAGCCATATGCCCAAATATTTCACCGGGCCAGTGGCCCATTGTAGGGGGTACTCAACGGGGAATGGGATTGTGGCATCTGTGAGTGGAAATATGGTGGATTTAACCCAGTTTATAGAGATGCCCAATATTCTGCCAAAGTGTATGAGTTCACAGAGTAAAGGAGCAGCGTTTAACTCAGGGTCATTAATGTATAGAGTGATATCGTCTGCGTAGAGCGAAATTAATAATCCCCTTCTACTGAACTCCAGACCCCTCGCAGCATGGTGTTGCCTAATCCTCGCCGCCAAGGGCTCCATTGCTATGGCAAAAAGGAGAGGGGACAGAGGGCAGCCCTGCCTTGTTCCCCGAGTGATGTGGAAAGGGCACGAAAGCATACCGTTGAGACGAATCCTAGCGGAGGGTGCTGTGTATAATAAACGTATGAGGCCCAAAAAAAGAGGACTGAAACCCATTCTCGCGAGCACTGCAAAAAGGTACCCCCATTCGAGCAAGTCAAACGCCTTTGTGGCGTCCAAAAACACAGCAACCGCTTTCATATTGGGGTGTAAGTAGTGGAGGACAGTAAAGAAGGTGCGGAGATTGTAAGCCGTAGATCTGTCAGGTATAAATCCCGACTGGTCGGGACACGCGATTAATGGAAGTAAGGGTTGTAGTCTAGTTGCGAGCAGTTTGGCAAAAATTTTGACATCTACGTTTATAAGGGAAAGGGGCCTGTAAGAGTCTACTTCATCACTAGATTTACCCGGCTTTAGCAGCGTAATAATAATAGCTTCGCGCATTGAGTGCGGGAGGATTCCTGTGGACTGCGCTTCCTCAAATACTGCAATGAGGTGCGGGGATAGCTCCTCGCCGTAGGTTTTATAGAATTTCGTGGTCAGGCCATCCGAGCCTGGGGCTTTATCGGACGGTAGACTTCGGATAACTTGGGCCACGTCTTCCATTGTAAACGGATTATCCATGTATTCCCGATGTCCCCTTCCCAGCCATGAGTTCGAGGGATTCTAAGAAGGGTTGCAAACCCTCCGGGAGTGCCTGATGTGTGGATGAGTATAGGTCGGAATAGAATTGAGTGAACCTGTCAAGAATTTTGGGTGGGTCTCTAATCAGATTCTGGTCAACCCCCTTTATTTCAGTTATATATGTGGCATTACGCGGAACTCGGAGCATGTTGGCGAGAGTTTTGCCTGGCCTATCTCCCTCCCCGTATTGCCTGGCCTGTGTGTATTTGCCCATAAACTTCACCTCCTGGTGTGCCTCTTCCTCGAACTCCAACAGTTTTTCCTTTAATTGGGCAAGCAGATCTGGGTTGTTAGTGTTGTAGAATTGTGTCTCGAGGTCCCTAATATGCCTCTCAAGGGATGCGAGTGATGTCCTGATTGCCTTCAAAACCCCGGCCTGTCGCGCAATACATTTGCCCCTAATAACTATTTTAAATGCTTCCCATAGGGATGCCTGTGTCGTGACAGTGCCCATGTTAAAATTAAAATATTCGCCAATGTCTCCCCGAATCTCTTCTTTGAAAGTCTCGTCCAGTAAAGCGTTTGGGGGAAGCCGCCAACTGAACAGCCTGTTAGGTGCATTGGGCAGGGATAAACTTAAGAGACAGGGGGCATGGTCCGACAGTGACCTAGGAAGGTGGCGAACTTCGCGCAGACCCGTCACTGCATCTCTAGACAACAACCAGTAATCCAGTCTGGACAAGGCTCTATGGTGCTCTGATATGCATGTGCCTTCTGTTAGGGTAGTGTTAGACTTGGCATCTTTTGGCGTGTTTCCCCTGACTTTTTGCTTTCTGACCTCCCGGTTTTGACTCTGTTTTTGCTGGTGTGATGATTCTGCGCACTTTCCTCACTGCGGTCCAGTGGGAAAGTGCAAGTGCTCCTGTATAAAATGTGTTATGGATTGGTGTTTCCATGATTGGCCTATTTGGTTTATGTGTCAGTCCCTTGTAAAGTGCACTGCGAGTGCCAGGGCCTATAGACCAAATGCTGTTGGTGGGCTGCAGCACTGGATTGTGCCACCCACGCAAACAGCCTGTAAAGTGTAACTCGGGCCTGCCATCGCAGAGCCTGTGCGCAGCCTGGGGCTGCCATGTCGACTTGGCAAGTGCACACACTTGCAAGTCCCTAAACCTTCCCTTTGCTACATGTTAGTCACCCCTAAGGTAGGCCCAAGGTACCCCTGTGGGCAGGGTGCGTTGTACGCGAAAGGTAGGACATGCCCTGGTGTGTGCGGCATGTCCTGATAGTGAATTACAGCCTAGTTCGTTTTTCACTATTGCAAGGCTACCTGTTCCCCTAGGCCAGAACGGGCAGTTTTGATTATTACAGCTTATAATCCTAACTGACCCCGGGAACATGGTAGAAATTCGAGTTTAGTATGCCTGGACTCAGAATGATAAAATGCAGCTTTTAGTAAGGTTGGTTTTAACATTCTGTGTTTGAAAATACCACTTTTAGAAAGTGGGTATTTTCTTGTCTAACCATCCAAGCCTGCCTCTGCGAGATTGTGTATTCCTTGTCTGGAGTGTGAGTGACAGGGGCTGGGGGATGCCGGGAGACAGGGTGAGTCAGCACAGGGCTGAATAGCAAGATCTACATGTAGATGGGTGGGAGGGGTCGCACCTGAGCCCTGAATAGGACAGTGCCTTCCCTCCACAATGCTGGCTCCACCTCCTGTGGTGCGTCTGATGTCCCTGGCCTACTCACTGAAAGAAGGGACGGAGACTTGTCAACAAAGTGCTCCAGAACTGGTTTGGACTAGGCAAAGGCCTCTCTGCCTTCAGAGAACAAAGGAATTTGGGATATAAATATTGGGGCCCTGACCCCATGAATTTAGATCTCGCTGGAATCAAGGAACCTGCCAAGACGAAGAGCTGGAAGAGCTGCCAGGAGGAGTACTGCCCCTTTGCTGTGTTGTTGCTTTGTTGGGTTGGCCTGCAGTTGCTGCTTCTGTCTTGGGCAGTGAAAGGACTGGACTGAACTTTCTCCAAACTTGTGCTGAGTATCTCCAAGGGCCAGAAACCGAGCTGGCCTCCTGTTAAGAAGTCTCAGGGACTGCAAAGACTTCACAAGCCTCTGGGTACCGCTTCTGGAACGCTGTTTCAGTTGCCACAGAGGAAGGGAACCGCAACCGACTCCGTCCACCGAATCCATCCCTGGCCGGTGACCTGTTTGCACCGCAGACCGCATCGCCCCGCTTCGCATCGCAACCCTGGTCTCACCGTGGGCGACGTCCAACGCCGCCAACATCGAGCCGCTGCTTGCACCGTGACCTGTGGGCACCGCAGTTCGCATCGCATCGCTTCACTGAACCAACCGGACCCGACCGACGAGGTCGCTGCAACTGGCTCAAGAGTCGTGACCGCACCGCATTTGGGGCACCGCTCGCACGCCTGCGACGCACCGCTCCGACTCGCACCGCTGTCCAACGCCAGCTCCCGCACTCCGGCTAGGTCGCCTGCATCGCAACCTGTCAGCACCGCATCGAGCATCGTCTCACCCTGCATCGCACGCCTTGGACTCACCGACTCCGTCTGCACGACGCTCATCGAGCCGCTGCCTGCACCGCATCGAGGGACACCGCACCTTGCATCGCTCCGTCTTGCACCGCAACCGCGACGAACGCCGACCGGCTCGTACACACCGTACCAGCCACAACGAGAAAAGGTACTGTGACCGAGTCTGTTCATGACTCTGACCCGTATCGACGCGGTCGGCTGGAACTGTTAGACTCTGGGGTTTTCAGCATCACGGTAGGCTCGGACGGAGCTACCGACTCGTACGAACTTTGCTTTCGTGCTATTCCTGCAAAGAAGAAGTTACCGTATCAAGTATTCATTCGTAAAGTATAGTATTGTGGATTTTTGTCGTAATTGGTCTTGTCTTGAGTATATAAAATATTGGTTATTTTTCTAAACTGGTGTGGTGTCCGTTTGTAGTGCTTACACTGTATTACTGTTGGTTATGTGCAAATGCTTTACACACTGCCTCTGAATTAAGCCTGACTGCTCGTGCCAAGCTACCACGAGGGTGAGCAGGGGTTACTTCACGAGTGTAACAACCCTTACCCTGGCTAGGAAGAAGGGTCCCTACTTGGACAAAGGTGCAAGCCCTTGCCAACTAGAGATCCCATTTCTAACATTGGTTGTCAGCGGTGAGGATAGGACTTGTGTTTGCACTTGACTTACAGTGATTGGTGTGCACTACTACCATATCGCAGACCATTACGTACCACATACTAGTTCTTTTTCTTTTGGCCTATTTTTGATCTTGCCAGTTTTCAACTCACGACTTTTGTCATGCCTGAATCAATTGCATCATCCGTTGCATCTCTGGAAGTTATCTTTGAGGAGGACAGGTTGGAATCCTACGCCGTAAAGGAGTTACGAGCGATTTGTAAAAACCTGAAAGTCCAAATTAAAGGCCTCACAAGGAAGGAGGAGCTACAGAAGGCGCTGAGGGCCTGGGTAGCAGCCAGACATGCCAATGGGCAGCCTGGTGATCTCAGTGAGGAGGCGGAGGAGCCTATTTCCAGGGTGGATGTGCTTTTGGGTAGGGGGAACCCGCCAGATCAGGCAGCAGCAGTCTGTCCCCAGAGGAGCTGGAGGACCGGCGGGAGACAAGGCAGTTTGAGCTGCAGAAGCTCAGGCTGGAGAGTGAGCAGGAGGAGAAGAGATTGGCCATAGAGGAGAGGAAGATGCTCTTAGAGCATGAGAGAGAACTGAAGGAGCTAGAACTTAGGAGTAAGTCAGGCTCAGATGGTGGCAGCAATTCGTCCAGAAAGGCAGACAGGATTGTGCACATTCCCAAGAACGTAGGCAAGGAGTTCAAGAAGGGGGATGACATACAAAGGTGGTTTCAGGGTTATGAGGCAGCCATACACATGAATGGGGTCCCTGAGGAGAATTGGGGAGCAGGATTGTGGCCGCTTTTCCCTGAAGAAGCAAGGGATGCTCTGATAGCTTTGGGTAAGGGGTATCACCTCACCTATGCTGACATGAAGGATGCCCTTCTCACGAAGTATGGTCTTACTCCTGAAAAGTACAGGGATCAGTTCAGGTCCAGTAAGAAGTCTGATGCCAACACTTGGTTGGAATGTGTGGATGTGTTCTGCAGGTCTCTGGATGGTTGGGTGAAGGGCAGTAGCGTAACAGATTTTCAGGGGCTCTACAACTTGATTGCATGGGAGCACTTGTCTAGTCTATGTTTTGCAGATCTGCGCCAGCACCTAGTGGATAGTAAGCTAACTGACCCCAGGAAGCTTGCTATGGAAGCGGACCGCTGGGTGAGTACCAGGGTCCACAAGAAAGCGTTTGGGGAGACTCAGCCAAAGGTGGGCAGAGTCCCCAGCAGAAAGGTGGGGGGGACAAGGGTAAAGCACAGGAGTTCTCTAAAGGGCCCCAAACTAGTACCCAGGGTAAAGGTTCCCAGCCCCCCGGTGATAAGAAGAAAGGGGTCTCTACCGGGAAGCCTGTTGAGACCGGCCCCCGCAAGTGTTATGCATGTGACCAGGTAGGTCACTTTAAGGGGGACCCCGAGTGCCCGAAGGGGACACAGCCGCCCACCGGTGGACAGTCCAAAGTGTTGGCTAGTGTAGCGCTTGGGGAGGAGGGGTGCCCACAGGAGGGTGGGGATCCCGCAGAAATGACCCTTGTCTCACTAGGGGACAGTGAGATGGTCCCAGGAAACCAGGTGCCCCCTAACACAAAGAAATATAGCACCTGGGTGACCATTAATGGGAACAGGGTAGAGGCTCTCAGAGATACTGGAGCCAGTGTGACCTCAGTCCGGTGTCACCTGGTGTCTGAGAAGCAAGTAGTCCCAGGAGCATTCCACCAAGTAGTTGCTGTCGACAACTCTGAGCGCCAGTGTATGGTGGCGCAGGTTCCCTTTGAATGGGGGGGGTCTCAGGTCCCTTGAGGGAGGTTGTGAGCCCTACCATGCCTGTAGATTGTCTGCTAGGAAACGACCTGGAGCAGTCCTCATGGAAGGAGGTTGAGCTCAGGTCTCACTTGGAGATGCTTGGGTTGCCAGAGTGGGCATGCGTGTCTACTCGGTCAATGGCGGCCAGAAAGGGTGATCAAGAGGACTTGGAGCCTGAAACAGTGGCCCAAGTCCCTGCCAAGAGAAAGGGCAGGGGGCGCGGGAAACCGGCCCCCGAAGTTCCCACGGACCGGGAGGAGGCGGACCTCGAGGGGGACGCCCCGGTGCCTACAGGGGAGCAGGTAGCCGAACTGGGAGACATCTCTGAGCTGACCCATTGGCAGCAAGAAGGGGGTCCCACCAGGGAGGAGTTCTGCAGGGAGCAGAACGAGTGCCCTACTCTGGAGGGTCTGCGGCAGCAGGCTGCAGACCAGGCAGCTGGTAATCAGTCCGGGTCACATCTGATCTACTGGGAGAGCGGTCTCCTATACAGTGAGCCTAAGGTTGCTGAGCCTGGGTCAGCCCGTGTGCTGGTGGTACCCCAACGCTTCAGGACCTTCCTATTGGGTCTGGCTCATGACGTGCCTTTGGCAGGACATTTGGGGCAGGACAAGACCTTTGACAGGCTTGTCACCCACTTCTTTTGGCCCCAAATACGAAGGCAGTCCGATGCACACTGTAGGTCTTGCCAAACTTGCCAGGCAAGTGGTAAGAGTGGGAGGAAGGTCAAAGCTCCTCTCCAACCTTTTCCGGTTGTTGGAACACCCTTTGAAAGGGTAGGGATGGATATTGTGGGGCCACTGGATCCCAAGACAGCCATGGGCAACAGGTACATCCTGGTCTTGGTGGACCATGCCACCCGGTACCCGGAGGCAATCCCTCTCAGGACAACGGCGGCGCCAGTGGTGGGCCGGGCGTTAATGGGGATCTTTTCCCGTGTGGGATTCCCCAGAGAGGTGGTTTCCGATAGGGGGACCAATTTCATATCGAAGTATATGACATCCCTGTGGAAGGAGTGTGGTGTAACCTACAAGTTCACCACTCCTTACCACCCACAAGGAAACGGTCTGGTGGAGAGATTCAACCAGACCTTGAAAGGCATGATCAAGGGTCTAACAGAACCCATGAGGCGTAAGTGGGACGTCCTCTTGCCATGCCTACTCTTTGCGTACAGGGAGGTGCCTCAGAAGTCTCTTGGGTACAGCCCCTTTGAGCTCCTGTATGGCCACCCTGTCAGAGGACCTCTGAGTTTGGTGAAGGAAGGCTGGGAGGCGGCTCCCAGGAAAACTCCCCAGGATGTATTTAGCTACATGCTGGCCTTTAGAAACCAAACTGCCCGCTTCAGGAAACTCGCTCAGGCGAACCTAGAAGCAAGCCAGGAAGAAATGAAGAGATGGTATGACCAGAATGCCACTCTGGTCGAATTTCAACCTGGGCAAAAAGTGTGGGTCATGGCCCCAGTGGCACCTTGTGCCTTGCAGGACAAGTGGACTGGGCCATATGAGGTAAAGGAGCGCAAAAGTGACGTCACCTACCTGGTGGATTTGCAGGCTCCAAGGAACCCTTTGAGGGTCCTTCACGTGAACCGCCTCAAGCCCCACTTCGAGAGGTCCGAAGTGAGTATGCTCTTGGCGACAGATGATGGGGTGGAAGAGGAGAGTGAGCCTCTCCCTGACCTCCTGTCTACCAAGGAGCATGATGGGTCAGTAGAGGGTGTGATCCTCTCCCCTACTCTGACTCAGGAGCAGCAGGGGGACTGTCGCCAGTTGTTGGGACAGTTCGCCCCACTGTTCTCTCTGACCCCGGTGTTACTCACTGGTGTACCCATGACGTGGACACCGGTGACAGCCATCCTGTGAAGCACAAGATTTACAGGTTGACTGACCGGGTCAGAGCCAGCATCAAGGAGGAGGTCTCTAAGATGTTGGTGTTAGGGGTGATTGAGCCCTCCCACAGTCCTTGGGCCAGCCCAGTGGTCTTGGTCCCAAAGGCTGCGGCGCCCGGTGCCACTCCAGAACTCCGGTTTTGTGTGGACTACCGTGGGCTCAATGCCGTCACCAGGACTGACGCGCACCCCATCCCCAGAGCTGATGAGCTCATTGATCGGTTGGGAGCTGCCCGGTTCCTCAGCACGTTTGATTTAACGTCTGGGTACTGGCAGATTGCCTTAACCGATGGGGCCAAGGAGAGATCAGCATTCTCAACCCCAGAAGGTCATTACCAATTCCGGGTGATGCCCTTTGGGTTGAAGAATGCCCCTGCGACCTTTCAGAGGTTGGTCAATCAGGTGTTGGCCGGGCTGGAGGATTTCAGTGCCGCCTACCTGGATGACATTGCTGTGTTCAGTTCCAGCTGGGAAGAACATTTACAGCACCTTGAGAAAGTGTTGAGGGCTCTGCAAGGTGCAGGCCTCACGATCAAGGCCAGTAAGTGCCAGATCGGGCAGGGTTCTGTGGTGTACTTGGGACACCAGGTAGGAAGCGGCCAGGTGGCACCCCTACAACCCAAGATTGACACCATTCTGGCTTGGGAGCCCCCCAAGACCCAGACAGAGGTGAGTGCCTTCTTAGGTCTCACCGGCTACTACCGGAGATTTGTTAAGGGCTATGGCACCATCGTTGCCCCCTTAACAGAGCTGACCTCTAAGAGGCAGCCCAGGAAAGTGATCTGGACTGAGTCCTGCCAGAAAGCTTTTGATGCCCTGAAGGCAGCCATGTGCACGGCGCCCGTGCTCAAGGCACCTGACTTCTCCAAAGAATTTGTCGTGCAGACTGACGCTTCAGAGCATGGTGTGGGAGCGGTGCTCTCACAACTGAACGAAGAGGGCCTGGATCAGCCTGTAGTCTTCCTTAGCAGGAGACTACTTCCCAGGGAACAGAGGTGGAGTGCCATAGAAAGGGAAGCTTTTGCTGTGGTCTGGGCGCTGAAGAAGTTGAGACCATACCTGTTTGGGACTCACTTCCGGGTTCAGACAGACCACAGGCCCCTCAGATGGTTGATGCAAATGAGGGGTGAGAATCCAAAACTGCTGAGGTGGTCCATCTCCCTACAGGGAATGGACTTTACGGTGGAGCACCGTCCTGGTACAGAACACGCCAACGCAGATGGTCTGTCCAGGTTCTTCCGCCTTAGTGAAGAGAACTCCAATGGGGTTGGGTAGTTCTCCCTACTTTCAGCTGGAGGGGACATGTGTTAGACTTGGCATCTTTTGGCGTGTTTCCCGACTTTTTGCTTTCTGACCTCCCGGTTTTGACTCTGTTTTTGCTGGTGTGATGATTCTGCGCACTTTCCTCACTGCGGTCCAGTGGGAAAGTGCAAGTGCTCCTGTATAAAATGTGTTATGGATTGGTGTTTCCATGATTGGCCTATTTGGTTTATGTGTCAGTCCCTTGTAAAGTGCACTGCGAGTGCCAGGGCCTATAGACCAAATGCTGTTGGTGGGCTGCAGCACTGGATTGTGCCACCCACGCAAACAGCCCGTAAAGTGTAACTCGGGCCTGCCATCGCAGAGCCTGTGCGCGGCCTGGGGCTGCCATGTCGACTTGGCAAGTGCACACACTTGCCAGTCCCTAAACCTTCCCTTTGCTACATGTTAGTCACCCCTAAGGTAGGCCCAAGGTACCCCTGTGGGCAGGGTGCGTTGTACGCGAAAGGTAGGACATGCCCTGGTGTGTGCGGCATGTCCTGATAGTGAATTACAGCCTAGTTCGTTTTTCACTATTGCAAGGCTACCTGTTCCCCTAGGCCAGAACGGGCAGTTTTGATTATTACAGCTTATAATCCTAACTGACCCCGGGAACATGGTAGAAATTCGAGTTTAGTATGCCTGGACTCAGAATGATAAAATGCAGCTTTTAGTAAGGTTGGTTTTAACATTCTGTGTTTGAAAATACCACTTTTAGAAAGTGGGTATTTTCTTGTCTAACCATCCAAGCCTGCCTCTGCGAGATTGTGTATTCCTTGTCTGGAGTGTGAGTGACAGGGGCTGGGGGATGCCGGGAGACAGGGTGAGTCAGCACAGGGCTGAATAGCAAGATCTACATGTAGATGGGTGGGAGGGGTCGCACCTGGGCCCTGAATAGGACAGTGCCTTCCCTCCACAATGCTGGCTCCACCTCCTGTGGTGCGTCTGATGTCCCTGGCCTACTCACTGAAAGAAGGGACGGAGACTTGTCAACAAAGTGCTCCAGAACTGGTTTGGACTAGGCAAAGGCCTCTCTGCCTTCAGAGAACAAAGGAATTTGGGATATAAATATTGGGGCCCTGACCCCATGAATTTAGATCTCGCTGGAATCAAGGAACCTGCCAAGACGAAGAGCTGGAAGAGCTGCCAGGAGGAGTACTGCCCCTTTGCTGTGTTGTTGCTTTGTTGGGTTGGCCTGCAGTTGCTGCTTCTGTCTTGGGCAGTGAAAGGACTGGACTGAACTTTCTCCAAACTTGTGCTGAGTATCTCCAAGGGCCAGAAACCGAGCTGGCCTCCTGTTAAGAAGTCTCAGGGACTGCAAAGACTTCACAAGCCTCTGGGTACCGCTTCTGGAACGCTGTTTCAGTTGCCACAGAGGAAGGGAACCGCAACCGACTCCGTCCACCGAATCCATCCCTGGCCGGTGACCTGTTTGCACCGCAGACCGCATCGCCCCGCTTCGCATCGCAACCCTGGTCTCACCGTGGGCGACGTCCAACGCCGCCAACATCGAGCCGCTGCTTGCACCGTGACCTGTGGGCACCGCAGTTCGCATCGCATCGCTTCACTGAACCAACCGGACCCGACCGACGAGGTCGCTGCAACTGGCTCAAGAGTCGTGACCGCACCGCATTTGGGGCACCGCTCGCACGTCTGCGACGCACCGCTCCGACTCGCACCGCTGTCCGACGCCAGCTCCCGCACTCCGGCTAGGTCGCCTGCATCGCAACCTGTCAGCACCGCATCGAGCATCGTCTCACCCTGCATCGCACGCCTTGGACTCACCGACTCCGTCTGCACGACGCTCATCGAGCCGCTGCCTGCACCGCATCGAGGGACACCGCACCTTGCATCGCTCCGTCTTGCACCGCAACCGCGACGAACGCCGACCGGCTCGTACACACCATACCAGCCACAACGAGAAAAGGTACTGTGACCGAGTCTGTTCATGACTCTGCTGACCCGTATCGACGAGGTCGGCTGGAACTGTTAGACTCTGGGGTTTTCAGCATCACGGTAGGCTCGGACGGAGCTACCGACTCGTACGAACTTTGCTTTCGTGCTATTCCTGCAAAGAAGAAGTTACCGTATCAAGTATTCATTCGTAAAGTATAGTATTGTGGATTTTTGTCGTAATTGGTCTTGTCTTGAGTATATAAAATATTGGTTATTTTTCTAAACTGGTGTGGTGTCCGTTTGTAGTGCTTACACTGTATTACTGTTGGTTATGTGCAAATGCTTTACACACTGCCTCTGAATTAAGCCTGACTGCTCGTGCCAAGCTACCACGAGGGTGAGCAGGGGTTACTTCACGAGTGTAACAACCCTTACCCTGACTAGGAAGAAGGGTCCCTACTTGGACAAAGGTGCAAGCCCTTGCCAACTAGAGATCCCATTTCTAACAGGTAGGGTTAAAAATTCTCCAGACATCCGACAGGTGTCCATCTGATATAATTTTTTTTTTTGGGAAAATCTTTTTTATTAATAACGCTCGTGAGACCATACAATACATAAGAGTACCAATAAATCACAGTTGGAGATATTACACAGATCAACGTTAAACATGTCACGTGGGAGCAACAAGGACCAGGATAACACCCCCGTCATTCAGCCCACTACATCAACCTCAGAATTCCTGTACTTCCGCCAGGGCGCCCACACCTTCTTCCACTTATTGGTACACCCCCTACTATTGTAAACAGTTTCCTCCGCTCTTTGGCACCAGTCTAGATCTCGCTTCCAGTCGTCCAATTGCGGGGGCATCCGCGCCCCCCAGCACCGTGCGATATTGCGCTTTGCTACCCCTACCGCTAGGACCAGCCATATAGCCATATACCTCGGCCAATCAGTGTCACCTCTGATCATTAATAGCAGCCTCCATCTGATATAATTGAGTTAAGTGTAGTGCTTGAATTGGGATGGAGAGATCGGGATAAGCCCTTCCTGTCCAGCTCGTCATCTAGCACAGTATTGCAGTCTCCGCCCCAAATAATAGTATCACGTCCTGTGGACTTGATTTTCGCCCACATATCCTGAAAAAACTCTGGTGTGTCCGTATTGGGGCCATAAATTGCCGCCAATGTAATTAACGTGCCCTCTAGTGAACCCAGCAGCATAACATACCTCCCTTCAGGATCAATAAGTGAGTCGCATAGTTTCCAGTCGAGGCCCTGTCTTACCAGCACGGCCACCCCCGCGCGTAATTAGAGTAGACAGCAGAATAAACATGTCCCCAGCGTTTACATTGCAGCCTAGTAGATGGGGTGCAATTCAAGTGAGTTTCCTGCAGAATGCAGAGGTCTATGTGGTGTCTTAGTAGATACTTGTGGACCAACCTGGCTTTCCTGTAGTCATTCAAACCCCGGATGTTACATGTTAATAGATTCAGTGTCGTCAAGATACTACAGGTGATGGTTGTAGGGGGACCCAGCAGCGCGTCGTGAGTGTTGCATCTCCATCAGAATTGATGTGTTGCCTGTTAGTTATGCCGCATGTTCCCAGGGCACTCTGCCATCTGCGTGTATCTTTGAGTGGAATCTCCCCACCTTCGCCCACGCGTAAGCTGCATGGTCGTGTCCCGCCTGACAATAAAACATTAACTTTGCCCACCCTCCCGCCTCCCACACCAACCCCCCAAACAGGTTGAGCATTAACGACCCACCCAGAAAACAAATACAACATTAAACCCCCTACACAAGCTAAGCAGCGACCTTCGGGAGCTCTCCCTGGGGGGTGTGAGGTCTCCAGCATACTACCCTGCCAAAGGCGGGGTAGCCGTGTTTATAGTGGACCGCCACCGCAACGGATCCCAAGTTAAGACCTGATAACGCATCGTGGCACCAAACCTTAGTGTGGCATACCATCTCAGTGACCAGTATGAGTGATTTTCCCACATTTAAATCAAAACCCAAATCCTGACATAGCGGAGTTCAAATCTGAAGTTGCAGTTTGGAGAGAGGGAATCAAAGTCAGTCATTGTCACTCAACTCAGCTTCGGAATTGCGGCTAGTAGGTGCACTGTGCGCATTCTTTTTCCCTCCCACATGTTTAGCGAACTTCATCGCAGATTTCGCGTCTGTGAACATCTGGACCGATCCTTCATGTGTCACCTTGAGTTTTGCAGGGTACAGTAGAGCATAGGGGATCTTAGCCTGCATCAGGATATGCTTTGCGGGTTGAAACTCCCTGCGGGCCGCCTGCACCGCCGGTGTGAAGTCTGGTTAGAAGGAGATGGAATTTCCCTTGTATTTGATGGATCCCCGCTCTCTTGCTAGTTTCAATATCGAGTCTCGATCTTGATAATTTAGTAACTTAGCTAAGATTGGCCTGGGCGTCGCTCCGATTGGTGGTCTAGGGCCAAGCGCCCGATGTGCTCTCTCGACCGCGAACACCGCAGACAGGCCAGGGCTAAAGAGATCATGCAACAGGTCAGCCACATAGGTCTCCATTTTGACAATAGCTGTCGTCTCGGGGATTCCGGTTATGCAGAGGTTGTTGTGCCTTGACCTAGCTTCTAGGTCATCATTCTTTGCTCTGATAAGAGTGAGCACCTTGTCCATCTGTAGCAGTTGCTCTCTGGTTTCCACTTGAAACTCGTGGTTTTCAGAACTGCGATTCTCAAGCGCGTCTAGCCTGGACTCGTGCGTGTCCACTTGTTTTTTTACCGAATCCAGTTAAGAGGTAAGGACATCTAGTTTGGTGTCTATTGTTTTCAGGCTAGACAGCATTTCTAATAGTAGCGAGCGTAAGTCCTCCCCTTGATCATCTGATTGAACAGCAGATTGGCGATCAGCATCTACCTCTCCCTCAGTCTCCGTTAGCCTGGTGTGTCTTTTATTTTCAAATGTGAGTTTGGGCTGTTTTGCATCCTGTTTTCCCATTTCGCCCAATTGAAGTGTGTATTTAACCCTCCTGTCAGAACTGTAGAAGGCTGCTCCAGGTGGGGACACGCATTGGGCCCCAGACGCCCCGGTCCAATTGTGACAAGGTCAAGGCTGCAACGCCCAAGACGGAGTGGTCGATGTAACAGTTCGTATTTGAAACCGCTTTACCGCCAACAGACACAGCAAGTGCAGTCAGTGCACCCACAGTTCGTTAACTAGCCTGCTCTCTGGGCTTCAAAGGCATGCCAAGGGTGCTGCTGTGCATGTCTCTGCAAGGGGCCGCTGCAACCCCGGCAGCCTTCGCCCCGACGGGGCCGCCGCAGCCCCCAGCCGCCCCCTACACCGAGGAGGTACTTCCCCAGGCAATGACTCACTGGAGCTGTGCGCACCCCGCCAAGTACAGCACAACATGGCTACCGCGGCACCTCTCACATGCGTCGTCTCGCCACCCACACAGCAGCACACACAGCGATGGCAATGGGGAGCGGGACAGCCGCACACCCGATGTTGGTAACCAGGATTTGAGTTCCCACAGCGTCTTCCGTATATGCGGGCCAAGCCGCGCCTGACCCCAAGATGGCGGCCCGTACGCGGGCCGACCGATGCCTCAGCAGCAAACGGCAGCAATCCTCCCGGGGCAGCTAAGTCACCGCCAGTCCAATCTGCAATGAGGCGGCAGCACCCCCCGGCGTCTGTTCCGCGGCATTCAGGGCAGCCGCCTGCCTGAGGCTCACCGGTATCTGTGGCTTACTCCACGTTCCAGGATCAGGGCCAGTGGAGCGGTGGGCTGATCTCCTGTGGGCACCCCGATCGACGATTAAACCGCCGGTTGTAGCCGCGGGGCACAGGTCAGGTGACGCTCCTCCTCATGGGCAGCGCCCGGAGGCTATTCTGGCTTTGCGATGGCTCTCCGATTTACGGGATGCCAGAAGGATCTTGACACGGCCGGCGGAGCACGCTTACAAAGCGGCCATTCCGCAGCTTGGTTCGGCCACACCCCCACTTCAGACTAGATTTGATGTTTAACCAAGTCTATTAGTTCTTAGACACAAGTTTTTCAAGAGAGTTCAGAACCCAAGTGAGGATGTTGACTCATACATAACAGCTTTGAGGAGATTAGCAACGGATTGTCAATTTGAAAAAATTTCTTATCTGCTGGTCAGAGATCAATTTATAATTCATTGCTGTGACAAATCCATTAGGAAAAAGTTATTAACCATGGGAATTCCAACATTGGAGGTAATTATCAAAACAGCTAACCGTATAGAGACTTCTAAGGTGTCGGCTAAAGAAGTGGCTAGTAAAAGTGTTGATGTGATTTCTGTGGTAGTCAAGTACTAATTTCAGAGGTCTGATGTTGATAAATCCAAACCATTTTTCACACAACACAATGTCTGTTTTCAATGTGGCAACCGGATGCACAACAGAGGGGGCAAGTAGTGCCCAGCCAAAAATGTTGTTTGTAGACTACGTAACAAGCGAGGTCATTACACAAAAGTCTACCAGGATGTGAAATCAGATGTCCATTTCAATGTCAGGTGTATTATTGATGATTTCTCACAAGGTGAGTAAGAAAGTATTGAAAATGATTTGATGAATATGGTTGTGGTGGTGAAATGCGATGAGGTGAAAGTGTGAAATCTGAATAGCTGTGTAGATCCCTATGTGGATGTTGGGGATACAACTTAGCATTTACTTTATGACTTAGGAACATGTATTACCATGATAACTCAAGAATTGTATAATACTATGTGGGAGACAAGACCATTATCATTACCTGATCGCACTGCTGTTTTGTATGAAGGACATAAGATTGATTTGATAGGGTATAGTGAAGCAGAATGTAAAGGTAGGAAAATAGCTGAAAAGGTTTATGTAACCTGTCATTTTGGGCTGGTTTCATCAAGGTTTGTTTGGCATGGTTCTTAAACCTGGCACCAAGAGCAGGCACTGGCAGTAAGACAGTGAGAAATTGGAACAGATCATGAACAAGTATCCACATGTGTTTTCAGGAGAGTTGGAAAAGATCAAACACTTCACGCATAAAATTAAAGTTAAAGAAGGAGCCCAACCGGTTAAACACATGATGAAAAGTGTACCATTTAATATACAGAAAGATTTGGAGAAAGAATTAGATTCATTATGTAGGAGGGGAATATTTGAACCCGTTGACTCATTGTTATGGTTGTCACTGTTGGTGGTGGCTCGGAGACATAATGGTGAGTTAAGGGTCTGTGTGAACTCTCGTCTCAATAAAAAGATTTGGGTGGATTCACATCCTTTACCTAACATCTGTGAGTTGTTGTCTGGTTTGAAAAAGCAAAGTGGTTTACAAAGTTAGATTTAGCTTCACCATACTACCACACTGAACTATAAGCAGAATCATGACACCTCGATGCGGTTGTATCAGTATTTAGGACGTACCAATATTGCCGAATGCCCTTTACGTTGGCTTCAGCAGCATCAGTATTTTAAAGAGTGATGAGAAACATGCTAAAAGGTATTCAGAGGTTATCTAATTCCCAAGATGATGTATTAATTTGTGCAGCAAACCGAGGAAAACATGATGTTTGGATGCAGTATTGAAAAGGTTTCAATTGTATGATGTTGTTCTTAAAAAAGAAAAGTGTGTGTTCTTGACCGATAATGTTGAATATTTGGTCAATTTAGTTTCTGGTGAGGGTATTGAACCTAAAACCAGTTTAGTCAAGAGTATTTTGGAAGCTAAACTTCCGATGGACAAAACAGGATTAAAGTAATTTTTAGGCATGCGTGCATTTTATTTGCAGTTTATACAGGATTATGCATCACGATTGAGACCTCTTTCCCGTATGTTAATGAAAAGTGTTGCATTTGAATGGAAAGCAGAGTATCAACAGGTTTTTGATTGTCTAAAGGAACAACTGACTTCCCCTAAAGCACTGAAAGATTATGCCTCTGACTTACCTTGTATGTTGACACTAGATGCAAACAACGTTGCGTTAGGATCGGTCTTTACTCACAAGAAGGATGAAGAAATATTTAGGATTGGATACACTTCACAGGTGTTGTCTGGTGCTGAAGACAGTATTCAGTTACTGAGAAGGAACTGCTAGCCTATTGGTGGGCAATCATGAAATTTCAGAATCATTTGTGGGTAAGAGGTTTGAGATTCAAACTTATCACAAATATTTGATTTTCATCCAGTAGTGAGAAGAATGTTTAAGGATTCACACCAAGAATAGCTAGACTTTCCACTAAACTATTGCAGTTTGATTTTGTTCCTGAATACATTTCTGGTGGGAAAATTGTGTGTGCAGACTGCCTGTCTGCAAGGTGATGAGGAATCCATGGATTATGGTAGTGAAGAGAATTTGGAAGACTGTATAACAGCGTCAGTTGATATACCACAGATGGACGGGATCACTGATGAGGATTGGCGATTAGCTATAAAAGTGGGTACTACACTTTGAACTGTAATGGATTTTATCTATTCTAGACAGATTGACCTAGAGAAAAGAATTTGGTAGTTAATTTACAGACTTTTGTTAAAGTAGCAGATGAATTGTCCACAGATGATGGCTTGTTGTTGGGGGGTGACAAGTTTGTACCTCCGATGACACTTAGGAATACCATCATTGTGCAGGCGCATGATAGCCATTTGGGTTCTACAATGACGAAGAGATGTATAATGCTGTCTTTCTACGGCCTTCTATAGAAAAGGAGATTGATCAAATTGTAAAGGACTTTGTTATTTGTTCAAGTTGTTATAAGACTATGAAAGTTAGAACTCCACCATTGTGCCCCATTGACTTACAGTCTTCACTGTGGAAGAAAGTAAGTATAGACATAGTAGGTCCGTTTAATTTGTTGTCGTCTAATTCTCGTTTTGCTTTGGTCAAGATGGATTATTATAGTTAAAGCCCCACCGATAGTGCAGGTTTCTCCTTATGCAGTATCCACCACAACACCGCACTCCAATGTTACATATCAATATTACCAGAAAAAAATGAAAATGTGAAGAGTGGTACTGAAGTGAAAACTATAAAACTGGCACACGAGGAGGGGAATGATTCATGGAGATGGACACTGCAATTGATCAACGGTTACTTTTAATGTGCGTTTGTGTGCATCATGATTTGGGCATTACACGCATGTTTCCCTGACTTTGACCGAGTCAGACGTAGACATATGCTAATAGTATGCTATTAGTGAAGTTAAAGGAAGACCTCTGTGTGCCTTGTTCATGGTGATCCTTATTGCCAAATGACATGAGCAAATGGATGAGAGACTGCTGGCAGCCTGGGTATGGTCTTGCTTAGACTCAGGCATTTAAATATATACAGCCGAGACACGGGATCCAAGCGGAAGGGCTTTAGTGATCTTAGATTTAGGAGTATGTCCAGATAAAAAAATAGAATTCTTATGGGTTAACTGAGGAGAGGGTTGGTCTTGTCCTCACATAAAAGCCTCATCAAAAATATGCCTGATGGCCTGCACAGGCTGAGGGCCAAATGGGACGATCAAGGACAACGGAGGATATAGATTGAAAGGCATCCTAGAAAGGTGGCAATAAAGGCTCAGCTGCACCTGATCCAGCTGAAAGTCCTCTACATGGCATATTACAACGCTAGTAAACGCCACAAAATGGGACGGGCTTGCTCACTGAATTGTTTAAAGATGCACAACAGAAGAAGGCTCCTTCATAAGCATGATTTAAAACTCTACTAAAATACAGGAGATTTGGAGAAACATTATACAAACTGGCACAGGTCATAAAAACTGACCTACCCCCACTGTCTCAATTTCTAATATAGGGGATCCTAACGATGTAGATGTGCCAAGCGTCAGGCTCCTACAGTGCAATGCTGGGCTTGGTTGTAGCAAAAAGACAATGTGCGAGGGCATGAGGCTCCCCGAGAATTGCCACAAAAAGAGTGGCAGGCTGGAATGGACCTATATATTGGGGCAGAATAAGTAACACATGAATCCAGGGGATGCCCACATAAATTCCACAAAGTCCTGGGGTGCTGGATGGAACACTATGGTTATAGAAATAATAATGGAGTACTGGACAATCGAGTAAGTAGGAGACTACCAAGGACGTGAGTTGGAGGCACAAACCCCCACGGACGTTAGCAGCCTAATATATAAATCCTATTTGTTGTCTGAAATCTATGCTAGATAATAGGATGTACAATTGCCTGCCCGATATGGTACATTGATTAGGGGTGGGCGGTTAGCTCCGCGGACGGAGGTTTTGGAATTTTACGACTCCGCACTCCGCTTAGAGCGCGGAGTTCAGCAAAAAAATCCAATTCTTCAGCGTAGCGGAGTTTGCCCCCACCGCCCACCATTAGTTACCTCAAGGAAGGTTCTCTCTGTTAGTTTTAAAAGCAAGACGCTGCTTGCCAGGTGCACTAGATTCGTTTACATGCGCGTGAAGAAGGTGTTTTTTTGTTGTGCCCCGGGGGGACTAATGATGTTTCTATTTCATTTTAATAGAAGGACTCTGTGATCCCACAGGCCTGTAAAATAGCACCAGTTCTTGACACACTGTTTCTATTCATGGTGCCCCCGGGCCCCATGTTGCTGAGACAATAAACGGTGCTCTCTTCTGAACCATCTCTCCCAGCTGCCCCACCACAATCTTCCTTTTGCCTTACTCTTTTCCGGAACTTGTAATCCTCTCTTGTAGTCACATTCTGGATCTGTGAGGCTACTGCCCTCTACCTGCAATACATATCCCAACAGCACCTTTAACTGCGATCCTACTGAAGTCTATTTTGTCCTGCAAGTCGCTGCGAGGTGCAGCGGCACATTCATCCTGCACCACAACTTCCGGCATCTAGTGTGCTCCCTCACGCTGTCTCCCAGTGAACAGGATACTGGGCTATAGAAGTAATAGGGCGTAGCATGGTATGCCGACGGCAACGTCACTCACTGGTCTGGAGCCCATTAGTCCCCACCATCAGGTCAGTGCGTCGTTTATAAGAGGGAGCCCATGGGTCAAAGCACACTCACCGTGGGCTATCTCCTCCACTGAAATCGCCACGGCCTCCGCCTGTATCCTGCTCATCATCCAGACCTGTAACCCACTCCCCATAGCCTAACAGTATGCCTCCAGCCAGTCGCCCCTCTCATGTCTCAAGTAATACTGTCTCGGGTTGGGCTATGCCTCTGAGACATGGAATCACATGCAGCCACGTCACACTCCTGCCAGAAGGACGCGAACGTTGTCATGCACCTCTCTGTCTGAAAAGGCGAATAAGATCCCCCGCTGCTGCTATTTTTGCAGCTCTCCAGTCTTCACTTGGTTCTAGGGCAGAGCGGAACTCTGCTGAATTCCACAGAGTTTTTATGCATCTCCGTGAACTCCGTCCACCCCCGATACTGCTTAGATACGGAAATGTTGTCATTTTGTTCCTTGTGTACGGGTTGCCATGTGTTAAGATACACCAAAAAGTTTAATATAAATATTTTGTTTAAAAAAAGGGACTACTGGCAGTGACAAAGATCCAAGGTGATACTACCCTGCTCACAGTGCTTTATGTCACGCTTCATATTTAAAGGGGTTTCCTCTTCTAGTCTTTCAGTGGGAAGAATTTGATTATATGTTAATCGCTACAGTCCCTGTGATATTTTCTTCCATCCTTTTAAAAATCTAGGACAATTGTCATGGCAAGATTAATTACACTTTCTCTAGTAATAAACACCATATTGCATTTCAGTCCTTCACAAGCTACCTCTGTCATCAGCTGGATGATGAACGCAGCCTTTATTGATCCATTATGTCTCTAGTCAAAGCTGCAGTTGGCACTGTGATGTTCCATGTGACATCTTGCGGATTGAAAAGTTATCACAATTTTGGCATATTCAATGACCAATATGTCCCGAAGCTTATACATTATAAAGGCCCCTAAAATGGTGGAGTTGGAATGCTCGACAGGTCTTTCTGCCAAACCCTCTGCTCTGTTGCAGGAAATCATGCTTAAAGCATTGTAGTGCTGAGTTTCAAACCACCGCTAGAGGAAAGGCTCCACTACAGGTACATTCAATGAATGCACAGAATTTCTTTTTTCAGTGCTGACTTTCTGTCCAGAATGTGTTAAATGGAATAATCAATTCTCTACTTTTGCCTCCTTTGGCGTGTCAAACCATTAGGTTCTAACGTACATCACCGTTCTCTTCTTTTACTCATGCTAAGCAGCTCTCCCTCCACCATAGTATGTCACGAAACCCAAATCGAAAGCAGAGTAAGGTTTACCCAGCTGAGCTTGCACAGAGACAAATGTTCTTAGTGGCTCATTTATTCATACAAATGTACTTATTTTTCGTGATTGAACAAAATATCTATTCATACATACTCCTCATTATAATAGCATCTTATTCAAATTGGCATCTTCACCAACGCATTTAGGGATATACAGAGATCCCTTCATCAGGGTGTTTGCCTGACAATAACTGGGCTGTGAAACGCAAACGGGGAACAGAACCACTAAAAGGGTAAAAGAAAGTACTGTGAGCTAAATGCAGAACATTTCTGTACACCTAGGATAAGCGTAGGTGCGCAAAAAGTGCCATAAATGGTCGCACGTGGCAGATTCAGAATCACAGAATCATGGTCAGTGTACAGATGGAGGTGAGGGAAGGGACGGCATTTGAAAGGAGGTGGACATCTACACAGCGCAACCTTGATAATGATTTTTTTCACCGAATTTGCACACAAATATACTCTGAAACAATTGGAGTTTAAGTGTGTGAAACATGGGAAAAGGGAAGAAATACTCTTCAATTTGCAGGAGTAAGTGTAGGGCTACAGTAGCATACATGGAAATCTTCATAAGTCAGATGTTCATGCCTACTCGTGGGCATATGACTCCCCAAAATTTAAATCTACTAAATCATAGGAGAACGACAATAAATAGATTTCAGACTTTTAAAATGTCTAGGATTTAGTCTCTTTATACAAATAGGAATACTTACAAAAATACCGCTTTGTCATTTTCTTTTATCCCCAGCCACATAAATATACTCATGTGTATTGTGAATGATGATTCTTCAAGATCACCTTTAATAAAACCTCACAAACTTAGTGATAATCGACCATGTTTTTGCCCTTTGCTCATACACTGCAGCACACCAATTGTGGTATCAAAAGGCAGTTGGAAAATACGTTCTTCACTATTTAATCTTTGCTCAAACAAAATACAAAAATCACCAGCAAATTGAACCATTTATTTACTAAGTCAATAAAAAAGTGCATAGTACAAGCCCTTTACCTAGATCCAAGTTCTAATTAAACGATAAATCGTAAACTCTGTATGGCACAATAATTATTTTGCTTGGCATAATTCAAACTTCTCAAACCAGCAATTTGCACATGGTACATCACAATTCTGCTATTGCTCAACAGAACGAAAACACATAGTATCCTTACTTTTGGAACAAAACCACTGTGATAAGTAGCCTAAACGTTTGTGATCCGAGAAAAACATATGGACTACATATGACACTGTAAAGCTGATTATCTCTTCAAACTATTTAAACCTTAAAAGCTAATAGCCAAGTATATGTTAAAATTGGCAAATACTAATTACTGTTCATCAAACTGACCACTGTGCTGCTTAATTTATGGTGATATATTTCACTGCTTAAATGATGTAAATCCAAGTACAAAGAAAACATATGATGACATATCAGTGATGGCCTTTGATGGAACTAAATTTACTTTACTATAATGCTAAAATACACATACAACTTTGTTTCACACTGTTGACTGAAAAGAGTATGCCTTACGGCAAGATACATCGCAAAACAAGATTCGGCCCATAAATATATCACATTGCATCATTTACTGAACGCTTATCTCCAATACAATCTACTAAGTGGAAATGACAGTCCACTTGTGAAGCATGGCAGGAGTCTCCCTTACCGTAAGTCTTCAGAAGAAGGGTAATCTCTGTTAGCATGAGAACCCAGGACAGTCCACTATATCAAAAAGAATACTGCATGGCATTAAAATAAATTTAGGTAATGTAAAAAAAAAGTTTGTGCAGATACACATATAGTTTACGGGGACACTTTAAAGATGTTAAACCTTCTATGTAGCAGAGATGACATCAAACATAGCAGCAGTCGCAAAATGAGAGCAGATGTTCACATCAGGGACATCTGATACGGCTAGGTATGGAAGTCATTCCAGACTGTACCTTAAGGGTAGAAATGTCTATACTTTAACAGCAGTGAGCCTCACTGCTTCCAAATTATGGTGAAATAAATCCCAACAAGGAAACCATACATTTTATTCATAGTAATAGAGTACTGATGTGCTTATGTGGACTTATATGATCCAAGGCACTGAATGTTTAATATCATAATCTTGCAATATTTATGGATATTACATTGAAACTTCTAATATGTGTTTGCTTGTTTTGGATAACAATCAGCATTCGATCTAGGATTAGAATAATTCAATTCTCAAAATTCTATCACACAATATCTTAATTCTATGATAATGAGGGGATGCTATTTTTAACATAAATACACTTTTACACATTACTTAAATTATGAAGTTAATAGCCAGTATAATTCTGCAGACTATGGATCTGTGATGTTACAGTTAGAACTTTGGTTGCATTTTCTCCTCTTATTTTCATCTTCCTTAGTCTACAATATCTTGGATTACTGACACAAAGAAGCAAAAATACATTTCTTCCCCCAATGCAAAGCGGAGGGCACAAAGTAATGTGAATATTGTAAGTGCTAAGCAGAAGGTTCCCAGTGTTATAGCGGTAGCAAATCATTTGATGAACTCAGTCTTCAACTGTCGCCTACCAGATCACTTTTTTTGCAAACCGTTCAAAATGTACTCCCTACAACCCAGCTGGTGCATAAACCTAAACAGTTTTCCTACAGACACTAAAATTGAGCTTTTTATAAAAGATTTCCAATCCAGAAACGTTGTTTACACAAGAATTGTTACCGATTCTTATTAAAAAGCTATTACCACCATATTAAATATTTTAGCTCTTTGTGAAGTAAAATGGGTTAATTTAAATGGCCAATAAACATCAGAACATGGATATTAACATACTGAAGGGATATTGACACACTTAAGGATCATTTGCAGAAGGTAACCTATGTTAAGCGGTTACGCACAATCAACATAAAGGATTTCCATATCGCCTTTTGGCATTCCCCTTCAGACATTAGGAAGTGCTTCATCAATGGCCACTGACAAATCGCTTCCTCTCTCAAGATACTGTTCAGTCTCACCTCAGGTAACAAGTGGTTAATCATTCTTTGTCCCCAGCTACAGGCCAGAGCATAGATTGTGAAAGAAGTTGTGCTCTCACATTTAGATTACAGTAAAGCCTTACACTTAGGTATTTATCAGAAGCAGTGGAACGTGGATGGAATGACTTAAGTTTAAATCTTATGGGTGCAATAAATCTGCACAAAAGGGAACTACACTGGTCTCCAGTGAGACAGCGGAGCATGTCTGACCACATTTTTTAAATCAATTAGTAAGCTTGCTTTTCACTTTGTCATATCGACATATATGACAAAGTCTCTTTTCCAGTGTGAATGTTTTTTTCTAAAACCTAAAAAGCTGAGGCATGGGGCAGATCCCTTCAAGTGTACAGGACCAGGTTTTGAGTAATATCCTTCACTCCAATCTGAGAATCCAACAGCATAATGTGAAATTTCGTTACTCAGACTTTTAGTCTGTACTAGGCGTACAGCTAATGCTGCATTTGACTCCACTATGTGTTTGAATCTCCTTTTCAATGGGCTTTCCCCTATTTATGTTAGTTGATAACAGTACCAACAAGCAGAAAAATGACTACACATTCTATCAAAAGACATCAACATAACAAGGCACATTTTAATGAGACTGCCTCAGGATTATGTGGCTGTCCCTTAAATAATGTTCAATATCAATGCATGTTTTACAGTATATAGTATAAGCGGAGTTTGGAAAAATAAGAAAAGCCAACACCAAATTAAATGGAACATTTAGCAAGATGCAACTCAATCCACTATTTCTACAACATACCACCAAACTACACATTCTGAACAGGTCTTCCTTCCTAAGTTGCTACAGTCAGACCTATAATAAAAAGACTAAATGTGGGCACTTCATCATGGTAGGTTTGCATCCAGAGAACACCCCACTTAATATTCTGTACTCATCTCTTCTATGTAGTGCCTCTGCAGAGCCAGAAGGGCAACAGACCAGTGCAAGCTTCAAATATAAAAAAAAGAACTCTTGGGTAGGAAGGGTATCTCTAGACTTTACAGAGCCTTAATAGTAAACGTACCTGATGTGTTCACTAAGCTACGCACGAGGTGGGAGGATGATGTGGGGGAACTGGAAGATGAGGAACGGATGTTGTTCCGAATGGCCCCAGAACCCTGGCGATTTCAGGTAGGCTTAAGCTCATACAATTCAAATTCGTTCACAGAATCTACTATCACTTATCTAGGCTCTGAAGGATAGGGAGCACCCCTAGCTTGCATGACTCAGGTGTGGCCATCCAAAGGTACATTTATGTATGTCATTCAGGACTGTCCGATAATTGCAAAGTGTTCAGAGCAAATTCACAAGTTATGCAGAGAGGTCTTCAGCCAAAGCATTATACTAGAACCCAAGATGGCTCTGTTGGGCTCCATGGAGGAGTGGGGAGGTTCAGTAGCCCGTGCTCAGTGGCAGCCGACATGGGGCTTCTCGTAGCTAAGCGAGACATAGCAGAAAGGTGGAAGGAGAAATAGGTCCGCACCAAAGTTAATGGCTCAGTAGAATGGACCAATGCTTCAATGCTGAAGCAGTATATAGAGGACAGGGTTGTAACAAAAAGTATCTATGGATTTGGGGGCCATGGTGTAATGATTATGGATACTTGGGAGAATTTTCACATCCTGGCAGGGTCGTGGAAAGCATTCATGGGCACGTATTGCGGGATATACTGGCACAATACGATTTGCAATGTAATGCTAGATGCAGATCACCACTTTACAGCAATGCTAGTTGAGAATTATGAGGTTTTTGCTGAAAAAACTAATACAAAGGTAAAAAAGATTTATAAAAAAAAAAATAGAAACATTATATAACAAAGTGTGAAGTTACCTATAGTTATAAATTAAATATGTGGAATGCACAGTTTTATATTTTCATTCTTCCTGAAGCAATCATACATATCGTTTTCATATTATTTGACTTACAATATCTCAAAAGTTTCAAAGGATTAAAAACATTTGCTAAGTTACAGTGGCAACCTCTTGGACAATTGTTTCTGCATTGTTTTCTGGAAGTTTCCTACCTACATGCACACAAAGGGTATGCTACGTTTGATAAGCCCTAATCAGCATAAGCTAGTTTACATCTACCAAACTATCAAGTTCAGCAGAGGGGGGGTAGAGATACTGATTGAGTTGTTATAACATTGATACTTTCTGTTGCATCTAGCATGATTGTGAAATCAGATTGTGAATTTTTTAAACATCAGGGGGAGGAAAAATAATCTTCCATTGTCCTCGTGCAAAACTAGAAAGAGGATTTGGGACCTGGTGATGCACCAAAAAACATGTTGTCAGATTGGAGAAGTTCTGTAAAGTACAGCGACAAGGCCAAAGTTGAGCAATGGGAATTAGAGTTGAGTTGCAGGACATGCTGATCTCCAGAAGATTTCGATGAAATAAGAGAAAAAGGAAAAAACGGAGAAATTCCATGACAAATCTGGAAGTAAAGCATGGCAGGACTTTTTGAGCAGCTCCAGACAGCATGCGAACTACAGAGTGCTGCTTTTCATGCAGCAAAGATCTATTGACAGGATAGTCACACATCATGTAGCATTAAATTCAGAAACAAAAGCAAAACCATGACACTTCCAAAAATCACTAATTTGGTGGGCCTTAATGTTTACGGCTTATTTGTCTTATCTGATCATCTCATGTTTAAATCCTGAAGCGCTAGCATTTTAACCTGTTGCGCCTTTTTGTCCTCCAATAATACTAAACTTGGACAGTGGGGAGGGGTGCAATAATCTACACTCGATGAAGTATCAGAATGAAATAACTTATGTAGATCACCGTAGATGTGGATATTGTCACTGGGCTCGATGACCCAAAATCATAAAGACAGATGGATTTTTATTGTGCTTTTAACTGACGAGGTGTTTAACTTTTTCTGCTTTTAAATTGTAAGTTTTAATTAACTGAACAATAAACTATTCGTTCCTACCAAAAATCTAAAACAGAGGACGATATAAGGCAGTACCACAGGGGAACCAATAGAGAAACCAATCCTTGCATGCTACGTTATAGTCAGAACAAAACAGAGGTTATTAAATTCTAAAATTACAGGGTTCTTTTTAGAAACAATTTCTCCGAGGAATAACCAACCAGTTGCAATGGAGGAAAAGCAGGATGACCTAATGCTAGGTTTGCAAAACAAATGAAACTTTAATACATAGCAAATGAAGAGATCTCCAACTACATGGCATTCTGGGCGTGTTGCAGAAGTCTAATGTTATCTACGATTTAGTAAAGTACACCTACTAAAATAAATACACTTGAACTTTAACGTCAATTCCCTATGTCTGAAACATATATATGATGGTTAATCATTGAGAGATTACTGTTTGTGTGAGCTTGGACAATTTAGGCTACAACACCGAGTACTTAACAAAGATTAAAAGATTAATCTTGTTTGCCTGTTGTGTGGTTTAATGATTTATTTAGACTGATGGGCAACTGGCTGCTCCTAGTCAGTCTTATTTTTCCTCGCTCTATCTACCTTCCTCAGAGAATGTAAATCTACACAGAGTTCTTGTACGAAATACAAGCATGAAATGTTTGCACTACAAGACTATTTCTTCCAAACACCTTAGAGTAAATCGCAGGCAAGAAACACAGCCATTATAAGATTCAAATTTCTTGTGGATTATATATTTTTACATACAACTTAGCAACAGAAACGTTTTTAAACTAAATTAACCATCTTCTGTTTGCCTGCTTATCTGTATAAATTCCGGAGATCGGGTTGCTTATGCTACTTTGTGAGAAATGGGCAATGCAGCAGACTTTTAAGTAATAATATGAAATGGAAACTCCTGAAAGGTTAAATTCACACTCAAACAAGATATCAGCCATGCATATGAAAATTCAGTATAATGCTTCCGCAGCCTGTGCCACAGACCTATAGACAGCTATCATTTATTGCTAACAGCTTAAAAAAGATACACAGATTGTTTTTATTATATTTTATCGAAAGCAGCTCGAGCTACTTAAGGAATAAATTAATGAATTTGCAAAGTGTCCCGTTAAACCGTCATGGCTTAAGCACATCTTGGAAGCTCTTATTTTTTTCTATTGGAATTGTAATTCCTTGCACATTTTTGGGCAGCAGACACCCCGAATTTCGTTTTTCTTTTTAACTGGGGATACAGTGGTAGTAAAAATAAATGCACAGAATTATATATATATATATATTTTTTGTGACTCCTGCAAAAGATTTACTTGACAGCATTTTAATAACATTTAGCAGAACTACATACGTGCTTGCACATTTTTTATGCAAAGTTCTAGAAATGTACATTCCGAGTTAATTAAAAAGATCTTTCCAGAGATATCATAAGTCAAGCATATAGGTCTACAGGCCACAAGAGACCTTTTTCCTACAAAACAGTTATATAATTTGTATGCCGGGCAAACATCAGAGCAGATATGGCATTTTAGAGAAGTTAAGTAGAAACAACAACTTTGTGTTTTAATTTTTGGCTTGTGTAATACAATGTTTCAAATAGCTTTTAGGTCTAAAACAAATCTATTGAGTGGCCTGTCATGCTTTCCATTAAAAAACACAATTTGCACATTTCTGTGAGAAGTAAGGCACTAGCTTAGATTTTGTAAGACATAAGCAAATTGGCTGATCTATAGAACAACCTGTTGGCTTTTACACTTGACACATATCTATATAGACATACATATACACGTGAGCCACTTCAATCTAAGCTGTATGTGTTTTACATTTTTAATACACTGTCTCCCATCTGATGGCTTTTCATATATAAAATGTTTCACAACGAAAGCTCATGCTGAAGTCTGGAGTGCTGGAATCGTTAGAATTGTTTTCATTTCATTTAGCCTCTAACATCAGTAAATAAAAATTATGATTGGCCCAGTGGCAAAAAATAATCAAAGGAATGTTTGAGGTCCTGTCGCATGTATACTTGATGACCACGTTAAATGTCAAAGCTCAGATGCGTCCAATGCACGATGTACACTGACGTGCAGAATATTACCAAGGTTTAAATTTCAATAAGTGCTAATCATTTTAACTCAACTCATACACCAACCATGTTTCTGTCACAGCTCTACTGATCAAGACTGGAAATATAATTTCGACAACTAGATATAGTTTACAAATAAAATATTCTATGCAAATGCAAAAAAGGAAAAGAAGTGTAATTTTGTTTCCACGGGTTGTCGGGTCACGCTAGTCCATTTGGTCAGATATCTTCTTGATTGTTAGGCCATTGTCTAGTCCAGGGGTGGGGCTGGAGGTTCATGTCCTAGATTCTGCGAAAATAGTAAGAGAAATGTGTTACTTTTAAACTTAAAAATAATCAATTAGTCTTATAAACCCAGCAAAATAATTCAGAGTGCACAGTGATACCTGAGCTTCTACGTATGCAGTGCCATTTATTTCAATTTAGTTAGGAAGTAGACTGCGGACATAGTTTCTCAAACACCTGGAACCCTTCTGAACAAACATCTGGCAGAGACATGAAAGCATTTACTATGGTATGAATATAGAGTGCAAGGGGCGCAAATAAACATATAATATGAATTCACCTCTAATAAACATATGACATGAATTCGCCTCTAACAAGAGGTAGAAATCCTAAAGGCTCTTTGATGAGGACATAATTCTTTTCACTTTTTAACTTTATACTCTACGGATTTATCAAGCAGCATGCTACCACTAGGATCACAGGCTCTCAGATTGCTCTGAAACAGATATGGTCCACTTTGGCTAACAGTACTTCAACTGCCTCGCCACAATTGTTTGCGCTGGTACGAGCCAGGCAGTAGAGGATCCAAAACACAGTTGCAGATCTTCACAGCTCTGGAATGAATTCTTCCTCAGGCGTCTTTGCTCGGGGCAATAAACACCAGTTCCCATTCCTGCCAGCAGTGCCACAGCAAGGAAAAAAGAGAACTGGATGCTCCAATTTAGTATGGATCTGGGGATGAAAAAAGCAGAGAACTAATTCCTCCAAGATTTGCCCTTGACCATGTCCTTCCGATGAAGTTCTGAGAACCTACAAGAAGTAGAAAGAAGAAAACAAGGAGGAGCGAGAAAGAGTATAGGCTGCATCAAGCCAGGCCATGGGTGTAAACAGAACTGCAGAGTGTAGGTGAGATCCATGTGGTGACAATGGAAGCTTTGCACATTATTCCGTGAGAGGGTGTATAAAGTCAGAACTCCAGATAAGAGCACAGAGACTATGGGAAAAGGGTGGTGAGCCTATTTGCTTCCATGAAGAGAGTAACTTGGAATATCTAAAAAAGGAAACCTACCCTGTAAGTAAACCTAAAATCTTTTCAGGCCCCAGTCCAAGTGGTTTAGCTGCAAGCCTGCAATACAACAGCTGTTGAAATTGCCTTCTAATGATGACAACCCCTGTGGAGCCATACTAACTCTTTAGGCAGATTCTCTTGCAGGTCACTTCTGCCTATTTAGTCATTCTGGATAAAGGATACCTTTTCAAGCTTTAATTCTCACCAAACAATAGAATCAACTTTGATCACCACATCATAATTTCACTCATACTAGGTGCATATAAAGTTCTTTTAAATTTCCAACTCCTATTAAAGACACCCTAAACATATGCATTCATTAAAGCTTCTGGCACTGGGAGCACCAGCACCATCCAGTCCCCTTATAACAAATTATCATCTGAGCCCCGCTTAAGGTACTGCAGCACTAGAACACTTCAACTTTAGCAGCCCAGAGCTCTGACAACTAATCCCTACCAACTGCTCCAAATTGTAGATTAAAATGAAATTTCTTAAACCAGGATGACAACAGAAAGAGAAAATATCACATCCAAGACCTTTCAATGAAGCATCCTAATCTACTGCAGAGTCAAAATTGTCCAGACCAATTATCTTGAAATGAAAGTCCTATCCACAACCCCAAAATGGATCACCAATGAATTAGAAGATGATTGCCATATGCATTTTCCCCATTGTGAATATGGTAGGGCCTTAAATGGTGTCATTGCTAAGTTGGATTTGGAATTACTGCATTGTGCTACTGATAAACATAACATGATATGCCCCACATTCACAGGTAGGAATGCTACGTCTAATATCGATCACATTATTATTTCTAGTAATAGTGTACATTTATGCTCACCCCCCTGGATAATGGCCCAACCAACTAGTGATCATAACAGTATTTCTCTGTATTTATTATGTTGGGGCTTTAAAAGTATCATCAGTGTTCCTCACAGTTCATGTATTGCCCCCATCAGACCGAATGGTGTTCGGATAAAATGGGCTGGTATGGACCCATCTAAAATCCAGCATGATGTTATTATACAGTGTCAGAATGAAATTCAAGCTTGTTTAGGGGACGAGGTCGACCCAGTGGTGCTACTTGATAATTTTACTAAGATTAATAATATTGTGGAGAACCTTCTGTTGAAACCAGTGTGTAAAAATAACAAACCTAAGGTAGGCTGGTTTGATGAAAACTGTATAGGGGCTTTGGGCCGTCTTAAACAAGCTCTAGGGTGTAAGCCAAGAAACCCGGATATAATCAAGGCCTTACGTACAGAATATGCCTTAGCCCTAAAAACTAGGAAATTAGATCTCCAAAAAAGAGCCTGGGCAGATTTAAGTCTGGCAGCCGATACCAAAAATAACAAACTTTTTTGGGATACAGTTAATAGTACCTTCTTGAAGGATGACCACATCCCAGAATTCAATTCTTATATTAATTGTAATTCTTGGGTAGCCAATTTTTCTAATATTTTTAACCCACTAGATAAAGATGTTCAACTCACTTTGTCTAATCAAAATCCCGTTGAATGGCCAAAATTGCCCTTGCTAATTAGTATAGAGGAAGTTTTTGAGGGCATAATTAGTAGTAAGGGGGGGGTAAGGCCCCGGGACCCGATGGGGTCCCTATAGACCTTTATAAAACTGAAATGGTCTTATGGTCGCCGTTCTTAACCAGAGTTTTTAACGTTGCTGTTGAGACTCATTTTCCCTTATCATGGGGCCAATCTATTATAATACCAATTTATAAGAAGGGTGTTAAGACCGATGCTTGTAATTATCGTCCAATTTCTTTATTGGACTCGTCCATTAAGATCATGAGTAGGGTCATGCTATCAAGACTAGAAACCTGGGTACAAGAAAAGTCAGTCCTTACCCAAGTGCAATATGGTTTCAGAAAGGGCGTTGGCACACTGGAGCAGTGTGTCAACCTGGATCTTTTGATTGGCAAGTACATATTAGCTAAGGAGGGAAATTTATACTTATGTTTTGCTGACCTTAGCAGCGCTTTTGATTTAGTAGACCACTCCATTCTATGGCCTTTATTGTTAGATATGGGTGCCCCCAAAGAGATAATATATTTCTTGGCTAGATTATACGGGGAGCTGTCAAGTAGGGTGCGGTACGGTCATTTAGGCGAATATACTCCGCCTTTTAAAGTTAAAAGAGGCATCCGACAGGGCTCCATTACTCTTCTCATTGTTTATCAATGAAGTCGACGCAGCTCTGAAATTGTTTGAGTCAGATGCCCCTAGGGTGGATGGGAAGCCTGTCCCAATTCTTTTATATGCCGATGATGCGGTCTTACTTTCTCGCACTCCTATTGGGCTACAGCGTCTTATTGATAATTTTACTTTTTTATCACTAAAGAAAACTTCTAATCAACAAATCAAAAACTTTTGTTATGGTTTGTGGTAGGAACCCTATAACATCTAGTTCTTATTTTATTGAAGGCTCTAAGGTTCAGATTGTTAAGACTTTTTGTTACTTGGGTATTACTTTTGCAGGGAATGGGTCTTGGGCCCAGGAACAGGAAAATGCCTGCTCTAAGATGCTTAGAAATATAAATGGTATTTTTAGATTTGCGGCCAAATTGGGTAACCGACGCATTAAAGATATGTTGGCAATTTATGAGACACGATGCGTCACTGCAGCTCTTTATGGGGCAGGTGTTTGGGGTCATTTTCAGGGTAAAATATTACAACAAACCGAAAATTCGTTTTTAAAACGTTTACTTTGTGCCCCCTCCTCTGCCTCCACTGAATTGATCCACCGTGAGGTGGGCATTAAATATATTTCAGATTTGGCTTTAACACGACCTCTTTTATTATGGAAATCTATATGGTCAAAAGAGGAAACATTATTTACTCATATTATACGGGACTGCCTCAAACTGGAGAATTGCCTAAGAATACCCTGGCTTAATTATATCATTTATTGGTTTAAAGTTTTATTCAACTGTGATATTCGATTGGACCCTGGGTGTACCTTATCTGTTGCTAGAGCCGAGATAAAACTAACTGTGTTAGCAAATAAAATAGAGGCTCGTTCACGTGTTACTAAGAATCAATCAACTCTCCTCTTTTATTTGCAACTGGACCTTAAACAGGGTTTTCAAACCTATCTGTCAGTCGTGACAAGAGCTTCGCATCGTTTTGTGTTGACACGCCTAAGATTGGGTATTGTACACCATCTTGTTAATTTTCCTATTATGAATCAGTGCTCTGTACACGTATGCCCATGTGATGGAGTTTCACGACAAAGCTGCTGCCATATGTTACTATTTTGCACATTTTATTCTCATTTTAGGAAATTTTATTTAAAACCCTTCTTCCTACATTATAATATAAGATCTACCACAGATGCTTTGAACTTACTTTTCAGATTGGATGACGCACGATTGTGTTTCTATTTAGCTACATTTATTCTGAAATCTATCAGCATCAGGAAATCTATGATTAATGATATTTGATTGTATGTTTTAAGGGTATTATGTAATTATATGTAATTTTATGCATTTGTATTTTTGTATTAGGACAATATAAGATCCAGCAAATGTTGGGACCCCATGTGAATTATGCACTTGCACTTTGTATTTGTATTAATTTGTTTACGTGCCTTGATGTACTTGCACTTTTATCCCACGGTTTTATATTGTAGATTAAGTTTTTTTATGTCTGTACAGCTTATATGGTTGATTTATTTAACCGAATAAAAGCTTAAAAACTGAACTGGATCACCAATGCCTTCCCTATGTAAACAACAGAGGTTGCATCTCTAACTTTCCTTAGCACCCTCTGCTTCCTCGGAATCCTATTCTTTCTGCCAACCACCTCAGACTCAGTGCAAGATAAACTTCCTATCTGTGACTCACCTCAACAACCAATCAGTCAAAAAATATGACCAACTGACAATGCCACTGATACCAATATTATCTTGTACCTGGCTTAATAACACCTATGTTCACCACAATGAGCTCCTCACTTCTAGTGGTTTTAAAACATCCAACCTGGCCTTACTCTAAGGTACCACTAAGTCCTATCTCCATCACAGAAATCCCTCTAAACTCTTCTTCTGACACCCTAAACACACGATGCCAGGTGCTTAAAATATAGCAATTCATGTTTGCAGGACATCCCATTCCCCCAGGCATAAAATCAAACTTTAACTCAGAAATTATGAAGGTCACCTCCACCACATCTAATGGATTCAAGAGAATTACCACCACTAGAAACTTTAACATGTCCATATATGATAACTCAAACTCCTTTGCTTCCTCAGTCCCATTACCATAATCACATTTCCAGTTGCGCCATCGCCTCAGTCATAAGGCAGATTTTACACTTTATCTTTTTTAATTCTTCATTCGCCACACCTATCCACCAACAACCAAAGACAAGATTTGATGCCATACTTTGCTCCAATTTGCAATGTACTCTCTGCACCACCCAAGCGATTCAAAAGCACTCTACAAACTGGCCTGTTTCAACGCTTCAACACATTCTTTAACGGCCAACTAAAACTGTGCGAAAATTTCACTACTGTTTAAAAATAGTTACTACTTCTCCAAGCACTCCACTCTTAAATCTCAGATATCCTGGAAAGAATCTTTTTTGAAGAGTCACATCCATAAAGAATCTGCCAGAAGCTGGTTTTGTCATGAGTTACTCATGCAGAAACATGAATTTAGTCTCAAAGAAAGCAAATGGAGAGAAGTCAGTCTATTAGCAGGCCAATCTGATTACAGGACCTATCAAGAAGTTCCATCAGCAGGGTTTACACCAGTGATGAAAAATCTCAGGTTTTACATCAGTGATGAAAAATCTAAGTCATCAGTTGAGGGACACTTGAGTAGGTGGTTGGAGTCCACAAAATATTTACTTCTTTTCTATCAGGCTGTTCTCAAACCATACCTGCCTCTTCTAACAAAATGGTAATTATAATTACTAACTTTGGCTTTTGTCTTGTTATCCATGTTGAATATATATATATATATCCATGTTGAATATATATATATATATATATATATATATATCTCAACATATACACATGGACGAAAACATAAGAACAGGGGTCCAAACCAGACGACAGCCAAAAACCACTCAAGTAAGGAAATAGATCATGTAATGGACGTGGTAACTTCTGACACAGCAAACGATCTGAGAGCTAAAGGATTGAAAATGGTAAACTTGTCAAGTAGGACACTGTCAACCAATGAAACTAAAGTACTATGCAAAGGTCTGAATTATTGTCCATCTGAGAAATGTAACTTCATTGATGTACATGTAGATTTACAAAAAACTGATATGTATGCGCAGTAATCACCCCTAACAATATATCTCGGTTGTCTAGTAAGCAAGCATGGCATGCAACAAATGGAGATTGTACAAGCATTTGAGATAATCCATTCACTCTAGCAGTCTGGGAAAGAATGGATTTTAACTGTTTTGTACATGTCTAGTATTGTATATTGATATGTGTAAATTTGTTTGTGTTTTTATGGAGCGTTGTAAATATTGTGGTTTTAAATATGTATATATTATCTGTGTTTTTGTAGCCATGAAGAAGTCCCAAGGCGGGCCGAAACGCGTTACTGAATTATACTGCAACTATGGATTGGTAATCAACACTTATACCATTAAGATTAAAATCCCATGATCTGATCTATAGAAGACACAGCACATCATAAATAAGGATATCAATATATAAGATCAAGCCCTGAAGAAGTCCCAAGACGGGACGAAACGCGTTGGCTACCTTTGGAGGAATCAATCTGTGTAAAGAATAAAGAATTTCAGAAATTACAAAAACGGCTCCATGGATCTAATTGTGACCTACTAACTGTGATATCTTTACCTTGATATATTATTGAAATCACTTGAGAATAGTGGGTGCTGATCATTTTCTTGCTTATATATGTGTGAATCTTTTTCACTATTTGGGGAATAGGAGGCCTTTTCTCCTGATCCTTGAACCCCTCGGATATTATCCCTACAGTGTAACAAGTGCGGTATTCTATGTCTAAGGTCTCCTTGTAAATCATTTGCTTTAAAACTAATGGTTGTCTTTTAAAACCAGAACCTATAATTTGAACAGAATGTATATACACATTCCTATATTGTGTGGATTGTTTTGCTATTGAGAATACGTTTTTTTTTTTTAAAGATTTTTTCATTATTTCGAAAAACATATTGGTCACAAGTATATCAGCATTTAGTACAGATTCATACAAATGTTTACCACAGAGCATATCTAACAAACGTATACAGTCACTTAGCCAATTGTATCCTGTCTGTTCCATCAGTTCTCTGTCATTTCCATCTCAGTAGTAGGTGATATACACAATTCACCCCGGTATATATTCCACTTTCCCCATTTTCTATCCCATTTCTTGGGACATCCTCTAGACTTGAATACCTCTTTCTCTGCTATCATACATTTATCTAGTTCCTTTGCCCAGCTCTTCGATGATGGGACCTCAGCCGCCCCCCACTTCATCGCTATAGTGCGTTTCACCAGTGTAAATCCTAGGGTAACCCACTGTTGTTCTACCCCTGTAAGGTCCGTCGCCTCCCATATGTTGAGGAGCCCCAATTGTGGTGTCATTTTAATCTCTTTTCCTATTGCTCTCTTCATGTGACGTTAAGCCTTTTTCCATAAGGTCTGTATGTGGGGACATTCCCAAATGATGTGATAAAAAGTTGCTTCCCCATGACATCGGCGGAGACACAAGGCATCCTGTCTACTCCCGATCTTTGCAAGAGTGACCCCAGTGAGGTAAGTTCTATGTAGGACTTTTAGTTGGATAAGACGGAGTCTAAGAGGGATGGCTGCCTCCTTTGGGGACATCAGCGCCGTTTGCCAATCGTCATCCTCAATTAGTCCCAGATCGGTTTGCCACTTTTCTCGGAGGGATTGAAACAAGTCAGGTAAATTATTACACAGTTTCCGATACGTTAGCGACACATCTTTTTTTAACAGTGGTTCAGAAAGCAGTCTATCCTCTAAAGGGGACGACTCCGGCACCTCCTCGGTACCCAAAAGTGCTGCTTTGAGGGCGTGACGGATCTGTAGATAGCAGAATACCTCCCCCTGAGCTAGATCATACTCCTCCTTTAATTCTGCAAATTTCAGTATTCTTCCTTTTTTCCACAAATGGCCTACCGTAGAGATACCTATAGTGTCCCATCTGTCAAACCCTGGTTGGTTGCATAGCGAACCTAGTTTTTCAGCTGACAACAGCGGAGTAGCTTGAGTCAGTACCTCCAGCCAGCCAAGTCTTCTATTGGCCTGACGTCAGACCTCCACAGTATGGGCCGTAGGGCCCAGGTACCGACCCCTCCTAGCTTTCGAATAGAGGGCCCCTAAATAACCTTCTCTTCCCATTTGGTATTTATCTAGGAGATATGCAGGGTCCAACGGGGGGCGATACATCCATTGGTTCACCACCACCAGCTGTGAGGCCCAATAGTACAGACGCATATCTGGGAGTGCTATACCTCCGTCATACCATCCTCTGGTTAGTTTATTTAAGGCGATGCGAGGCGCCTTTCCATCCCATAGTAGAGTCCTAACCTCGCTCTCAATATTTTTAAAATACGATTCGGGGACCTTATGTGGACAATTCTGAAGGATATAAAGGAATCGGGGGTGAGCCAACATCTTGTAAAGGGCGGCTCGACCCAACAAGGAGAGGGGTAGTGTTCTCCAGTATTTGACATCATTGCGTAGTCTGTCCAGCGGCACAGCTAGATTTTTAGTGTAAAACAGATTGGGATCAGGGGTCACATAGATCCCGAGGTACCGGAATTCCTCCACAGCCCTCTCCACATCGCACCCCAATGGGAGTTTAGGGAGCGGTCTGTGAACAGCAAAAATCACTGATTTGGACCAATTGATTGAGTATCCGGAATATTTACCAGAATTAGTGAAAATATTTAAAATTCTATGCACCGACCTTGCTGGCGACGCAAGATACAGCAGAATATCATCAGCATAAAGAGATATTCTGTCTTCTTGCCTTTCTGCCCACTTCAACCCCCTCAGCAGTGGATCTCCTCTGACCCACGATGCCAATGGCTCTAATATCAATGAGAAGATCAGTGGGGACATTGGGCAACCCTGACTTGTGCCGCTTCTCAATGAAAATGTCCTGGACAGGCGATTGTTGACCTTAACCTGGCCTTTGAGGTCTGTGTAAAGTAACTTAACCCATCCCAGGAACTTTGGGCCGAACCGTAGGCGCCGCAGTACCTCGAATAAATATGGCCATTCTATTGAATCAAACGCCATTCTGGCGTCCAGGGATAACACAACAGCATCTTCCTCTATGACGTGCTTGCGGCCCAGAACACTGTGAAGACGACGGACATTCAGCGCCGTGTTACGGCCCGGCATAAAACCAGACTGGTCTACATGAACCAGTGACGTGATAACAGAAGTTAGGCGAATAGCCAAGATTTTCGCAAGGATTTTCGCTTCTGCATTGATTAAAGAGATCGGTCTGTAGGAGCTACAGCTATCTGCAGGTTTCCCTGGCTTACGGATAACAACGATAGAGGCCAATCTTTGATCCTCTGGCAGGATTCCCTTTTCATAGCTTTCGTTGTACATGTTTCTCAGATGAGGCACGACGAGCGAGGCAGTTGATTTGAGAAATTCAATGGGGATCCCGTTGGGCCCCAATGCCTTCCCCGACTGTATGCTATTTATTGCTTTGCCGATCTCATCGTCGGTGAGATCCACCTCTAATGTGTCTCTTTCCTCCGAGGACAGGGTAGGCAGACGCATATCTGCCAATAGTTGGCGAGAGTCCTCCGCTGTGGTGTTGACCGAGGGCGTATAAATACTTTCCAGGTGATCCGCGAAGGCATCCGCAATTGCCTGTGGGTCCAGTAAAGTCTGCGTGCTATCAATTTTTAATCTAGGTACCCAACGTTCTGTTTGTTCCCTTTTTTCTAACCATGCGAGCAGCTTGCCCGCTCCATCTCCCATTTCATAAAGCCTATGACGCGTGGCCAGTAATGTGGCTCCAGCCCGCTCCCGGGCTAGAGTTTTGTATTCAAGTTGTTTAATGGTTAGGTGATGTTCCGTGAGTTCGCTAGGTGACCGTGAGTGTTATGTTTCGAGCTGCAGAAGCTCCCTCTCAATGTGTTCTATTACAGTTGCTGCTTTTTATTATATCCGACCTTGAGAGGTAAAGCCTGTCCTTTCACCACTGTTTTAAAGGCCTCCCATATTTTCTGCGCCGAGTCCACCGATCCGACATTTTCCTTGAAATAGTTCTCAGATTGTAATATTAAATTCTCTTTTATATCTGGGACCTTGAGCAGCCAGGGATTAATGACAATGGTATTGCGTTGTCTCTGATTATAATTTGTGAATTCCACCCATACTGGGGAGTGATCAAAAATGCCACGTGGTAGACAACGTGGTTTCCGAAAGGTACCAATGTTCACTGATTGGGTCAAAAAATAGTCAATACGGGAGAGGCTTCTGTGGGCACTTGAGTAATAGGTGAAGTGAGTCAGGTCTGGAAGGAAATAGCGCCATATATCAATGACGCCCATGGCCGTGATAAACTCTGACATGTGTGTGTTGGAGCGTGTCTGGGGGCGTATCGGTTGTCTATCGACTTGGTCATTAGGGGTCACATTGAAGTCTCCCCAAGAATTAGCGTGCCTAATGGGAGGTCTAGCAAGATTTTCCCCAAGTCGGTCAGCGCCTCTTTCCCTTGCGCTGGTGGGACGTAGGCTGAAATAACATTAAGGGACCTTCCCTCCCAACTTGCCTCCAAAACCGCGAATCTACCTTGGGGATCTGCCCATGTGCGGTTCAGGGTGAGTGCGAGACTTCGTTTTACCAATATACCTGTGCCTCTGGATCCCGAAGTGTATCCTGCATGGACAAGAAGTTTATATCCCCATCGGGTCAGGGCTTTACACTTGTTCCCCACTAAGTGTGTTTCCTGTAACAGGACTAAATCAGGGGCCTGTCGTTTAAGATACTGCAGCACGATGCCCCGTTTTATTTTGTCCCCAACCCATTAACATTCCATGTCAGAACGGAGAGTGATGTCTCTACAGGGTTTCCCGCCATATGGTAGTAGATATGGAATGGGGTGTGGGAACACGAATTCCGGAAAGCGACAGGAATCCATATTGATCATCAATGAAGATAGCTTGTGTGACTGATTTCAGTGATTCAAACAGTGTAACTTGAATACAAAAACGTAACAAAACCCTCCCCAATCCATCAGCTGCCCCCTCCCTGCGGATTTAAAACTACCCACTCCCCAACAAGGCAGAGTGCCTGTCGCCCCCTATTAACAGAGGTACCTGGTATGCAGCCTCCCCCGTTCAGATCTGAACATTTCAATAGTCAAACTGCATTGTACAATTAGACCCCCTCCCAAAACGGAGCTTTCGGCAATCGCAATGTAGTAATGAGTACCCCCCAGGTCTGAAAATACTGTTTAAGTGTGTTTTGACGAGACCCTCCCAATGGCGGCCCCCATACTATCGCTTATATTAACTGTTCGAAACCCCTAGAGCCACTTAGCTGTGGTGCGTGTGCCTGAAAGTTAGGCAGAGTTCAGTGTCTTCTCAACTCCCGGGGATCAACTCTGTGTCTTTAGTGGCGGAATCGGTTTGCATCCCGTTACAGGGCTTCGTTCTGTTGTTTCGCAGTCCAACTTGTCTCTCGGTGGGCCTACTCACTCGGCGCCACCCCTCCAGCCAGTCCCACGTTTCCTCTGGGGAGGAGAAGAACCATGTTTTGCCATCGGCTGCGATACGTAGCTTATCTGGGAAAATCATTGCATATTTTATGTCCCATTCTCTCAGCGCCTTTTTGACCGCCAGGAAGCTGCGCCTTTGATTTTGAACTTTTGTGGTGAAATCTGGAAAAATGGATATCACATTGTTCTCTAATTTGAATGGCGGGCTTGCGCGTGCAGCTTGGAGTATTGCATCTCAAAAGTTAAAAACTCCAGCAATTATCGATCGAGGGGGAGCTCCTGGCTTAGGCCGCCCACCAGGGACCCGATGAGCCCGTTCAGTGGAAAAATAGTTGGAAAGTCCCTTTGGTTGTAGGCGCTTAGAGATTAGGTCCTCAACAAAGAGGTCTGTAGCCGGGCCCTCTGCCCATTCCGGAACCCCTAAGATGCGCACATTGTTGCGCCGCGCCCTTCCTTCGTAGTCGTCTAGCTGCGCTTCCATTTTGGCTTGGCTGTCTCGTAGTCGTTGAACTTCTTGTTTTAGTTGGGAGGTCTCCTTTGTGAGCTCCGAGGTGACATCTTCTACTTCCTTAACTCTAGTGCCCATCTTCCGAAGGTCTGCCCGTATGAGCGAGACCTCGACATTCACTACATCAAGTCGGGTCTCCAAGGAGGTGCGCACCCCGTTGATGGCGGCCATAATGTCTTGGAGCGTCAAATCCTTTGGAGCAAGGGGGGATTGCACCCCGTCCCGGACCTCTGGTTGGGCAGCGCCTTGGTCTTCTCCATTTTTGGTCCAAGCAAATTTGTCGAGTTTAGTTTGCAGCGTCGTCTTAGTGCCTCTCCTTCCTGCCATTTCCTGTCTTCAACGGGTGGATAATAGCTGATGTTGTAGGGATCAGACCCGGTAGCCCCTGCCGCCTGCCCAGGGGACTTTCGTCTCCGGCGGCCTGTCAGGTTTCCCGGTATAAATACCACCCGGTGGTTCGAAGTAGCGGTCGTTAGTGCCCCCCCCTTTTTTTCACCACTCTCCTTCGTGGCTGGGGGGAATCGCGGGGTCTTGGTGAGCGCAGTGCGACAATGGGCCCACTCCTTGCAACGTTGGCGCAAGCACCCCCGCTGTTTTGTGGATATCGAGGGTCGTGGAGCTCAACCAACAATGTCCCGTCCTGGGGAGGCTGCCATTCAACACTCACAGTTCCAGTCTTTATGTCCCCCTCAGGGGTCGGGTCGAGAAATTTGCACAAAGTGCGGACCTACACGGGGGCTCCCTCCACCCCCCGCTACACAACCGGGCCGTCCCGGTGATTCTGATCACTTTCTCACGAGGCTCACCGTGTCTCCCTGGGCCGGGGCCCACCGCTTCTCTCAGGCCTTACACGTGTGCCCACGGCCTTCCGGATGTATGTTTACCAGTGTCTCTACCTTGGGTCCAGAGGCGTCTCCTCTCGCTCACCGCAACACAGTGCGGGCCGCAGCTTATCCCCGCTCCAATGCCGGAGCAGTCCCTGCAGAAGGGATACCTCCGAAAGCGATGTGGCCGCGCCGTCCCCCTCCGGACCGGCGCGCCGTTGCAAATCTTCGGAGAGCCACGCACCACGCTAGCTGGTGAGATCTCAGGCCCCACACCCTCGGCAGGTACCCGCCTGTCGCGGTGACACCCCGGGCCTCCAAGTGTCTCTGAGCCCCGTGGTTAACAGCTGTTACACGCGTATGACACCGCCGCCTAGGACCGGAACCGGTCCTTGGATGCTTGTTTCCAGTCCAGGGAGGACCTGGCCTGGCAGTTCGGGCTGGACTGTTCCCATTGGGTGCAGGGTTAAGACTGATTTGCATATGGCTGGGCTCAAACTGGAATGGCATGGTGAGCAAAAAAACGATGAATTTAGGCCCAGATCTCTGTACTGGGGTGAATGTATGACATTGTGCTGCATTCTGTCCATCAATTGTTCTTTTGCATTTGTCACCCCGAGTGGGACGGGTATGCCCAGACGTGGGTCCCGTGCTCTGCATGCCACTGGAGTCAAGCTATCCTGGCTGATGAGGGCTAAAAGCCCGAAACCGGTCCTAGGATGCTTTTTTCCAGTCCAGGGAGGACCTGGCCTGGCAGTTCGGGCTGGACTGTTCCCATTGGGTGCAGGGTTAACACTGATTTGCATATGGCTGGGTCCAAACTGGAATGGCATGGTGAGCAAAAAAACGATGGATTTAGGCCCAGATCTCTGTACTCGGGGGGTGAATGTATGACATTGTGCTGCATTCTGTCCATCAATTGTTCTTTTGCATTTGTCACCCCGAGTGGGACGGGTATGCCCAGACGTGGGTCCCATGCTCTCCATGCCACTGGAGTCAAGCTATCCTGGCTGATGAGGGCTGATTTGCATATGGCTGGGTTCAAACTGGAATGGCATGGTGAGCAAAAAAACGATGGATTTAGGCCCAGATCTCTGTACTGGGGTGAATGTATGACATTGTGCTGCATTCTGTCCATCAATTGTTCTTTTGCATTTAATTCACTGGTGCCCTGCGATATCACCGCAGCGCCGCCATTTTATGCCGTCTCTCCACCGGCCGTTTCCTCAGCTCTGTTTCCGCATCGCCGCACCTTCAGGCATCGGATCTGTAAACCATCTACGCCCGCTGCAGCAAGGGCTGGGGGTCCACCTTTAATTCGGGTTCAGCTCGCAGTTTGAGTGCAGGATTAGTGACGGATGGCGAGCGAGGGCTCCGGAGCGCTAGTGTGCGGCCATTCCCGTCGGCTGCTGGCCAAGCCCCTCGTGAAGACGTTTTTAATGTTTAATTAATTTCATTCATAATATGCTGGTTCACATTTTCGTACTGTGTTTAAAAGATATTACCAAGTGTCATATGTTGAGCATGTCTAACGTGACCCTCATCAGCTGATATTAATGGCATACAATACATATTTTCCCAACGAATCTTGAAATATATGTATATAAGCAACAGAAAGCCGACATACACAAGGAACAAACGATGGAATCGCAAATAGATAAATCGACAGGACTATCAAGTGACTCTCAAGTTGTAATCAATCTCACATCTACACCGTTAAGTATGGCTGAAGTAAGAATTTTATCATTAGGTTTGACCTACAGCCCAGCCTGTGACTTTGATTATGCCCAGACACGGATTGATATTCACAAATACACTCGCAAATTGAAACTACGCAAGTATCATGCACTTAACAAAATCAACGTGGCACACTACTTCAAGTGGCACCACTAGTAACATCTGATTTGACTGCAAGTGATTTGGAAATTTTTCAAAATATGCAACAACTGGCAGAAGAAAGTTCCAGTAATATTGGGATTGAAGCAATCACCTTGAACATGGCTGGCAACACGCACTTTAAGCCCAAATCCACTTTTACCCCGATCATGCTTCATGATAATATCGACACATTTAATGAACTGGTTACAACTGAATTAAAACGACTATATGTGTCTACAGGTCACTCCCAGCACAGATACACACAACAAAACAACTGTTATTTCCAACTTGTCAGGAAACTTCAAACTAATGGTAACATTATTGTACGCCAGGCTGACAAGGGGGTAATGTGGTGCTTTGGTCTAGAGAATTGTACTTAGAGGAGGCACTTAAACAGCTAAATGATCGTAGTTGTTATAGGAGAAGTGATATTGGGAAGGTAAAACAGACGTGGTGTGATTTTTATTTAAAACTGACTGCTTGGAGAAGTGCGGGTCTTATTAGCATTGATGAACTGAAATATCTTAAAAATGACCATCCGGTTATTCCGGTTATGTATCTTATTCCTAAGGTGCATAAGGATATGGAAAGACCCCCAGGTAGACCCATTATTTCAGCTCGGAACAGTATCACGGAAAATACCTCTCGTTATGTAGACTTCTTTTTACAGGAGCATGTAAAGCAGCTCCCGTCTTATATTCAAGACACAGGTGATTTTTTAAATAAAATCAAAGGTATCAAATGGGACCCTGAATATCTATTGATTACTCTTGATGTTACTAGCCTTTACACCAGTATTCATCATCATGACGGTGTCAAGGCTGTTGGGCACTACCTAGGAACTAAATCGATTCATATGTGTAACCATAATAAGATGCTATTGACAATGATAAGTACCTGTTTGGAAAATAATTTCTTCCTGTTTCAGAACCAGGTGTTCCAGCAGATTAGAGGTGTTGCGATGGGGGCCTGCTTCTCCCCTAGTTATGCCTGTTTACATATGGGACTGTGGGAGGAGCAGGTCCTCAGAGCAGCCTTCTCTGAAACATTAAAGACACATGTGATTTGTTGGTATCGCTTTATTGACGATCTCTTCTTGATTTGGAGGGGTTCAGAATTACAAGCCACAAAATTTATAGAGGAGATTAATGTCAACTCTTTGAATTTGGAATTTACAGCCAGTATGAGCAAGGAAATTGTTTCATTCCTAGATGTAGAGATTTATATTTGTGAAGGCCAGTTGGAAACCAAGCTCCATAGGAAACCTACAGCTGGGAACTCAGTACTTCACGCGACAAGTCATCATCCGGGTCACCTGATCCGCAGCATTCCCTATGGAGAATTGCTGCGAATCAGGCGCATCTGCAGTAGACAAGAGGATTGCACCATGGCTCAGAGTGAAAGTAAAAAAAGATTCTTAGACAGGGGATACTCGGGAAGTGATATTGACCGGGCAATCCAAAGAGCCAATCTGGTCTCGAGGTCTGATGCTCTACTGAGTACCCGTGGTGTCACATCCCAGGTTATAGACCAGCCTGTAGAACCTACGAGATTGGTTCTGACATACAATCGGCAACATCGTACTATACGCAAAATCATCAAACATAATTGGAACCTTATACGTAATGATTCTGTTATTGGGGAGTTGGCTACTTCGGCCCCAAATATAACGTTTAGAAGAGCACGCTCCATGTGTAGTGACTTAGTCAAAAGCAGCCCTGAGATATTGGTGACTAAAACTTGGTTAAACTCCAGGAAGGGTTTTTATCGCTGTACTAATTGCAAAGCTTGCAAACATGGTGTAAGTACATCATCATACAGAACCCCCTTCCACTCTACTCCGAAACTGATTACCAAGTTGCTCACATGCAAAACGGAATTTGCTGTTTATGTGCTGGAGTGTCCGTGTGGCCTGCAATATGTGGGCAGTACCAAGTTGCAGGTGCACAAGAGGATACTCCAGCACATTAGAGCCATTGTTAACAGCGATCCAGCATATCCAGTTGCCAGACACTTTAATGAATGTCATGGTAATGCAGTTGAGCAGCTCAAATATTTTGTGGTGGACTCTGTATTGCCGCTTAGACGAGGTGGCAACCGCGAAGCGATGTTACGCAAACTTGAAACCCGATTCATTCTTGAATTAGATACTAAGTCACCAAACGGTCTTAATGCCAGTGAAGACTTTCATACTTGTTTATAAAATGTATTAGATAAACTGTTTAGCTTGCATCACATATAGACAGAAGGAGAGCAACACTATATGTGATATATATTTTTTAGCCTGAGCATTTTAGCCTCCTCCCTTATCTTTTTTATATATCAATTTTTAGCATAGTATGTTGTATAGCACTTTTTTGCACAAGCACTTTAACTCGACATGACTTAGATAAATTTGGGCATGAGACGCAGGCACTAGCACTTTATTTAAAGTAATTGATCTCAACAGTGTTATGTTATTTGGTTATGTCAATAGGTGATACAATTAACACATTGGGCATGGATTTCAGGGTTTCAGCGTATGATTTTGTGGTCCCATTTTCCATAAGAAAGTAGAAATTTATTATTGTGGGATTTTTTATAATTATATTATACATAATTATTTAATATGCTTTTTTTTAAATATGCACAGTGTCTTAATTGATTTTAGAATATACACCCACTTGGGTTTTATTCTTTTAACACTGCTAAATATTTATATTTGTAACATAATGCATTGAAAGCTTTATCCAATACAATTCTACCGCTTTTTAGATATTATGACATCACAAGGGATCAATACATATTCATGACATCAATGATAATTGCAATTTTACGCGTTGGATTCAAACCCTTTATTTTGCTCACCTTTTAAATGAACTGTTGGGTCTTAAACGTATTTATTCATGAATTAAATGAATGCTGCTATATTATCTGTGCCAATTGAAATGAACAATCAAGTATGTTTTCTATCTCTATGAGAGAGTGCCTTTTTTTTTAATATCACGTGTTCATGCATTGTCACTTTAAAAATGTGGTTTTCCTCATTCACGTTATGTGATCAAGGCCTCTGGAAGGCCGAAACGCGTTATGGCGGCAGTGCAAGGGTGAAAAATAAAATAAAGAATATTTGCACTGACATCTGGGTCTGTGTTCGTCTGTTCCCTGGAACGTGGAAGCTGGTGACGGAGTTTGCAGCATATATATATATATGTATATATATATATACCGCCGAAAACTCTCCGAACTTCCACAGCAGCGCTAGTAGCAACAGCAGCGGCGAACAGAGGGAAACAGACCCAAATAGCGATGGCAGGTAAGATTTATTTCCTCACTTAGTGACGTGTTTCGAGCACAGCCGTGCCCTTGTTCACACACCAAGAACCATTCCGCCATAACAATTTTTAAACTGCTGGGTGTGCACTTTCCCATGTCACATGACCATAGATATAGAAGAAACCTTCATGAATACTATTAACATATTTTCTCTTCTGTTTGCTGGCTAAAAAGATAACATTACAGCTTGTAATCTAAGGATTGCAGCCATTCTAGTTGAATGAAACTTAACAGATAAATGGAATTCATTTTTATCTTGAAAAATGCATGAATAAATCGGGTTTTATATATATATATATTTATCATTCTCTCATTGGATGCCCAGGCACCATGGTTTTTCAACTAATTACGTTAAAACACAAAAGAACAAATTGCTTTTGCTTATGCTCTATTTGGTGGCTACTCTATCTAAACGGCAGATTATTCACGTTAAGGATATCCCCAGGCGGCAGACTGGATCTTTATGATTTAAAACAGCATTGCTCCTGCGTGCCGGTAGGTGGTGCCATGTGGCTTTGCGTTGACTTTGTTACGCCTTGTAAGTGACAAACAGAAACTGTATGTAAGGGCCAATCCTGCATGCCGACAGTTTCTTCCCTGACTCTGTCGGACCCCTCGGACGCAGAGCCCAAAAGTATTCAGAGCTACCAGTGTGCAGATTTGGGACCTTTTAGATTGTGAGAGAGAGTAATCCACAGAACGGGGTCAGGGAAGACAGTGAGGGATCTGGAGTATCCACCAGAAAGAGTGCTACTGAAGGTAAGTAACTTGTTCTTCTGATGCATACTAGGACATGAGGAACAAGAATACAAAACTGATTGCTAATTGTTCGAGTTAGGGAGGCCTGAAAAGCTCCAGGGACTCACAACAAGATCTCACTGACTATGTTCTCGAGAGCATGGGAACATCATCCCAGCAAAAACCTGGACATTGACCAATCTCAGAGCTTGGCTGGCCAATGAAAACATTTGTTTCCCAAATGTATCAATCCTCTTTGACTCTCTGTCTGGGGCAGTGAGAGTTGGGGGAGTTATAGGGAAATAATTCGGGTTTAAACTGCTGGTAGAATCTTGAACCACCAGGCTTTCTGGCACGGGGTATTACAGCGAAAAATCTCGGTTGCCACGGCCCAGTCTGTGATGTCTGGCTACCTGCCTGTTCACCAGTGGGCAAAGCTTAGACCAGGTGCCCAGTAGTGTGTCAGTCATGGCCTCATTGAATAGCAAGAGAGGTTCGAAAGAAGCCTGTCCAGGCTGCAGAACTTCAGTCAGAACATTTATTTTGACTTCCAAAGCAGGAAGTTGTAAGTCCAATATCTCAGCTGCACAACGTATCTCCACAGCAAAGGAAGCATTCTCCTCTGTTGATGGTCCAAGGAGGGAGGTGGGGGGATGATATTAATGCAGTGAGTGTCAGGGGAAGTATCCAACCCACTGGTCTCCTGTAAATCCACAAAAATTTTATCATCATAGTGTGGGGGTAAATCATCCCCATTATCTCCTTTGTCATCTCTGAAGCTTGTTGACTCTGATTAGCGTCAGAACTGAAAAGTTGTTGGAGCTCTGGTGTCATGTGGTCCCATTTAGGCCCAGGCAGGAACACTACCATTTTACATGCTCACGTTTAAACTTGACTTTTTTCTTGAACGTTGACACTTGAGACACTTTTTGCTTGCGTGCTTGTACAGATAATGTTCCATGAAATACCTTTGCTTACATTTACACATTCTCGTAGGCACATTATAAGAGCCTTGAATATTCTGTACGAAAGCTATAGTCCACTGCGCAAAATGATATTATTCGGTCGGCAACAGCTTTGTCAGGGTAGAATCAATAATGGCAGCCTGACTGGGGCTTCGGTATGGGAACATGGATGATGTTTATTGAATAAACATCACTCCTTTTTTTAGTTATACAAGCATTTTGCTGGCACTGTGAGGTCGCCCCATGACGGAATTACAGCCTAGCTGATTCCGGTTTAGCTCCTGTGAGGTATGAGGCCGAGGCCCAGCTTTCCACCAAGATGGGCTGCCTGATGACACTTCCCCACACGTAACAGGTAAGTTAGAGGCTCTACAGGGATTCTGGCAGATTCAACCACCCTAGGTACACTATGATAGGTAACGCTAGGTAGAAGTACAAAATACAACAGTAAGTATTATGGAAGATATAATATTCTTTGTAACAGCACAATGGTAGAATTGTTCATATTCTTCACCAGTCTCGTAATGCTGATCACGCTTTTCTGTTTCCTTCTATTGATTATTGTAGGGCACATATTTTACACAAGAATCATAATGCTTCAATAAATATTGAAACGCTATGTTGTGTATTTCTTGTGTATCTTTTTGGGTATGCATGAGTTACCAAACGAAAAGTTCCAGATCTGTTTCCATGATTTAGTTGGGGAGTCTGAGTTGTCATGTTCTGAGGTTGCACTTCCTACCTGTCACCTCGCAAGGTTAGGGTTACAGATGGTGCAGTGTGTGCTCGTAGGACTAAGGCCAACATATCCTGATGGTGTGTGTAGAATCAGTCTTGCACTATTTTGATGTTTATGCTGTCCAACAAACGCACAGTTTTACTGAGAAAGTATAAGCCATACGACATGGCGCCGCCAACGTTCTAACTTGGGTTCTTATTTAATGGCTCGCCCAAGCAGTTTTCTTTTGTGCACCCAAAGACCCCAACTCACGTATTAATTGGAGACATCTGTGGTGTTGAGGAAAAATTCTCCTCAGCTAAGTAGGGAACCCCTATGTATTGGCTGTAGGCTGTTCAAGTTTGAACCTTTCAAAGAATAACCCCACAGAGGTACCCTGTCTGAATTCCACATATTCAAATGGCAAATGCAGCACCAATTAACATACCGGTGAACTGAAGGCATATAGTCACGCAGATGTTACAACAACATGGGCTCCCTCTTGCAGGAGGAGATGTGGCCTTCGTAATTGTGGCCTTCGTGGTTGAGGCCCACGAAGCACACAGAACAGAGGTATTCTATTCATGGGTTACATTCCCAGCAGTGAATGCACAATCAAGACATGTTCATGCTTACACTCTAGCTGCAGCTCCTAATACCTACACAGCTTATGAAGCACTAGAAATACCATTAACATACAACCAAAATTGGTTGGAAGGTGCCCTACCACACATAACAAACGATGTTAGACTAGGTCCCCTCAGCAAGGAGGGAGCAAATTGGTCAGTCTTAGCCGGTTACATACAATACCCAGACATAGCAAATCTTGCAGCAGTAGAGCTACATACACTGTACATAAGTCTGGTCAGAATATACAGATGTTTGACTCAATAATGATGCGAACAATGACAGTAAATCCCGCAAGGGCTGCTCAAGCTGAAAAACCACAACTGGCTACGCCTGGAATTAGTCCAGTGACCATCAATGCAGTGATGGGTAAGGTTGCCATCAGACGGGCAGAGATTCCATTCTGGGTTTCACACAAAAAAAATCAGCTTGAAGCAGTGTTTCCACATACGGAACCCCATGAAAAACACAGAATTCTCACAATATGCTTGCCAATGGGGATGGCTCCCCCAGAGGAAGACTGCGCCACTTGGGACACAGTCTTTGCTGCAGTATATACCAGAACACACAGTACATCCTCATTAGCTGTTTTGCCAGAGGCGCTTAAAGAGATCCAAAAGGAGTACGAGGCAGCCCTGCTCTGGATTTTGGGATGAAGCTGATGGGCAACTTTGCTGCAATATCCACAATAATGCTAAGCAATATAAAAGGGAAGGCAGCAGCACTAGCTATATGCCAGTGACTCACACAGGTTGCTCCGGGGGACCAGGAGTGCAAATTACCTAAATTTGGGGAAACCTATGCATCAATAGATAGATTATTTGGGAGCCAGACCTAGCAAATCACAGATTAAGGTTAATTCTGAAAAGGATACCTTGAAGCAGGCACCTGAGTTTTCTAAAAAGAAGTGGGATAATAATAAAAATAAAGAAAAGACTAAAACACAGGGTGGATCTCCTCAACAGGAGTCCACTGAGAAACACTATAATTTGGGTAACCGTGGTACAATTAAAACACATGATAGGTATCAGGATACTGATACACGTTCCTCTTGTTCCTTACAGGAGTCATCTGAAAAATGCTCGGAGAGAGGGAGACTATCAGAGCGCAGATCAGAGGAGTATGTGAAACCGAAGAAGGAATCAAAACACTCAGATGAATTTATAATAAAAAGGGAAGACAAAACTAAACAATCCAAGCCTCAATTAAAAAAGAAGGAAGCTGGCCTTAAAGTCAAGCATGTCATGGATATTGAGGACACTGTTTCTGAAAGGTAAATTGGCTCTAACCATGCTGGACAGCGTGGCAAAAGTCATGATATATCGCCGGAATCTTATGGAGTGTCTGGCGGCAGTAGCAATGACTGACTACATCCAGATGGAAACACCGGACCAGAGACTGAGTGTCCTTAGTCAATTATATGAATTGAAACTCCAAATGGAGGGAGATATACCATGTATCATAAATGTTCTCTTTTGGGAGAACTTGTCATTCGGCTATGACATTCTCTTGGCTGAAAAGGATTGGCCACCACAGTTTGTTATGGATTGCCCAAATAGGGGACATGGTAATTTTACCCACCTTTTCCGACCTCGTTCCAGATTCAGTTAAACATTCATACGCCAAGGAGTGGGCCTTAGTGCAAGCTCCGGCATTACACCACAATAATGTGGGTTGGGATGATGGATCCCCTTATCACATCATACACTCCACAACCACAAAGTCAATACCCCATTAAACATGAGGCTAAAAAACAGCTTACAGAAATTCTCATACAACTTGAATACCAAGGTGAAATAGAAAGTTGCACCTCTTCAATGAATAATCCTTTGTTTCCGGTAATGAAACCAGACTATTCATATATTTTAGTCTTAGATTACAGAAACTTGAACACTGCTACGTGCACCTTTGCTGTTCAAAACGCGCATAGTGCGGCACTAATGAACAATATAGTGCACAAAAAATACAAAACCAAATTAGACATTTCAAATGGGTTTTTCTGCCAAAACATAGCACTTGAAGGCAGGTACTTGACAGTATTCTGCGCTCTTGATTCTCAAAAAAGTTCTGTTGATTGCCCCAAGGGTATAATTACATCCCTGGGCTTCAGCTCGTTTAACAGAACGTTTACAAGATTTTGACGACCAAGCATTGTCCTATGTCGATGACACATACTTTAAAAGATGACGACCTGTCAACTCACTTGGCAAGAGTAGATCGCTCAATTTTGAGATTTGCTCACATGGGCTACAAATTTAATTTCAAGAAATCAAAAGGTGCCTATCTCAGTGTCCTGATTTGGGGATACAAGCTGTTAAGTGACAGCAGAAGCCTTGCAACACATTTCTTAGAGAAGCGTGCGCTATTACAACCACCAAACACATTGAAGGAACTCCAATCAATATTGGGTTTCCTAAATTTTGGCAGAACTTACATTCCAGATTATGCATAATGGATAAAATCAATCAATTGATTCGTTCAGACTTTTCACAGTACTGCCGTCAGGACATCTGAACACACACAAATTCTACGTTCAGTACAAGCTGATATGTTAGCTTCAAAACATTTACACACGTGTTAACACCACAAACCTGGTGATCCGTATAATTGCAGCTACATCAGGGTACACCTTTGTCGCATTCAATGAAAGAGAAACTGTACCTACTGCATATAAATCGCATTTTTATATAAATGCAGAAATGTGTTTTACACTGACAGAAAAATCCTGACGGCAATACAGACTGCTGTAGTGAAAGAAAGATCATTGGCTCAGGATGAACGAATAATTGTTGTGACTACCGTTCCGGCCTTAGAGGCTGTTACAATGGCCAGCATTCCAAACACGAAAGCTTTACATCTACGATAGATACAATGGGACAACTCACTCACAGCAGCAGATGTAGATTACATATTCGACTACAAGCACAAGCATATCTGCAATATGAACATGAATATCCTCTGCACAATTAAGTCAAGCCTCTAGATCAGTATGATTACATCATCTATATTGACGGTTCTGCTCAGACTGCTGTAGGAACAAAGTACCAATACTCTACCGTGTGTGCAGCAGTAAAGGGTAGAATGCAGGATGGAGTATTCCACCCTCATAAAACCTACACACATTCACTTGGTGATTGTACAACACAGCTGGCTGAACTGAAAGCTCTAATTCTGGCACTTCAGCATATGGATCCCGGATTCCCCACACTCAGTGTGTGATTCGTATTATTGTGTCTAGTCTTACAATGAGTACTTACACTAGTGGGGCCACAATGGATTCAGAGATTCCAAAGGGTACACGATAAAGCACAAGCAGCTTTGGGGAGATGTGGCCAAACTAAAAGCATGTTTGCCACTGACTCATGTGATACACACACTAGAGTGTAGGAATACAGGTTGTAGGTAATTCCAAGGTCTGATGAAACCACAAAAGCAACATTGCAAACTGCTGCAGTTGCTGCAATTACTCGTACTAGTACGAGGATGGATGGAGACATCATTACGGCTGTCAACGCTGCGGTGATGGCACCCTCTTGCCGAAAGGCTTTCATACTAAATACTCCTGAGTGTAAAGATAAAGGGCCCCCTGCTACTGATAGGAAGTTCCTCTAGGCAGGGAAATAATACATACTGTAAATTCCTAGGGCAACTTCAACAATGACAATGTACAAAACCAACAAGTAAATACTGAGAGAGACAGATGTAATGAAAAAATACAAAAAGTTATTTATTGATAGTAGTATATTCTTTTTTCCAAGTATAAAATGTAAACAACCTACATACACGCCACAATCATCTAATCATCCACATTCAACATTCAGAATATATACATATACAGGTATATTCAATATTTGAGACCTTCTTTGTCAACATATTCTGTACATTTCCTGATGCAGTTGATTTTTATAACAGCACTTGATTATTTTTAACATTTTTCATGACTGAGCCTTGTTTTTAGGCTTTTGATCTAAAACATGTATCTGTGTCGTGAAGCGATTGCAGTTCCTGGGTGGTTTCTACGCGCGTTTCGGCATGTAAATGCCTTCTTCAGGAAAAGCCACCTCAGATACAGGTACTATCTGAAAAATTAAACACACCAGTAGTATATACCATCTCTCCTATTTGATAGTGAATTACTCGTGGTTTAAATATACAGTTTTTAAAAATAAAAATTAAAATTATACCAAGCTCCGTATTTGAGATCCATCAACCCTGTGAAGATTGGTCAAAATAGTAAACAAAGAGAGAATTAAACAAGATAAATATAAAGAGAGCCAGATGAGACCTGTGTGAAGAAAAGGGAAAGATTAAAAAGAACCAAAAGACACCAGAGTGCTGACATCACCTACTCATGCCGGAGATATTGTATCCATAGAAAAAATCTATATACATGCTGATGTAAAAATGAATGTGCCCAGTGCATAAAACCATCCTGCGGTATTGCAAGTAGTGATAATCTGCTATTTATACATTAATTACCTATGATACAGAAAAAAGTCCAGCCGGACCAAATGCAGAAAAACAGGCGTCTTGCTCTCAAAGGGAAAGTCACACGGTCGTCTAAATATAGAATAAACATAACATGAGGTATATGCTAATAGGAGATACCGGTCAGAGAAATATTTGGGTATGCAAAGGCATATTTACCCTAAGGTAGTATCAGACCGCTTGTAGGATAGTGCCTCACAAATGATAGTTAAACATTTACTTTGTGGTTCGCTGCAGTTGCAAAGGCCAATGGCCGGTAATGTTTTTCCTCTTTTAGTTCTTGAAGTTCAGAACCCAGTGGATGATTACCTGCATATATGTAGAAACACGAAAATAAATCATAGCGTAAAGCTATAAATAGTCACCTCATTTGAGATGTCTAAAATAATCGTATGGTGTTATGCCAAACGATGCAGCGAATCACAAAGTAAATGTTTAACTATCATTTGTGAGGCACTATCCTACAAGCATATACCTCATGTTATGTTTATTCTATATTTAGATGACCGTGTGACTTTCCCTTTGAGAGCAAGACGCCTGTTTTTCTGCATTTAGTCCGGCTGGACTTTTTTCTGTATCATAGGTAATTAATGTATAAATAGCAGATTATCACTACTTGGAATACCGCAGGATGGTTTTATGCACTGGGCACATTCATTTTTACATCAGCATGTATATAGATTTTTTCTATGGACACAATATCTCCGGCATGAGTAGGTGATGTCAGCACTCTGGTGTCTTTTGGTTCTTTTTCATCTTTCCCTTTTCTTCACACAGGTCTCATCTGGCCTCTCTTTATATTTATCTTGTTTAATTCTCTCTTTGTTTACTATTTTGACCAATCTTCACAGGGTTGATGGATCTCAAATACGGAGCTTGGTATAATTTTAATTTTAATTTTTAAAAACTGTATATTTAAACCATGAGTAATTCACTATCAAATAGGAGAGACGGTATATACAACTGGTGTGTTTAATTTTTCAGATAGTACCTGTATCTGAGGTGGCTTTTCCAGTTAAGTATGCAAAACATCCAGTTTGCTCATATTCCTGGAGTGGAGGATAGAGTAATACCTAATTCAGATCGCAGTTTAGGACTGATCCTAGCAGCACATGAGGATCTAGCATCTGCTCACGCAGGGGTGGCGGCTACAATTTCATTATTGCAGCAACGCTACTGGTGATTAGGTTTATACAAACAGACCAAGGACTTCGTCCTTAAATGCAACATCTGCCAGCAGATGAAGGGTTCCACCATAGTGCACTCACAACAGACACCTTTATTGATTTCAGACAAGCGTCTGGCTTGTGTCTATTTTGGCCACTGCGAACCCTTACAATCAGATGGGTCTTACAAATACATCCTGGTAGCAATGGATCCCTGCTCTCAATTCCTATGGGTATGGCCACAGCGATCGGCTGATCCACGAACTGGTATAAAAGACTTGCAAGCCTTCATCGGGATATATGCAGTAGCCACATTCCATTTGGGAAAACACACAAAAGGGGACACCTCACTAATTATTAAACTTCAAAAATCGGGTTTAGGACCGGGGAAAAACAAAACAAAGCTTGGATAGAAGGTCCTACGACCCTGAATTACATTTAACACTGGAAAAATCGCACCGTGAAGAAGTCCAGATCAATTTTGCAAATGTATTTCATAACATTCTGATGTCTTATAAAATATTTATTTAATAATTTTTTCATAACATTTGTATTAGAACATGATTTTTCTTTTTATTACAATAGATAAAGAAAACATTTATTTAAAAACAGAGACCATATCACTTCAGAAAATAAACATACCCCCATGAGCTCTCCTGTATCACACTCCCAACTCACACACCATTCATTATGCATTCCATACATCCAACACCCATCGGTCCAGAAACAACTGTGTCCACCATACACTAGCCACATTTGATTTATTTTCTCCTTTCGGTGTATAGGCACAGACTGAACACACCAACAGTCAACGCACGTTTCGATGGATATACACAGATTTTCTACCACCTTCTTCAGGGCAGTATTAGTTTGAACTGTATGTATGTATCATCAGGAGGACAAACGGGGAAATTCTCATCAATGTCTGATTTGAAAATAAAGGTGCTTCTATATGTCCAGAGATTAATGGATGATCTCACTCTCTTGCTGCAAAGGCACACACTCTTATTTCTCCTGTGAGTGACCTCCACTTCGGGTCACCCCCAGATCTGTGACTGGGGGTGAGTGTCTGAAAAGTTTCAGCGCTCTTTCCATCATCTCTTTGTGTTTGCTTTGTTCGCCCTAAGTTGGCAGAGTATGCCCAGACGTGGGTCCCTTGCTCACTTTGCCACTGGATTCAAGCTAGCCTGGCTGATGAGGGGTGTTACCCCGAAACCAGTCCCAGGATGCTTGTTTCCAGTTCAGGGAAGACCTGGCTTGGCAGTTCGGGCTGGACTGTTCCCATGAGGCACAGGGTCAAGACTGATTTGCATATAGCTGGGTCTGAACTGAGGTGGCAAAGTGAGCTAAAGACTGATGATGGATTTAACCCAGATCTGTGACTGCGGGTGAGTGTCCGAAAAGTTTCAGCGCTCCGTCCATCATCTCTTTGTGTTTGCTTTCTTCGCCCTAAGTTGGCAGGGTGTGCCCAGACGTGGGTCCCTTGCTCACATTGCCACTGGAATCTGAAAGAGACCATTAATTATAGATTCCTTACCTTAGAATTACCCCCAGGTGTCAGACTAGATCCGGAGAATGTTTTCTCTTAGCAGTACCGCATGCAAGTCGGTAGGTGGCGTCGGTCGACTCCGCGCCCGTCGTCGGCGTCGGGGTCGCCGGTATGGTGTCGGGATGTCTACTTAGACGCCGCCCCTGCACGCTGAAGTCAGTCCTTTCTTTTTCCGCACCCGCCTAGCACAGATCCGGAGAGAGCTACCCCTTAGTCACTTTTTGACTAGCTTTTTTCTCGACTTTTGTCAACTTCTTTTTTGAGTCTATCAACTCCTGGTGTACGAGGGATGTCTCATCGTCAGACCGGGTTTAAACCATGCGAGGCCTGCAACCGCCTGATGTCGATTACGGACCCCCACCTAGTGTGCCTTTGGTGCCTGGAGCGCAACCATGACCCAAAGTCGTGCTCCGACTGCCTGGCCATTAAACCGAAGTCTTTGCGGGAGCGGTCCCGAAAGCTCTTTGAGGCCCAGCAGTTGGCTCCACGTCGCTCGCGTTCCCGGTCGAGAGGAAGGTCTCAGGACCGGTCGCGGAGCCACCATCACCATTCGTCATCCAAGTCTTCGAGATCATCGGGTAAGTCGAAGCACAACAAGAAGGCGAAGAAGCAGCGTCGCTCTTCGCCTTCTCCCCGTCCGTCGGCCGACGTGGGACCCGGAGCGTTGTCGGTCTCCTGCTCAGTCGTCGGAGCCTGGGACGGCTCCGCGCTTCCCTCCATTTCCCGGAACCGGAGCGTCCCCTGCCCAGCTTAGAGCTTTCTACGAAGCGCTTCACAGCATCTTTGGGCAGCTCGACTCCACCTTCGGGCCCAGTGGACTCGGCTGGGGGCCCTGGGCCTTCTATGACGGCGGCTCTTTCCCCGGGGCCAGAGGGCCCCCGGGGATCCAGATAGACACCGGTCGACCTCACGGTACCTTGCCCGGTGCCGATTCCAGCGATGACGCCCCCGGCGCCGGTCGTGCCCCTGACCGGCGCCGACCCCAGCTGCACCCCCGACTTGGACACGGCGCCGGACCGACATCGGTACCGGTGCTGGAAGGTGCGTTTGTGCCTCTGTTCATTCCTGATGTTCCTTTCAGGCCTGAATGGCAACCAGAGGAGGGTGAGGAGGACTGGGAGGGGTCTGTGGACCCTTTGGCTGACCAGCTTGAAGAGCCGGACTGGCGAGAGGACCTGGGTGACGCCAGTGGTTTGGATACCTCCCCAGACCTTGGCATGCTCTCCCCCGCTACCGTGGCTACGGAGGAAGGAGCCTCATACGCAGAGGTGTTGCGTAGGGCGGCTGAGGCCTTGGGTCTGGAGCTTCCTATGGTGGCAGTCAGGACTAATCTCCTGACAGAGGTGCTTCAACCGGCGGCGGCCTCTTCGGAGTCCCTTCTGCCTTTCAATGAAGCCCTTACCGATGTCCTTCTGGGCAATTGGTCCAGGCCCAGCACAGGGGCTACTGTGGACAGGATGATTGCCCGACGCCACCGCCCGGCCCCGGGCGACCCACTATTCCTCTCCCGACACCCTACCTCCGAGAGCTTGGTGGTTCAAGCCTCGTCCTCAAAGGGCGCATTCCCTACTGCTCCCCCAGATAGGGAATCCAAGAAGCTGGACCACCTTGGGAAGAAGAAGATTTCTTCCACCAGCTTAGCACTGCGGTCGGTGAACACGGCATGTCTCTTGGGCCGTTATACCCATACAGTGTGGGATACAGTTGCACAAGTGCTGCCACAGTGCCCGGAGGAGGCCCGGGCTGTTCTCACTCGCGCGGTGGTAGAGAAGCACCTAAATTCACCATCAGATGTGGGCTGGATACCTCCAACTCTCTGAGCAGAACCGATTCCACGTCAGTAGCCCTGAGGCGCTACGCCTGGTTGAGGACTTCTGGTATTTCTGGGGATGTCCAATCCACCCTACTGGACATGCCCTTTGATGGCCGTTGCCTTTTCGGTGACAAGGCAGACTTGGCGCTCGAGCGCTTTAAGGATTCTAGGGCATACCGCCAGATCCTTGGGCCTTGCGGCGACCTCTCGCCCCACGCAGTCTGCTTTTCGCCCCTTTTATGGCTACGGAAGGGTTGCCCCACCACATTCGACCCAGTCTAGTCACTGGTTCATGCAAGCTGCCCAGCCTGTGCGTGGCTGCGGATGTGGGACCCAGCGACGTGGGTCAGGGGGCCAGCAGGTGGGCCAGTCCCCCTGCAGCAGCCTCCAAACCCTCCTAGTCCGACCTTTCAGGGCCGCCAGTGGGCGGCAGGATTCACCATCACCTCCCCCACGGGCAAAACATCACGACGGACAGGTGGGTTTTGCAGATAGTCCGAAGGGACTACTCCCTCCCCTTCGAGACTACCCCTACCTCCATGCCACCATTCTTCCATCGCATGTCGGAGGATCACTTGGCCCTTCTCCGCCAGGAAGTTGCAGCTCTCTTGGCCAATAGGGCTATCAAAAGCGTCCCTGTGCCAGAAGTAGGTCATGGTTGCTACTCCCACTACTTTCTGGTACCCAAGAAGGACAAAGGCCTGCGTCCTATCTTAGATCTCAGGGCCCTCAACCGCTTCCTCCAGAAGGAGAAGTTCAAGATGGTCACGTTGTCTCAGGTCCTGTCTGCCCTCGACCCCGGAGACTGGATGGTAGCATTGGACTTGCAGGACGCATACTTTCATATCCCCGTCCTGCCAGCCCACAGGTGTTACCTACGGTTCACGGTAGGCCACAAGCATTTTCAGTTTACCGTGCTCCCCTTTGGCCTTACCAGTGCCCCTCGGGTGTTCACAAAAGTGATGGCGATGGTCACAGCTCATCTGCACAGATCAGGGGTTCCAGTCTTCCCTCTATCTCGACAACTGGCTGTTGAAGGCAGGCTCGCCCCAGGCTGCCGTATCCCACCTCCAGACTACGGCGGACCTCTTGCATTGGCTGGGTTTCACTATCAACTCCCTCTCAGAAGCTCCTTTTCATCTGAGCAGTTCTGGATACAGCGCAGTACGGGCTTATGCTCCCGAGCAGCGAATCCGGGATATTCGGGCTATGATACCGAAGTTTCGGCCTCTATCCCGGATTTCGGTGAGATTGACTCTGAGGCTGCTTGGCCTCATGGCCTCCTGCATCCTGCTGGTGGATCATGCCAGGTGGCATATGCAGGCTCTGCAGTGGGACCTGAAGTTCCAGAGGGCGCAGCATCAGGATAATTTTTCCAACGTCGTCCTGATCTCAGAGGGGACTGCACGTTAATTGCAGTGGTGACTCACGAACCGGGATTGGGTCAGCGGCAGATACCTTCCCCAACTGGAGTTCACAGTTGTGACGGATTCGTCACTCCTGGGATGGGGCGGCAACCTGGGAGAGGCGGAGATCAGGGGTCTCTGGTCTCCGGCGGAGTCCGGTCTCCACATCAACCTTTTGGAGCTCCGGGCGATCCGTCTTGCACTAAAGGCATTCCTTCCTTCTGTCAAAGGAAGAGTAGTGCAGGTGTTCACAGACAACACCACCGCCATGTGGTACTGCAACAAACAGGGCAGGGTGGGGTTGTGGACCATATGTCAGGAGGCTTTTCGCCTGTGAACACGGCTGGAACATCAGGGCATGACCCTGGTGGTTCAACACCTGGCAGGTTCTCTGAACGCCAGGGCGGACAAGCTCAGCCGTCGGTGCATGATGGATCACGAATGGCGTCTTCACTCGGAGGTGGTGCAAGGTCTCTTTCAGCAGTGGGGAGAGCCTTGGTTAGATCTGTTCGCCACCGAAGAGAACGTGCAATGTCAGCAGTTCTGAGCGTTGGAATTTCCAAGGCGGCTCTCGCTCGGCGACGCTTTTCGTTGCGAATGGAATTGCGGCCTTCTGTACGCCTTTCCACCTGTACCACTTCTGCCCAGAGTGCTCAGGAAGATCAAGCGCGACCAAGTAATTCTTGTTGCTCTGGACTGGGCACGAAGAGTCTGGTACCCCGAGCTCTTGAGCATGGCCATCGATCCTCCGATCAGACTGCCCCTTCGGGAGGCTCTTCTGTCGCAGCAGCAGGGGGAAGGTCCTCCACCCGAACCTGTCCAGCCTCCACCTCCTTGCGTGGAGATTGAGAGGCGACAGTTGACAGCATTTGAACTTCCACCCTAAGTCTGTAACGTCATCTTGGTAGCCTGGCGTCCCTCCACTAAGACGATATATGCCTGTAGATGGGACAAGTTTGTGGCATGGTGCACAGCAAAGGCTGTGGATCTCCTTTCTTCCCCCCTTTTGGAGGTCCTCTTGTTCATCTTCTCTTTAGCCCAGCAGGGCTCTGCCTTGGGCACTCTTAAAAGGCTACCATTCGGCCATATCGGCCTTTCTTTGCCTTCCTGACCAGCCTTCTTTTTTCAAATCCCCTATTGTAACAGCTTTCTAAAGGGCATTACTCATCTCTTTCCACCTTCTCCTTTCGTAATGCACCAATGGACTTGAATCTTGTCCTTACTTACCTTGTGTGCTCCCTTCGAGCCACTACATAACTGTCCTCTTCGACTTCTTACTTTGAAGACTGCCTTCCTGCTTGCCATTACCTCTGCTCGCAGGGTGAGTGAGATTCAGGATCTATCCTCAAAGCCACCTTTTCTTGTGGTCCATCCGGACAAAGTGGTCCTTCGCACTAGGCCCTCTTTTCTGCCCAAAGTGGTAACCTCCTTCCACATAGGTCAGACCATCACTCTGCCCACCTTCTTCCCGCCTCCGCACCCTTCCAAAGAGCAGGAGAGACTCCACCGTCTGGACCCAAAAAGTGCGCTGTCCTTCTACCTTGACCGCATTAAAGATTTCAGGGTGGACGATCAGCTCTTCGTTGGTTATGTGGGCGCCAAGAATGGTCGGGCCGTACACAAACGCATCATCTCTCGATGGGTTGTCTAATGCATTAAAATCTGCTATTCATTGGCGAAAAAGGAACCACCAGTGGGGCTGCGCGCCCACTCTACCAGGGCGACGGCAGCCTCTACTGCTTTGGGACGTGGAATTCCGCTCATTGACATCTGCCAGGCAGCCATGTGGGCATCCTTGCACACGTTCACCAAACATTATTGCCTGGATAGCCAAGTCCGGAGAGACAGCTTTTTTGCCCGTTCTGTTCTCCAGGACTTTCTGGTGTGAACTTAGTTTGCAGCCCCATCTCCTGGGTTGGCATTGCTGGGGTATCGATTCTAAGGTAAGGAATCTATAACTAATGGTCTCTTTCAGATGAACAAGTTACTTACCTTCAGTAACGATTTATCTGTAAGAGACATACATTAGTTATAGATTCCTTACCGCCCCACCCATCTTCCCCGTTCTGTGGGGCCCTAGTTCTGTGCACCAGTGGTCAGTGTCTCGCATGGCTCTGCGCTTCTGGCGTGGAAAGTCGTGTCAGAACTGACGTCAGCGCGCAGGGGCGGCTTCTAAGTAGACATCTTACGTCATCCCGGCGACCACGACGACGGACACAGAGTCGACCGACGCCATCTACCCACACACATGGGTACTGCTAAGAGAAAAAATTCTTCGGATCCAGTCTGACGCCTGGGGGTAATTCTAAGGTAAGGAATCTATAACTAATGTATGTCTCTTACAGATACATTGTTACCGAAGGTAAGTAACTTGTTCTTCAAGCTAGCCTGGCTGATGAGGGGTGTTACCCCGAAACCGGTTCCAGGATGCTTGCTTCCGGTTCAGGGAAGACCTGGCTTGGCAGTTCGGGCTGGACTGTTCCAATGAGGCACAGGGTCAAGACTGATTTGCATATAGCTGGGTCTGAACTGAGATGGCGAAGTGAGCTAAAGAATGATGATGGATTTAACCCAGATCTGTGACTGGGGGCGAGTGTCTGAAAAGTTTCAGCCCTCCGTCCATCATCTCTTTGTGTTTCCAATTTTAGGTCCTATGCATCAAAATCCAAGCCACCTTCCCTTTAAATCATAGGCTGCAATCACGTCAGTCATGAAGTATCCTACTTCTAGGGTGATGGTAAAAGTCTCCAATATTTTTCCCTTTTTCATCATTTTCACGCCGCAGCCGCGGGCGTCGGTGTCTCGATCGCGCTTATAACATTCCATTCAGACCAGGGTCCGGCATTCACCTCCAAAGCTGACAGAGACACCATGGGAAAATTGGGTGTGACTGTGAAGTACTCCTCCCCCATCATCCCGAGGGAAACGGGGTAGTGGAGAGGAAGAACCAAGACTTAAAGCAGTCTTTAACCAATAGGCTATCAAGTTCAGGTCGCAGCTGGATTCACCACCTGTATGGGGTCCAGAGAGCCCTCAATAATCTGCCTAGAAAATCCCTGGGTGGTCAGAGTCACTATGAAATCCTGTTCGGGATTAAAATGTGGGTTCCAGAACTTGACAAGTCCCAGTACAGTGTCAGCAGAAACGCCATTTGATATCAGTGATATCAGTGAACGTTTGGATGTTTTACAGGAATTGAACAACTTCCGAGACTCTCAGACCAATGTCCAGCAGAAACCTTCTGCCACTGGTGAAGTGTAGGAAGCGGCAGCAACTCCTGGTTGGATTCCAAAGATCGGTGCTCTAGTCCGGGAGAAGATTGTGGCAAGTAGGAATTCGGGACATCCTACAGAGCACCTGTATTTGTCCAGGCAGTTGAAGGTACCAAAACCGTACTTTTACCGCCCCTTGCTGGTAGCAAACGCAAGAGATTTGTGTTAATAAATCTCATCAAACCACATCATGTGGCCGGTTCCATACAGTAGACCAAAAAGGCTCCTGGGTAGTTTCCGGTCTCCTCTCACTACCCTACAGGAGATCAAGCTGGAAACTTTGACCTATGATGAAATTTCTTCTCCCCAGCTGGGGACAGATAACACTGAACTATCACTTCTTCCTGTCACCACCGACTAACAAGGCTTGCTCATGGTGAGCAAGACTTGTTAGTCAAAATGAATCGGTGGTGGGATCGAGTGGTGGTTGTAAATTCACAAATAAAATTGATTTAGATACTCCCCTGGAGTGCGGCGTGATTTTCCTTTGGTGGAGATTTTGTGGCATGTAGTGCTTAGCATAAGTCCACCATCTCATGTTGGGCTCGGAGGTGTGCAAGTTGTTTTTCTTTTAAGAAGTCTTAAGAGTCACAAGGTTCTGTGACTCCTCCTCTTGCTTGCAATGCACATGGTCCTCAACTCCATTGTTAGATTGTTTTACGTTTGGCGGGTGAGGATGTAGTGTATAGGATGATGTATCCTAGTGAGATGAATATGTAAATGTAATATAAATACAATAATCGCAAACCCCACAGGTTTCCAGGGAGAAGGGTGGGCGCATGTGAATCTACTAATGTGTGTAGAACCACTTGGCCTACATTGGCTTGTTGATGGGCCATGACATCTACACAATAATGTTTGATAAATGTGTGCAGTGTGGACAATGTAGCTGCCTTACACATGTCCGTCATGGGTATATTTCCTAGCAAAGCCATAGTAGCCCCTTTTTTGTGAGTAGATTGAGCTTTTGGAGGGATAGGGAGAGCTCGTTTAGCTTTTGCATAACAGGTTTGGATACATTTTATAGTTCAACGTGACATGCCTGATTTAAAAATTGCTCTTCCTTTGTGTGGGTTGATGAATGCAAGAAATAGTAGTTGAATCGTTCTGAATGGTTGAGTTCCACCAATTAGGGTACATAAGTGCCCTTTCCACATCTAGTGTGTATAAAGCTCTTTCGGCAACTGAATCGGGTTGAGGAAAGAATATGGGCAACTCAACAGATTGGTTCAAGTTGAATTGAGGTACTACCTTTAGAAGGAATTTAAGGTTGGTACGTAGTACCACCTTGTCTTTATGAAGCTGAAGAATGGTTCTTCTACAGTTAATGCCTGACATGTCTGATTGAAGTGATTCCAATGAGAAATGCAACTTTCCATGAAAGAAACTGGAGAGGGTATTTGTGGAGAGGTCCGAATGGGGATCCCATTAACCTTGGTAAGACAAATGTTGCGATTCCAAGCTCGAGTGGGAGAGACTCTGGGAGGAATAACTCTTTTGAGACCCTGTAAAAAAGCTTTAAATACAGGGATCCTGAAGATAGAGGTGTGTTCTCTATTTTGTAGATATGCAGCAACTGCAGTTAAGTTTATCTTTATGGAAGTGAAAGCTAACTCCGAAATTTGTAAATGCAGCAGGTAACAGACACTGTCCTGAGCCTTTGCTGTTAATGGGTTAATATAATTTGAATGGCAATAGTAAATAAAGTGTTTCCACTTGGCTGCATTACACGCTCTAGGGGTGGATCTTCTAGATTCTTTTAGAATGTCCATACATTCCTGAGGTAAATTTAAATATCTGAATTCTAGGATCTCAGGAGCCAGATCACAAGATTGAGAGAGCTGGGATTTGGATGCTTTACTGCTCTCTGGTTTTGGGTTAGAAGGTCCTGCAAGTTGGGAAGTATCTGGTATGGAACCACAGAGTTATAATAGTGTGGTAAACCATGGTGGTCTGGCCCATGTGGGAGCCACTAGGATGTCAGTCAGAGACTTTTGCCGTAGTTTGCGAACCACAAACGGAAGTAGTTGGAGAGGTGGAAAAGAGTAAGCAAATATCTCTGATCAACTCATCCATAGTGCATTGCCCTTGGACTGTGGGTGTTGGAACCTGGAGGCGAAGTTTGGGCATTTGACGTTTTCTGCTGTGGCTAAGAGGTCTATGTCTGGGTGACCCCACTGCTGGAAGAATGGGTGGAAGACTAGTGTGTTGTGCTCCCAATCGTGCACTTGTTACGGTCTCCTGATGAGGAGATCTGCAAAATCGTTGTCCAATCCTGGTATGTACTTCGCTAAGAGTTGAATGTTGTGCCGGAGTGAATACCTCCAGATGGTCTGGGCTAGTTGAGATAGCAGAAGGTGACCTGGTGCCCCCCGTTTTGCAGATTGTACATAGTAGTCATGTTGTCTGTTTTGATGAAAATCACCTTGCCTTTGTGGAGAGGAAGAGATGCTTTCAGTGCTAGATGAAGAGCTAGCAGCTCATGGTGACTGATGTGAAGATGAGTGTGGCTGGGTGTCCAATGACCCTGCACAGTTCGCTCCTGTGAGTGTGCTACCCAACCCCTGCCAGGTCTAGAAAAGGCCATCCCTTTAGAAGATTGTGGGAGTTCCACCACTGAAGAGAGTAGCAAGCTTGACGGCTGATCAACACTAGATCCTTCAGCTGACCATCTGCTGGAGACCATTGACACGCTAAGAGTTCTTGCAACAGACGCATATTGAGTCTGGCATGAGGTACTATTGCTATGCATGATGCCACAGTACCTAGGAGACCCATAACCGTTCTCACTGATATACGCTGGTGAGGTTGAAATTTTAGGATTAGTGTTTGGAAGGATTGAATCCATGCTGTATTTGGGTAAGCTATCCCTTTGTGTGAGTTGAGGATGGCTCCCAGGTAAGAGGCATTTGAAGGGGTTGCAGAACAGACTTGGCTGCATTGATGGGTAAACCTAATTTGTGAAGTAGTTTATTGTTGCCTGAATGTGTTGAAAACAGCTCTGTTAGTCTGTGCTTTTGAAGAGCCAGTCGTCTATATAGGGGAAGACATGTATGTTTTGCCTTCACAAATGAGCTGCTACTATACAAGGCCCAAAATTTGCCTCAGCAAACCACGCTCTAGCTACTCTGCACTGGCTCCCCCATTGAGGCAAGGATAACATTTAAAACACTCTGTCTGGCACATAGAGGCCTTAACGCCAAAGGACCCAGTATGATAAGGGCACTCTTGACCCCCCCTACTCCCCCAGTAGGGCTTTAAGATCCTCTACAGGTCAACTCTTGAAGGTACCTAGAATTCACAATGCCAGATGGGGTGGTAGGTCCTTTTCATATCTCATCCCAAACTTTGGAACACGCTCCCCATAGAATTAAAAGGCCTAAAAATCGAATCACAGTTCACAAAAAGACTAAAACCATGGTTGTATCCACATTAATAGCCCCCCGTGTTTGCCCACTAGTCCCCAGAGCTGGGAAGCCTTCGGGTACCCATGACCTTTAGAAATCCACATAGCATAGCACTACCGCTAGGCATTAGGTGAATACCCTTAGAGCTGTAGTGACTCCGAATGGAAGCACATTGAATTGAAAGTGTTGACTTTGAAACGCAAGCCTGAGGAATCTGCGATGAGCTGGGTGAATTGGTATATGGAAGTAGGCATCTTTGAGATGTAATGCTTCCATGAAGTCGCCTGGTTGAAGTAGAGGGATGACATCCTGCAGAGTGACCATGTGAAAATGCTCTGATAGAATGTACCTGTTTAGCGGTCTTAGGTCCAGGACTGGCCTTAAAGACTTGTTCTTTTTGGGGTTTTGGAAGTAAAGTGAATGGACCCCTGTGCCTTGTTGGAGTAATGGCATGAGTTCTATTGCTCCTTTTTGTAGGAGAGCTTGGACTTCCTGCCTGAGCAGCCGCTGATGGTTTGTGGATAGTTTGTGTTTGCGAGATGGAATTTGGAGATGGAATGTTTGAAGGTGTGGATGTGAGCTTCAGTGATCAGGGTTTTCAACAATGGGTGTGGCCCAGGAATTCAAAAGAATGGCTGCTTCCGGCTGTGGAACACTTTGATGACGGTATCACGTACACGCTGTGAACAGAAGTTTGGCGGGTAAGTTGCCAGAGAGGGAGAGACGAGTACATGATTCTTGGTCCATGAATATCAGCGTTTAACAAAGGTTTTTATATCTATTCAGATAAACAAAAGGACGGACTTGTAATTTTTACCCAGGTGGCGCAGCTAATTGAGTAAGAGTCGCTGGTTTGAATACAAGTTGTAGAGTGCGGAAAATGCTCTTCATTGATTGTACGATAATAGAGGTTTTCTGTGTTAGTGCAGATGAACGTTGAAGGGCATTTTTAAGAAGGAAACTGAGCTGCGTAACGGCTTCGGTTTCGTACGCATTGCCACGCACGAATTCATATCATTATTGTCTTAATGAGAACTTGGCCGCATGAGTAATTACATTAGCACTTCCTTTCTTTAGCCCTTCACAGATTTTGAAGCGATAGAGGTATCACAAGAAGGTACGCTTGGTTGTTGTTTTTACTGGATCAGGATTCTTCAAGGCTTCAGTTGGAATCACGAGGGAGTGAAACACACGTTATGATATGCTCTGGCAGAGAGTGGTGAAAGCATCTTTTCATGATTCTGCACACGTTTTCGCTATGTTTTTATTCGTTTTCAAGCCGCATGGACACGATATAGTATCACCTTGAGAATTTCTTGGTATTTCACTATCCTATTTTCTTGCTTTGGTTATGGCACCTCGTTTTGGGTTGGCATGGATGTGAGCATGCAATGGTAATTGTTCTCTTGTAAAAACTTGTACATAGCTTTGAATACCAGGGATATTAGCAGTAACAACTCATATTACTTTTCTATGTTCCGGCAGGTGGCCGATTATTGTTTCACAGTCTTTACGAAGCTTGTTCCCCTGAAGAAGGGTTCAAAGAACCCGAAATGCATTGGGGCCATCAAAGAAATTTGCTTGTGGACACTGTCTGATTGATCATTAATGTTCTGTAGATGATACAACTGTGTAATCTGATGAGAATCTTCAGTAACAAGTTTATTTTCATATACTTGATGAAGTATTGAATTGAAAAATACATTTGAATGTGAACAAGATACTGTTTTTAAGTCATATATAAATATGTTTAGTTTTAGACAAATTGATTAGTTTTCGTTGAACCCTTCGGGGTCATTGCGTAGTGCGCTTCAACATCGTGTGCAGGTTGCTGCGCACCTAGCTTAGCGAGTATTTTTCCTAGACAGTGGCAGATCCCACTAATGAAGCAGCACACACTGATTCATTGAAACTGTAGAGTACTAATAGTAGAAATTCATTACCAGGGTGTGCAGGTTGAAGTAATTCATTTGAGCTCCAGGCAATAACCATGTTGCATAATGTCCAACACCCTCTGGTCAGAGGTGATGGTCTGCCATGCGGGAAAGAACTGTTAAAGTCGTCCCCCAACAGGTGTTGTATGATCGGGGGAATGGCAGGTAAGTCAAGGTTTAGCGGAGCATGTGGTAGGCTTGGTAAAGCCGCCTCTGCCTTGTGAGTTTTTGCCCCTGTAGGAGCTTTTGTAATATCCTCTGGGAGAGGATGTTTGGGTTTGTGTCTTATGGTATGCAGTGGAGGTCTCAGGGGATGGTGTTTTGGATCCTCCAAGATCAGATGAGCAGCGAAAGGAGCCCCGTTGCGATGGAGTTTGTAGCACTCCCATTGCCTTCGTCCTCCAGTTATCTTTTTTAATTTTCTCCAAAATGGTGTCTACCTGAGGGCCAAAATGTTTCCCATCAAAGGGGAGGTCGAACAGGTTCTGCTAAACTTCAGGTTTCAAAATCTGACACCCTTAGCCAGGCATGGCGTCTAATGAAGACACTGAAGTTAATGCCCCTTGCAGCTGTGTCTGCCGCATCAAGGGGACACCGTACAGTGGTGTTTGAAATGAGCTTGCCCTCGGAGGCAATCTCATATGCCTGTTTCTTGTATTCTTCTGGGAGATGCTGGAGAATCTCCTCCATCTCGTGCCAGGGTAACGGGATAAGAGACCAATGGAGTTTGCAATTCTCCAAAGGTTGGCACATTGTGCAGCCACTCTCTTACCCGCTGAATCTATCTTTTTACTTTCTTTGTCTGGTGGTGGAGCATCACCAGACATTTGAGAATTTGCTCTTTTATGAGCTGTGGCCACTACCAGTCAGTCAGGTGTTAGCTGACCTTTGATGTACGCTGGGTCGAAAGGTGAGGGTTTGTACTTTTTGATCAACCATGGGAGTAATTACCCTAGTCCTGACCTGGTCTTTAAATATGTCCTGTGTGTTCCTGAGCATACCTTTTTACAATGGTGAATTCTGCGCTGAATGTATGAGTGTTTCAAATAAGATATCCTCTTCTAATAGCCCTGTGTGGAGGCACTTTATGGTATGTGGCTGCCCTACCTATCAGATCATGATAGGTTCTTGTGTCATCAGGAGGGGAAGATCTAGATGGAAACAAATCTGGATTGGTATTATCATGTGGATCTGTATCGTAGGCATCCCAAAGACAATCTAAAGGTGGAAGTGAATATTGATCTCCATCCCTCCCATCCCGTGTTCATGAATGTATGAAACTCTCTGGAGTGTGTCTCAGTGTGAACTGGAGAAAGTTGTGGAGAAGGGATATGCATAGGAGGCAGCAGTGATGAAGTGGTGTGCAGTGGACTAGTGGCTTTGTCCTCCTTAAGTCTTCATCTTTTGAGAAAGAGGCACAGGTAGATTTATGGCTTCCTCAAAAGACAACTGTCTTATTAGCAGGTTGTGCCCCTTAATGAGGAGGCCTGGCAAGGTTACGTCATGTGTCCGGGTGAATAACCAGATGTTTTTTGCGAGAGACAAATTTTTGGTGAACTTTACCTAGCACTGGTTCTACTGTTTCTACAGAGGGTTTCAAAACAGCATGTTTTTCCGGCTCCGATGTTGGTTTCAGAACTCGGGTTTTTAGGGTCGACGGTTTCAACTCCGAAGCAGATTTTTTCAGTACCAATGACTGGTGGTGTTTTGGCTTCGAAGATTTCGGCACCGACGATCAGCTTGACTCCGATATGGATGGTCTTGCATCGTTTACTTGCTGTCTGGGCTATTGTTTCGGCACCGAGTCGGAGCTGGATGTTTCGGAAACAGCTGGTCGGTGCCAACCATGGTACGAAGGCAGTGGTGGCCCAACAACAGTGTTTGTCTTTTCGGGTGGGTGCAAGCGACTCCCGGTCGACATCTGCTATGTTCCGGGAGGAGGTGGAGGGGGCACAGTACTCACGGACTGCCGTGGAGGGTTGTCCTGTTCCTTGTTGGAGCCTGAACTCTGATCCGGAGAGAAGCTGCCCTCATCTGTGAACAATAGACGAGCCTGTACCTCGGTTTTTTGGTCTTCTGAGCCGAAAAGATCCAGCGTATAGTACACAGCTGGTCGAGACATCTCCATTCTTCAAGCCCTTTGATCAGTGCATGGAAACTTGGTGTGACATTTAGGGCAGAAACGGAGGGCGTACGTTCCATCACCGATTAGGCATTCTTTATCGAAAAAGCCTAACAGTAATTTCACGACACGGCCAAATCAAGTCACCTGGATGAATTAGCCGTCGATGTTAGAGATAGGAATGTAAGAATCGAACGGCATTCAAAACCAATACTGATGGTACTCCAGAAGTGCCTGTCGACTGTGTTGAACTGGAGCAGAGGAGCACATGACTGAACCTGACGGCGGAAAAAACAACCTAACAATGGAGTTGAGGACCATGCACATTGCAAGCAAGAGGAGGAGCCACAGAACCTCGAGATTTGAAAGACTTCTTTGAAGAAAAACAACTTGCACACTTCAAAGCCCAACACTAGATGATGGACTTATGCCACACATGCCATCAAATATATATAGAACCTTATTAACCCAGAACCCCAAAACCACACACCTTAAATCCTAAAAATACCCCTGCCACCCAAAAACCCACACCCACCCTAAAAATAGCCTTGCCACCCAAAAACCGACACCCACCCTAAACCCTAAAAATACCCTTGCCACCCAAAACTCCACACCCACCCTAATATAACTCTTGCCACCCAAAAACCCACGCCCACCCTAAACCCTAAAATGACCTTTCCCACCCAAAAACCCACTCACCCCATACCCTAAAAATACCCTTGCTACCCAAAAACCAACACCCACCCTAAATCCTAAAAACACCCCTGCCACTCCAAAACCCACACACCCCTTAACTCTAAAGATATCATTGCCACTCAAAAACCCATACCCACCATAAACCCTAAAAATACCCTGGCCACACAATACTCATACGGTAAACCTAAAAATACCCTTGCCACCCAAAATCCATACCCAACCTAATATATATTAGAAAAATCAGTTACCTGTGAAATACTTACTGCATGGTAAAGGCATGCGTGGTTCAGACTGCGTTGTAAATGCTGTTTCCCCATGCATACTGTTATTGACTTGGGATAAAGTGATCATGGGTGTCAGTTTTAGAATTAAGGGGCCCATTGCGATGGCGGTCGGAAAGCCTCCGACCTTCAGTGGGAGGCTTTCCGACCGCCATCGTCTGTTTCAATTCCGACCAGCTAATTATGATGCAGACGGAACTGAAACCGGCCGGTCATTCCGGCTGGCTTCAGACTCGCTCCAGATTGGCTCAAGGAGCCCGTCGGCCAGTCGGAACTGGCTTGTAATCCCAAAGGGCGGGCCTTTCCACCCTTGGGATTATGATGCACGGTTTTCAGTATGGTTTCCATGCCGGCCTGTCCAACATGGAAACCATGTCAGAAAGCGGGCTTGGGAGCCCCCAGCAGGGCCCCCTTGTGTGTGCGGCCTTCGATTGGGGGCCGAGGGGGCACCTATGGTGCCCCCGTGTTGATCCCTGCACCTTGTGGCAGGGATGAACCACACCTCCTATTTCCCTATGGGAGCATGTATTACAGCCGGTTTATGGCCATAATGCATGCTCCCATAGTGAAATGTTGCGCATCCTAATGAAGTGGGCGGAACCACCGACCAGGTGTCGGGCGGTCCCATGTACGAGACGGTGTCGGGCGGAAGCATTTCCGCCCAACATCGAAATCGCCCCCCTACGTCTGTTTTTAAAGCAGAGTACTTTTTTTTAGCTCCCTAAAAATATTTTGTAGTGCTTTACTACAACTAATGTGCGCTGCTGAATACAGATATTTTTGGTTCTGTGTAGCTTTTAGAGCTGGCATATAAGCAAATGCTCCTGCTGGTCTTGTGCACTTTGCATCTTTCCTCAGGGCACTTTGCATATTTCCTCAGGGCACAATTTTTTATAATCATGATTACTCCACTCTAATTTTACTTGCACACATGCGCATCCGTTGTCCCAGGCTATTTATTCAATTCGTTTACACACACGCCTTGCCAGCTCTACTTTGAGGATTCATTGCAGTGTGAGCCCTGGTAAATTTGTTTCCTCTTATTCCACGAGGGAATTTAGTCACTGTATTATGGAGCTTGAAGAGCCTCAGTATTGTATTTTTTCGTGTGTGTGTGTGTGTATATATATATATATATATATATATATACCAAATGAAATTCGCACGCCTTCCGTTGTGCGAAAAACAAGCCACTTCAATCGAGAATAATGGGAACAGGATTTAATTCACCAGTCAATCCTTACTGTTTATACTGCAAAATATTTAAAAGTCGTCAGTAACTGTGTGTTTCATTACTGCATATGATTAAGACCCGATGGGGTTGAAACGCGTCATGCTTTTGTAATGGATTGACTGGTGAAGTAAATCCTGTTCCCATTATTCTCGATTGGAGTGGCTTGTTTTTCGCACAACGGAAGGCGTGCGAATTTCATTTGGTGTATGCAAGCGGTGACGTCGCTGTCCAAGCCCCGACTCGCCTGGCTGAGGCGTCCTTCACGTCAGTTTTCATTTGGATTATTGTGTAAAGGGGGATGCCCGCCGGCTGCCTTTGATCTACTACAAAGGATTAAGCAGATTTGGGGCCACTGCCCACGGAAGGCTATGCCACTGTGAGAGCGGGAGGCCTGCCTGCTGGACATTTTTGGAATATTTTGGAGGAACAGCCAGAGTCTGCTGAGGTACTTTTCCTTGCACTTCGAGAATGGAAATGCTGAACTTTTAACCGAGCACAGACTGCCATGACTAATTGACAAACATGAGAAGTGCTTTGAATGCAAATTACCGATAATATGACCACTTAGCCCTACACGGAATTATTCCATAAGAGGCAAAAAGAGGACATATTTTTCTGTTTTATTTTTGCAAACGAAGCATTGACAAATCAGTACTAATAGGTAGGACGCATTGATTTTATCTTTACATCTGCAAAGGATTGTGGACATTGAAGTCCGTGAAAAAACTGAGGGTTACCATACCTTTAAATCTTGTGCACGGAAGTCCTTCCTTACTGTTTATACTGCAAAATATTTAAAAGTCGTCAGTAACTGTGTTTCATTACTGCATATGATTACGACCCGATGGGGTTGAAACACGTCATGCTTTTGTAATGGATTGACTGGTGAATTAAATCCTGTTCCCATTATTCTCGATTGGAGTGGCTTGTTTTTCGCACAACGGAAGGCGTGCGAATTTCATTTGGTGTATGCAAGCAGTGACGTCGCTGTCCAAGCCCCGACTCGCCTGGCTGAGGCGTCCTTCACGTCAGTTTTCATTTGGAGAGAGATATATATATATATATATATATACACTGAAAAAACCATAGGTTTTAGGGACAGTTATAGTTAGTTGGACATTGCACTCGTACAAAACCCGTGAAATTCCCCCGTTATAGTTAGTTCAGGTAACTATAACTCGCGCCCCCGCAATGCACTGCTGATGACGTCACATATTACATCACTCATGACATGGTCAGTGACATCACTGATGACATCTCAAATGACATCACTGATGACATCATCCATGTGATAATTTGATGCATCTTTTCACACCCTAATATAACTTTTGATACACCCACTGTAAATTACAGACTGCCATTGTCAAAACCATAGACACTCCAACACCAATTACTATATACACACTCACTGATTTTTAGGTCTACACACACACATCTACTCACTCACCCGTACAGTCACTCATACTTATAGTCACTCAGTACAGGACTATTATATGCACTCATACACCTATATAAACACTCACACACCGCCACTCATCCATAGAGGTACTCACACACCTAGTCAGTCATGCCAAAAATTAAGCACACACCCATTTACTCACCTATTCAGTTATACACACACCAACTCACTTACTCATACAAATACTAGCACATTCTTCAGTGATGTCATCAGTGATGTCACTGACCATGTCATGAGTGATGTAATATGTGACGTCATCAGCAGTGCATTGCGGGGCGCGAGTTATAGTTACCTGAACTAACTATAACGGGGGAATTTCACGGGTTTTGTACGAGTGCAATGTCCAACTAACTATAAACTGTCCCTAAAACCTATGGTTTTTTCAGTGAATTTCTAAGGTTTTTTAAATGCTAATTTCTAACTATAACGTGCCTGAAACCTATGGTTTTTTAAGTGAATTTCAAAGGTTTTTAAATGCTAATTTCTAACAAGAACATGCCCCGCCCCCTCCCTTCACCACTGTGCAAACGCGCCCCGTGGCGCTTTTTAAGTTGGGGGATTAAGTTCCCTTGAATCATGAGGGTCCCTGGGGTCCAACTAGCCCACCCTGTACCTCCAGTATGCGCCAGTGAGCTGCGTTGCAGAGAGGTGTTCAGAGGCCACGCCCCTTTTTACACCTCTCTGCAACGCAGCACTGTGGCGCTTACTGGAGGTACCTGGTGGGCTAGTTGGCCTCAGGGACCCTCAGGATTGAAGAGGATTTAATTCCCCATCTTAAAAAACACGCCACGGGGCCTGTTTGCACACATGTCACCTGAAGCCCCGCCCCTCCCTTCACCACTGTGCAAACGCGCCCCGTGGCGCGTTTTAAGTTGGGGGATTAAGTCCCCTTGAATACTGAGGGTCCCTGGAGTCCAAGTAGCCCACCATGTACCTCCAAAAAGCGCCACAGAGCTGCGTTGCAGAGGTGTAAAAAGGGGCGTGGCCTCTGTACACCTCTCTGCAACGCAGCGCCCTGGCGCATACTGGAGGTTCCTGGTGGGCTTGTTGGCCCCCAGGGACCCCCAGTATTTAAGGGGAATTTGTTCCCCATCTGCAAACGCGCCAGGGGGCGCGTTTGCAGAGTGGTAAAGGAAGGGGCGGGCCTGCGGCCCGATCGTTTCCCTCACCCCGAAGGGGGCTGTGTAGCCCCCTTCCTTTTTCCTATTTTTGGGCCCTGGGGACCCCATCCCCCAGGGCCTTACCCCTTTTAAAAAAAAAAATTATTTTTAAAATTAAACTGGAAGGGGGCCGCGTGGCCCCCCTCCCGTGGCCGAATCCGGTCCCGGGGACCCCATCCCCCGGGGCATGGCCACACTTTTGAATACATTTTTAAGGAGGGGCGCTGCGTGGCCCCCCTCCTCAGGCCTCCTTTTGCCCCGGGGACCCCATCCCCCGGGGCAGGCCTTTATCTATTTATTTTAAATACATGTATTATTTTTGGGGAGGGGGGCCGCGTGGCCCCCCTCCCGGGCCACTACTTCCCCGGGGACCCCATCCCCCGGGGCTGGCCCTATCCTTTGGGGTCCGTGGGGGACCCCAACTCCCCCACGGACCATGCCGGCTCCCCGCCTCCTGCGGGAGCCGGCATTGCTTTCCACATGGGGAGCTGCTAACATGCAGCTCCCCATGTGGAAAGCAATCTGCTTTGGATATTGGAAGAGAGAGCAGGTTTCCTTCTCTCTCTTCCAATATCCAAAGCAGTTTGCTATGACAGGACGGGAGCCGCGAGGCTCCCGTCCTGTCATAGCAAACTACAGTGTCCCGGGGGTAGGCACCCCGGGACACTGCAGGAGCCGGCCCTGGGGGTGGCGGTCCCCAGGGCCATTACAGGCTCCAGGAGGGGGCCGCGCGGCCCCCTCCCTCCATCCACAAAGCCCCGGGAGGCTCTGGGGGTCCATAATGGACCCCCCCATATTGAAATTTTTAGTGCCCCGGGGAGGTGGCGGTCCCCGGGGCGTGTGGGGGGGCTCGAGCCCCCCCACACAGGTCATTTTTTATTAAAATTAAAACGAAGCCCCGGGGGGTGGCGGTCCCCGGGGCTGGGGGAGGGCCAAGAGCCCTCCCGCACCATTATTTTTTTAGAGCCCCGGGGGGTGGCGGTCCCCGGGGGGCCTTCGAGGCCCCCCAAAATTAAATATAAACCCACCCCCCCGCGGGCAAAATTTTTTTTTACGGCGGGATCCGCGCACCCTAAGCGCATCCCGCCGATTTAAAAAAAAATGCTTTTCTGCCCAGGGGTCCTTGTGGGACCCCTGAGCAGACCTAGGGGTCAGGGTGTTCCTACCCTGCCCCCTTTTGCGCTTTGCGCACTTGTTTCTGTCCCTCGGTTCTACCGAGGGACAAAATGGCTGCCAACACTTCCTGATTTGGAGTGTTGACAGCCAATTAGCATGCAGCTCGTGATCGGGAGGGTGCGCGAATCCGACGCGGCCATAGATATATATGTGTTTTTCGTTTTGATTTTCACAAGAACTACTGAACGGATTTACACCATTTAACAAAAAGGGTTCTTTCTGAACCAAGAACTACCTCTTTGCCAAATTTGGTGTAATTCCGTTCAGCAGTTCGGGCTGTAGCCGTGGCTAAAGTTTCCTATGGGAAAATGAATGGGGAAAACACGTTTTGGGACCCCCTTTTTCTCGGCCCCCGCTTGACGAATCACCCCGAAACTTTCAGGGTAGGAGCGGACCGGAGCGGGCCATAAAGTTTGAAAATTTCGCGAAGATTCGTCAACCGACGCAAGAGTTATTTCAAATAGAATGTTGCGGATTTCCTATGGAAAATAGGTCCTAACTATAACTATCTACTGGCGACCGCCAGTAGATTATTTATTTTTATATATATATATATATATATATATATATATATATATATATATATATATATATATATATATATATTTTAAAGAGTGTGGATTCTTCAATCCCTTTACCGATGTTGACTGATTGATAAGTTACATGTCCTGCCTTTACTTGTTGCACAGAAACCATGCTTGTACTTTATTAGAGTCCTTGTCCGAGTAGCCAATTTATATGTGCCTGTTGTAGCTCTAATAAGCCTTCTATGTACGAGTAATAAGCCGTCTATGTACGAGTTTTTCAGCACACACTTCCTTACGATAGCCAGGTAAAAAAATCTGCATTTCATGGTGTTTTGCACACGTTGTGTTTGCACCTAATCATAGTCATTAATTTAATTTGTAGTTACTTCTCTGGTCCTGGTAATAAAAGATCTCTTTGGGGCAAAGGTAAGATATTCCTAGAGTGCTTGATCACACCTTCATATTTAACAGTATAGGAATTAACCTCATCTGGTCCCATTATTGAGAGTGCATCCAACTTGTTTTGTGCCATGATGAAGACACCGTATTAAAGTATTTAAAGTTGAAACGTCAACGATGTGTAGGTTTTGACTGGACTTGATATCTTCTGTATGGTGAATATTATGAATAATAACTTGCCCTGAACAACACTTCATGAACCAGATGGAGCCTAGACTTTGAAAGTCGTTGTATTTATGTATTCTATTTACTTACATCTCAAATGCACAGTGCAGGTTTCCTCACTTGGAGCACTTAATACATATGTACTGTCTAATGCACTGTCCATAAAATAATGCCTAAGTTCAATGATTGCTCATTTTCAATCACTGAGTTTTTGTTTTGTTCATGCATTCATATTAATGTGATTTTGTGAATATATCTTAAGAGTTGTGAAATTAACGTATGAATGACTCCAAAGGTACCACTGTTGTTGCTACTATATCTCCCCAAAACGGCAGGATGAAAATTCACCAAACTAAAAAATGCCCCAAATAATGAAATGACCCCTATGTCATTAAAACCTGGGGTACTTTTTGTAGGAGGCTGGCTCTATATATACTATACCAAAGTGAGGTATAGTGTGCACAGAGTCCAGTGGATCCCCAGAGGTATAGCAGAGGCTAAAGTAGATAATACCTTACTCTCTTTTGTGGTAGTGTGGTTAAGCAGTCAGACTTATCAGGAGGTTAGTGTTAAGCATTTGTTGTACACACTCAGGCAAGAAATGAATTCACACACTCAAAGACTGAATCCAGACCAACTGTTTGTATAAAATGTGATTCTTTTGTTATTTTATTTCTACAACCAAGATAGACTCAGTAGCAGGTAAGTTAACTTCTTCATACAATGTTACTTTGAGAAATACAGTGAACAATGGATTTGTAAGAACATTCATATTACTTTTTCAATGTAGGAAACAATTTGTAAACTGTTCAAAAATGCTTGTAATTACTTTCTGATTACTTTTAGATTACTGTTCTAGTTTGGTATGAAACACACTCTTAACACAGTTTACACAACAAAGGACATTTGTAAGCAGGTTAACTCTTGAGCAAGCAATAGGTTACTTTTTGTGCGGTACAAGACAGTTCAACACTTAGAAGAATTTTCAGAGAAAACCCACCATTCAGTCCTATTGGAAAAACAAAGTGTTAGGTTTGCAGGCAAGTAAACGGTTTCTGAGTTGGAGTTTTGCAGGGTAGAACCAAGGTTCCCAAGGTTCAGGTTGGCACTCAAGGGGCACCACCAGTGGCACTAGGGAGGCCGGGTGTAGAGTGACAATGTTAGCCAATGGGGCTACACCTTGGTTGGGGACAGCTCACAGGCAGGCCACTCAGTCTCCAGAGCCAAGCTCCCAGGGTTAAGGTCAGGGCAAAGGGGGTCCCAGGCTGGCACCAAGTCCATACCACCAGTGACACAGGGGAAGCCTGGTGCAGGGTGCTCAGGAGGTGTAGGGAGTCCAATGCTTTCCAATGGAGGACGTCGGTCACGGAAAAGGACTGCAGGCTGGAGTCAGAAGACTGGATGAAGGGAACCAACGATTGGAGGGTGAAGATGAAGAAATGCTGTACACCAGGATACAGTTGGTCGGGCACCTCAGGACTCAGGAGCTGCGGGTGCAGGGGTGTCCTTTCGTGTCAGATTCTTCTCACCGTTCCGGTCCCAGTTGGGGGGACCCTTCAGGATGAGACTGCAGGGGTCGATGAGAAGGTAGATGGAGGTTGTCCAACGCTGGCACTCAGGTCAGGATCGCCGGGGGGACCACGCTGGAATGTTGGACCACTCGAACTCGGGCTATGTGCGTTGGGTGCAAAGTGGTGAGGACACGTGGATCCGGCTGGATCTGAAGTCTTGGCTCGGGTTGGTGTTGGACAAATCCGATGTCCACAGGAGATAGGATTTCTTTTAGAAGGCAGGGCAGGTCCCCGGGGATCTTGGAGGCTACTGGCTGCAGGACATGCCGGGTTCAGCTCACAGGGGTTCAGAGCAGGAGACAAGTCGGTATGGCTGGGGCCGAAGCAGTTGTCGTCGTCCTCCTTTTCTGCAGCATGACTCTTTGGTCCTTCTTGTCACGTAGAATCTAAAAAGGCAAGGTTCAGGGGGGCCCCTAAATACTAGATTTAGGGGTGTTACAGGGGTGTGCAGGTCGTGACCAATAGGTCCCTTCCCTGGGGTGTCTACACCCCCTAGTATTCCACTCTCCAGTGGGAGGGGGCATAAGCCTCTTCCTGATTGGAGGGGTCCCCCCCATCTACAAGATGGCGGGGACTGAGATGTGTGCGTCACCTCCCTCCCCCAACTGAGGCGTGGGGTTGCAAAGGTGGGCACACCTACCTTCCTGATTAGGTTTTCCTGCTGGTCCTCGTGCCCAAAATGGGGGTCAGAACCGGAGGGAGCCAGAAGTTGCTCATAACAGCAAAATGCTGGGGGTAGCTAATAAAGGCGGCAGGCCTTTGAAGCTCCCTCTTCGAGGACCCTGCCCACCCTGGGGGAGAGGCACAAAACATCTGCCCAGGATGTGCTTTGTTCCCAGACCCACAGAGCAGAGGGCTCTCTACCCAGGGGTTTAAAATCCTGTCTGGTGGTGGCAGATGACTGGGAACCAGTCAGAAACCACACCAGAGTTGGTCGTTTTTCAGGGGGCATCTCCTAAGATGCCCTCTGTGTAGATTTTTCATTAAATCCAACACTGGCATCAGTGTGGGTTTAATGTGCTGGAAAGTTTGATATCAACCTTCCCAGACTTCAGTAAAGCTATCATGGACCTGTGGAGTTTGTGTTGACAAACTCCCAGCCCATGTACTCAAAATGGCTTCACTGCATTAGAATATCTGTGAATGGCGCAGACACTGTAGGGGCATATTGCTCTTGCAGCTGTGACCTCACCTGGATATGGTGCACACTGCCTTCAGGGCTGTAAGGCCTGCTAGAGGGGTGATTTACCCATGCCACAGGCAATGCTGGTAGGCATGGCACACAGAGATCGGTGCCATGTCGACTCTTTAGTTTGGCCTGCACCAAAACACCCAGTCTTCATTGGCAGGGTGGGGGTGTTATGGTGAGGGGCATAATACATGCTGCAGCCCCCAAAGGCCCTCTCTGGTCACAAGGCCAGGGGTACCTTTTACAAGGGACTTACAAGTGGCCCAGAGGTGTGCCAATTGTGGGTACAAATTTACAGTTTTAGGAAAGAACACAGGTGCTGGGGCCTGGTTAGCACTCAGTGAAATTGGCATCAGGTATCTGGCAAAACGTTAGGGGGTAACCATGCTAAAAGGGGCCCTTTCCTACACTTTTGTTTGGCACTTCAGGAGTTACACACAGATAAAAACATTCCTGTGGCAAATATCATGTATTTGCCAATCTAAAACCTTTGGACCACCCCACATACATTTTTACTTGTTTGAGGAATCTGCTTACACAAAGGGTACAAAAATAGCCTTTCCTTTGAAGTGAGGGGACAACCTGAACTATGGAGGTGTGACAGCATCTCTGCAATATATGTCAGTTTACGTAATATATAGACACTAAATGTATTAATCCAAAATATTGCATGCTATCAATCTCAAATTACTAATGACATTTTATATATTTATTTTCTCTGTTTCACATTACTCCTATGCATACAGTTAATGATATCTGCGTTCCTTAATCATGCTACAGGCACTGTGACTCACATTATGTGGGCTGGAAGGCTTCCCAGAGCCACTGGATCTTCTTAGACTTCCAGGTCTCAACAAGAACAAGGCAAGTGCAATAACCATCCAGGCCATCATGATCATGGTCACAGTTACTTCACCATCACCACCGGCAGTTGGTCCCGGAACTAAAGATTGGCAAAATGAAAACAAAACATTAGTAAGTGGATTCCTTCACGACTCAAGGTAGCACGTCTGTACGACAGATTTATATGAATGAATGCATCTTGGTGCACTGTTGTTGCAAAACAATGTCTATATACTAAGAAATAATATGGTGAATCGAAAGTGGGATTTCTAACACAAAGCACAATACCTTAAAAATAGAGGAAACAGAATTCACCAGCTATTAAAATCACGAGGGTGCAATTAAATACTTTGAGTGTTATAGAAAGTGCCTAACCTGGATTAAATTCATCTGTCAGAACCCTGTTCAGAGGGCCACAGAGCAAACAGGAGCTCCTCATGTCCTGATTGGGTGGGAGAGGTAGATACAGGAGTGTGAGCACAGGCTGACAAATCAAAATACAACAGCAGCAGCAATAAATAATTGTCCAGTCAAATACTTGATTTTAAGAAAAATAGGAGTATTTATATACGAACATAAAGTAAAATACTACGATATGAGGTTAAGCACCAAGTTTTATAGACAAGTCGCTGAGTCCCACTCCCTTTCTCTCACTAGTGGTAGTGGTTATTCCCCCTTCACTATAGGGAACATTCAGGTTAAGACCCACTAATAGTCAGAGTCTCAGGAGTCCCAGTCTGACTCTTTATTAAAGTGAAAAGTGTTCCAGTGCTGAAGTGCTATTTGGCAAGCAAGTACCTGCAGGGCTGTCTAGTCCGTAAATCCGTCTTACCAGCAAGGTCTGAGCGACTATAGTCTCTGAGTATGCCCCCTTCATGGGTGCTGAAACTGCAGCGGCTGTGTATAGTAAGTTCCACACAAGCGGCCCGGGAGGGACAGCAGTCGGGTGTCTTTGAGTTCCTCACATGTGGCCCTGCGACACTCCTCTGATGCTGGTAAGATCCTCCCCACAGGTAGGGGTGGGGGTTGCAATGCTCCTGGCACTGGTCTTCAGTATCCGCTATGGTCCGCTAGGGTCACGATAGCAGCCTCAGATGAAGGTCTTGATCAGACCATGTTCCTTTCCATGTCCCAGTGGCCCCTCTGGCATACAGGGTCACTGCCCTGACTCTGTACACGGGCTACGACTCAATCGGCACACCAGCACTCTTCATGGCAACCCCACCTGCATACGGGACAGCCGACTTGGCTCCGCACACGGACTACGGACCGATCAGCACAGCATCGCTGCCTCCTCTCACAAGACTAGCGAAGCTCCAACTCTGCTCTCCGATTGTTGACAGTATTTGAAACTTGCAAATTCTATCTCCTTAAGTTTGCCACTCGATCCTTTACCTCCTAAGATCTTGCAACAAATGATTGTCTCTGTACCTGATCTGTTATGTTCCATTTGTTACCTCTCATTGTCCTCCTGTATTGTACGTTCAGAGTCGAAAAATGCAATAGTAGTTCCCCTGCTAAAAATTCCTACTGGTGACCCTTCCAATTGGAGCAATTTCCTTTCAATATCACTTCTACCTTTCCCAGTAAAAACCCTAGAAAAACATGTTAATAGGATTTTATTGTAATACTTGGATCATACTTATTTGCTACACTCAGCTTATTGAGGCTTTCGCCCCTCACATGACACCAAATCGGCTGTTATTTCCGTCCTGGATGACCTTCAAATGGAGGTGCACAAGGGCAATTTTGTGGCCCTGGAAATATTACATCTTTTGGCTGCCTTCGATGGAGTCACTAACAAAATCTTGATCTAAAGGCTGGCAGAAACTGCCATAAGAGGTAATGCGTTGAGCTAGTGCAGTTCATATCTTGAAAACAGGTGTCAGTCTATGCATCTTCCCCTATTTCACTCAGACTTTGGGACCATCAGTAAAGGGGTGCCGTAGGGCTCCTCTCTGAGCCCCACCTTATTTAATAGCCATCTTAGACCCCTCGCTCAGCTGATCCACAATCATGGAGTTATCTTCATGAACTATACAACTACACCCATTCATCATCTCCACAGGTCAAGCTTCTCCAGCGCTTTTTGAGACCTTCCACACTTGCATATGTAATATCACTGCTTGGCTCATTCTGAATACTCTCAAATTTAGTGGAGATAAAACAGAGGTTCTCAGCTGCTCTACGGGCGAGATCCAAAGGCCACTTCTTTCTGATCTTTAGCCTTGGCCAAGTGACACTTCTCCCACAGCCTCGTCGGCTTTGAGAAACATTGGGTTTCACTTTGAGGAGGATCTTTCTCTGTCTAGTTAGGTCAACAATCTGGATTCTACTCGTCCACTGGTGGTCCACTAAAGTATACAAAAAAGTATACAACTGAAGAGCCACAATCAAGGTGAAACCGATCTTGGATTGCTTGTGTTCTGGTTCAGTGAGGAGCTGGCTGGACTGTTCCTATTGGAGCAGGGTCAAGACTGATTTGCTTATGGCTGGATCCAAACTGAGGTGGCATGGTGGGTGAAAAAAGATGGCCCAAAGTGTGGTCCAAAGCGATTGACAGTGGCTGAGACTAATTCAAGTAGTCCATCCATCACCTTGCTGTTGTTTGACTGGTGGTGCAGGCGGCAATTTTGAGCAAGCTGGATCATGGGAACTCTTTATTCCTCTGCTCCACTGACTACCTGCTCAAACGCCTCTATCCAGACTGCCATAGCAAGATTGGCTTTGGCTTTTCCCTTCATTCTTCTGAAGCCTTGGACAAAGAACACTGGCTTAGCATGCCCAAAAAGGATCATCTTCAAATCCCTTTGAATTGTGCAAAAGGCAGTTATCATGCTGGGCCTCTCTATCGCCAACATAAATTCCATCTGCATCACCCTAAATGACTGCTGCGTTCTTTTGATGCCAACGTGCTCATCTTTTATTAAGTTGAATCTTACTCGCTCCGGAGGAAGATTCTTTTCAGTTCAAGCATACCGTCTCCAGAACAATCTTCCTCTGTATCTCGATAAATCAAGGAACTTCTGCCATTTACAAAATCATGAAGAGTTGGCCTTATACTCTCTAACTCCTTGCTGGGTTGCCTCAGTACAAAATCAGCTGTTACTAGCAGCAGGCCACCATACTAGATATCAGTTTTACTAAATATAAATATAAATAAAATATGTAGAAATGAGTCTTCAATATTCTACTGCAAGTAGAAAAATTACATTGAATAAATGATCAGTGTCAATCCATTATATATAGATGCCCTAACAATCTCGAGCAGATGTAATCAAGAAATGGAACCGAGTTAAGTTGAACAGTGCCTTCAAGTCAATAAAGGCATTGAATAAACAATACTTGTCTGTCCCAGCATATTTCTTAGCCAATCATTCAATTGTTAAACAATGGTCCATGGTAGATATTGCAGAATGAAATGGCATCTAATTTGGGGCCAGCAGATGAATGGACTCGGCCTATTCTTCAATTTGGCAGACATCAGTCTTCTCCAATGTCCAATAAAAGAAACTTACGTCAACTAAGCTAAATTAGCAGTAACAAGGCTAATCCTACCCAACACGCATCATGAGGACAGAGTGCTTTCTGCCTTAAAAATGGCATTAGGGGGGGCGTGGCCGGGCAAGATGGCCGATCGGACGTAGTCCGTCTCGGCTCCCGGTCCGCGCACTACTCTGGAGCTGCTAGCTGCGGTCTACCTGCTCCCAGCGCGCTGAAAATAACTCCCATGCCCAGCGGAGGATGTGAGGAATGCTCAGAAGGTCCTCATCGGTCTCCGATGTAGCGTTAACAGACCCAGCGCGTCCTTGCCGGAACACACCAGGCGCCTTCCAAAATGGCGGATGCTGTTGGGCGCTCAGCGGAGTGACTGCGGGAACTCGGCGACGCGGAACAGAGACCACTGCCTCCAAATCTCACTTACCGCTGACGGAGGTAAGGCCTGCGGCTGTGGCGCCTGCTGAGGCACTCCCGACGACCTTCCCCGGAGCCACCTGAAGCCACGTAACTCTGCACTGCACCTGCCTGACCCTAATATGGCGGCCGGACTGTGACTCTCGGAGCCGTCATTTGCCCTGCTAAATTACAACCCCACGTCTATTTGTTGCCGGGCGCCGATCTGAGGGATATAGCCATCCAGTGCTCGCCATTGCCAATGCGACGAGACCGGTGACACCCCACGATTACTTTTGCCCGGTTGGTGCGCACCTATGCTGCCCCTGCATCCGCAAAATGGCGCCCACTCCGCCGTGAGGAAGACGATGGCCGCAGAGCAGTGATTGGCGTTGGTGGGATACTTGGGTGTTGAGAGTGCTGACCTCTCACGGCTGGACGATCGGCGCTGAGTCCCGAGCGCGGCCCCTGTTGTGGTTCGGTGGCCTGTCCCCTCTTGCCGTGTGTGGCGTGATACGCTACCTAGAGCTCCCACCTTGCCTCTACTTCCCACGTGGGGACCGGCCTCTCACCCACCAACACCAACTTCACAAGAGGCCGATTTGTGCAACATCTGGGGGTTCACCCGGTGCCACCTGGCGCAGGAGTTATCGGTGACCCTATCTGCTCCCTGCGGTTGCCGGCGAGCCCATCTAGGACTGATCCTCTACTTACTGGATCCCCCTCACTGGTTCTTGGACCCTCCAGCTGCCAGCACTACTGTAACACAGGCCTCCTGGACCAGTACGTATGCCACCAAAGAAGGGGTCGACTAGAGCTTCCACCAAGGTCTCGGATTTCTTCGCTTCAACAGATAAGCGCTCGACGCTTCGCGAAGACGCTGACACACCCACCATGGCCCTCACAAAGGCGGACCTCCTGACCATGTTTAAAGACTTTAAAACGGAACTGCGAAACGACCTTGGTCAAGATATCAAAGCTTCAATGGAGCAACTGAGGATGGATCTTACGGAGAGATTGACCTCCCTCCAGCAAGACGTGGACTCTGTGGGTACTAGAGTCTTGGATCTAGAAGCGCAACATCAAGACCAGGAGAAGCTCTCCACTGAATTGCGAGAGGAGGTCCACGCCCTTCGGGACCAATTACAACAGACGCAGCTTAAGACGGAGGACCTCGAGAACAGGGCGCGGAGGGAGAACCTACGTGTCAGAGACTTGGAGGAGGGCGCAGAGGGGCCGGACTTGGGGGCCTTCATGGAGGGGCTCTTTGCGGAGGTTCTGGGGGCCCAGTCCCTTAAAATAAAGCTGGAACGGGTTCATCGTGTCGGAAGCCTCCAGTCAGGTGAGAGGAAGAGACCCCGCGACATATTGGCGAAATTCCACTCCTACAAAGTCAAGGAGGCAGTACTTCTAGCAGCCAGGTCAAAGGGATCCATTTCTTTCCAGGACCACTCCTGCACCATTTATCAAGATCTGGCACCAGCTACCCTGGACGGAGACAGTTGGTCAGACCCATCACCTCCAAACTCCGGGATGATAAGATCAGATACAGATGGACCTACCCGTTTGGCCTCAATTTCGAATTTAATAACAGACAGCGCCATATCACTGAATTAAAAGACGGACTGGAGCTCTTGGGTCTCGCCCCAGAGGGGAGTGACTTCACCCACAGTAGAGACCGGGAACCGCTTCGGGGCCCTCTGCTGCCGACAGCGTGGTCTGTGGGCCCGCGCAGAGGCCGCAGATAACTACCCAGTGATTGCATTATAGGTATGTGCTGTTCTCATTTTATAACGGACCTGACACTCATCGCCTCGTGGATCCTCCTTCCCAGGATTACCACCGCTGGCAATATCTTGTTGATGCTGGTGACTTTGTGGAGGTCCGGGACGATTGACAGCGACTCACTCCCACACGCACTCCTGAACCTTAGACACCTCTACGACCCTGATTTCTGGGTTCCCGTCTAACACTCATGATATGCTATACTTGACCCATACTCTGCCTTTATTGTTACGAATTGTGACTCTGTCTCTTCTCTCAAAGTGGTGCTGGTTAGACACCTACATTATGACAGCACAATGTTATTGTTTTTGACCTATATCCGGAGGGGCGCGGACGGGGTCCCCGGACGTACCGTCCCCCCTAGTCCCTATGGGTAAGATTCCCCCAGCTAGGGACAAGATGGCGGCTTTTTTGCCGCATTTTTTGTTGTTGTTCATTTTGCTGTTTTTGGGGCTTGTGGGGAGGGAGGGTAATGGTGGCGGCTTTTTAACATGTTTCATTAGCGGGGTATTCGCTGTGCTTTTGTTTATTCTCAGGTGGGCTCCTTTGGGCTCCGGACATCGCTGGGGCTCCCCTGGGTCCTACATCGGGCTGGGTCGCTTGGCACTTATTGCGAAATACTGTCTCACCCTTTAGGACAATGACGATTACCATTGGCTCCTGGAACCTTAAGGGGCTTAATTCTCCCCAAAAACGCCAAAAAGTGTGGAAATATATTACTGATCATCATCTCGACATAGTGGCTCTCCAAGAGACGCATTTGGCCAGGTCCGAAGATACACGCTTTCGTCACAAACACTTCCCCTTGATATACAGATCTTCGGCACTTACAAAACACAGAGGGGTGGCACTCATTTTTCACTCCTCCACAAAATTCCAACCTTTGGCTGTCCTCTCTGATAAAGATGGCCGATGGATTATGGTAAAGGGTCGCTTGATGGGCAAACTGTGCACTTTCATAGCAGTGTACGCACCCAACACTGGGCAAGCAGCCTTTCTGAACACTTTAGTGGGAAAGATTCTGGACTTCGTGGAGGGACCAATAGTGCTTCTGGGCGACTTTAACTTGACTTGGCAGGGAGACCTCGATAGAACTCACCCACACCGCTCAGACCTGGGTTCCTTCCCCATTGAAATTAAACAACGCTTCCACGACCTGGGCTTGTTGGACGCATGGTGGACTTTCCACCCCCATTCTCGCGATTACACTTTCTACTCCCACGTCCATCGCACGTATTCCCGACTGGACTATATCTTTATCAGCCAATCTCTGTTGGGCATACTCCAGGAGGCTAAGATATTCCCCCTCTCGGTGTCAGATCATAGTCTCCTTTCCATCTGCCTGGACTGGCACGGTACTGCTCCATCCATCCCTAAATGGTATTTCCCGCCTGCTCTCACGCGAGACAAAGAATCCTGCACCAAATTGAGGGAAGCCATTACTGAATTTTTTGATATTAACAAACCTGAGGATGCCTCGGAATATACCACCTGGGACACGTTTAAAGCGGTCTTCCGGGGGCACTGTATTGCTCTCAACTCGGCATTAAACGCACAACGAGCTAGGGAACGGGAAGCATTGGAAAAGAATTAGCTTCTATTGAGCGCACGCATAAACTGAACCCCACTAGAGATTCCCTCCGCAATCTGATGGCTCTAAGGGGCAAACTCAAAGCTATTTACAATAATAGAGCTGAATTCACACTACTAAAACTCCGCCACCTATCTTACTCCCAGGGTAATAAAATCGGCTCACACCTAGCTAGGCAGCTAAAAGGCAGACGAGAGCGGGAATATATAGGAGGTATCCTCGGACCAAATGGGGAGATTACACATAAAGATGAGGAAAAGTCCGAGATCTTTGGCTCTTTCTATAAAACCCTATACACCCGGGACCAATTAGATCCGGACGCCCAACACGAATATTTTAGCGCACTGCCCCTTCCTCAGGTCTCGCCTGACTGGAATGCTACCCTAACTGCTCCCATCACCTCCGATGAGGTAAACTCAGCCATACAAGCTCTTAAGCCCCGGAAGGCCCCAGGACCGGACGGGTACACCGCTCTATTCTATAGAACTTTTGCCCCTGACATTATCCCACATCTTACGCGACTGTTCAATAAAATGGCGATTGAAGGGGAGACCACTGGGTCATTGTCTGAGGCCATGATCTCGGTTATACCTAAACCTGGGAAGGCCCCCCACTCTTGCGCCTCGTATCGGACCATCGCCCTCTTGAATCTTGATGCGAAACTTTACTCCTCCATTTTAGCTAAGCGCCTAAATGACCTTATGCCAGACCTCATACACCCAGACCAATCGGGGTTTATCAAGGGACGGAAAAACCCATGACAACACCCGTCGCATTATACACCTCATTGAGAAAGCTACCAGACGTCATATACCCGCGGTCCTGGTCGGCCTAGATGCCGAAAAGGCCTTTGATAGGGTCGATTGGCCATTTTTATTTACTACTCTCACGAGCTTTGGGTTCGACCCTAAATGTCTCACTATGATTCGGGCCAACTTCGTACAACCTCGTTCCCGGGTACAAGTTAATGGAGTAGCTTCACCCGCCTTTTTCCACTCTAGAGGTACCAGTCAGGGGAGCCCTCTTTCGCCCCTCCTCTTTGCCTTGAGCATCGAACCCTTAGCGATGGCTATTAGAACCAACCCCGACATTCATGGCATACCCTTTAGTGGCGACTCCCATAAAATCTCCCTCTTCGCGGACGACGTCCTCTTGTCGCTTTCCGATCCTGGTCAATCCCTTCCTTCTTTGCAAACTGAACTGGAGCGCTTTGAAGAAGTGGCGGGCTTTAAAATCAACCTCAGCAACTCGTATGTTCTTAACCTCACTCTTCCGCAGGCGGAGGTACACAGGCTTCAGCCCCTCACTCCCCTACAGTGGGCCACTACATCCATACAATACCTGGGTGTCCAGTTAACGCCTAGAGTGGAGGGACTTTATGCGGCCAACTTTCCCCCTACTCTCATTCAGATCCAATCGGAACTCACAAGGTGGAAACCTCTCTTTCTGTCCTGGCTTGGCCGCATCCATGCTATCAAGATGACCCTCCTTCCGAAACTTCTCTATTTATTCCAGGCCTTGCCGATAGAACCCGAGAGACTTTTTTCGCCGCGTTAAATCTATGCTCCTCCAGTACATTTGGCAAACGGGACGCGCCCACCTTTCATTCTCTTTATTGCGACGTGCTCGCACGGATGGCGGTGTGGGACTCCCTGATATCCACCTGTACTATAAAGCAGCGCAGCTGAGAGTTCTGACTGAGTGGTCCAAACCGGAATCCGACAAACATTGGCTGCATATGGACCGTAGTGTTACAGGGCGGACCATCTGGGATCTCGCTTGGCGTCCCAAAAAAGACAGACCCCAGAATGTATACCTTAGTACCCCTACACGTACTACCCTGCGGGTGTGGGATTCTGTTGCGGGGGATGACCGATGGACTACTTTCCCCTCACCGTTTACACCACTGCACTTCAATCCTGCTTTCCCCCAGGTCTGACCGAGGGACCCTTTGACGCTTGGAGGAAGGGAGGTTGCCTCGCCCTGACACATCTTTTTCATAACTATGACCCCCTGACCTTTGAAAACTGCAAACGGGAGTATGGACTAGATAACAAAGAACGATTCCACCACACCCAATTACTACATTGGGCTCTCTCCCCGACGATCCGGGATGCAGCCACTCGCCCAGCTACCAGATTTGAATCCTTCCTCTCCAAGGCCTCCACAATGAAAGGGGCAATTTCATTCATCTATAATTTCTTACTCACCACTACCATCTCACCGCGCCCACGATATATGACTATGTGGGAGGGGATCCTACAGCGAGAAGTCTCAGAAGCGGACTGGTCACATTTATGGTCCGACATCACTAGATTTAACCACTCTGTGGACCTTCGGGAAGCCCACCTTAAGACTATGATGGACTGGTATCTACATCCGTCTAGGCTTAAGCAGATTTTTCCCAACACATCTGACCGCTGCTGGAGAGGCTGCGGCCACTTGGGTGATTTTCAGCACATTTGGTGGGATTGCCCGACTATACGTCCCTTCTGGGCGGAAATCTTGGCACAGATTAAAGAAATGCTGGGCTACCCCATTCCAACCACTATGGCGGAGATCCTCCTAGGACTGCGAGACCCTTCCCTAGAACACCAGTCCCGCTCGGACAAGGCCATTATGTGGCTGTGTATAGGCGCGGCTAAAGTGACCCTGGCGGCCGCCTGGAAACAGAGGGAGGCTCCGGCAATCTCTCTTTGGCACTCACGGCTCTGGCGATTACTCAGCCTGGAAAGAATGTCCGCATCTTTCAGGATAATTACAAGAATTTTGAATTTAGATGGGGACCATTGGTTGCTTTCCTCTCCAGGGGGCTGCCGCTGGCCGTTTGCCCCCCTACGGCCCGAGCACTTCACCTCTTTCAATTTTAATTTCACTGTCACTACCCCTGGTTGTCATTGGTATTTTGATGTTGCCGCCACCACTGTTTGGGTGGGGGGAGGGGGGTTTTGTTTTTTCTCTCGGGGAGATCTTATTGTCAGACACTAATACGCTTTATAAGATTCCTTCCGACTGGAGAGATTTACTAAGGCACCACCATAGAAAAACGTTGAGACACCTAATTACGTTATTAAGTTTTATGAGATGCTTGCGGGGGACTGCCCGTACCCCTCCTCTACTAGCCGCTGTATCCGCATTTTAGCCTCCACTACAGGGTTGGGATCCGGGCACTTCCTGAGGGATGAGTTCTTATAAGCCTTTTGTGTCTCGGTAATATTTCAATGCTCACTGCGTTGAGCGAAAAGTTGGTGCGAACTTATGATGTACTTTGACAAACGTTTAATAAACATAACTTTGACAAAAAAAAATGGCATTAGGCAGTCTACCCAAAATAGCTCCCTCATTTCGACAGATAGGTGGAAGACCACACAGGGAAGTCAATTATAACCACACTCTTTACAATTTAAGCTCTCTAATATGAGGATTAATATGTATCAAAGACAATGGCATGGATTGTACTTCGATTATATTCTTATTTCTAGTTTATAAAGATGTGAAACAACTTCTGCAATCGTGGGCGTTCACTTTTCACCTATAACCACATTTCTCTTGATACTAAAAGTCAACATTGTTTTGTATTTATTAGGGAGGTCACTTTGCCACTTCTACCCCCATTTCCTTTGACATTGATTTTCTTTTTCAAAGATATATTTCGTATATGAGAGTTTTGTTTTTTTAGCCTTAAATCTGTGAGCTAACTACGTATACCTCATGCACAGTTCAACTAATTTCTTTGGAATTTAACATTTTAGCCATAAGTTATGAAATAAACAAAAGGTTGGATATAGTTGGTTTGCTACAGCGTGTGGGCTGAGCTTCAGCAAAAAGAATTTTCGTTGGATTTCAGTTACAAAATTACCTCTCTTTCATATTTCTGGCTTTCCAAGATTTTTATCTAAATTCTTTGATATTCAGTTCAACTATCACTCACATATTGTTTTAAAACCCTGGATTAGCTAACTAGCTGGAAAACGGACGCAGAATTAAGTTTTATAGAGTGTACTCCGAGATATAGCAATAAACCAGAAGCTCTTTTACAAAAGTTCATCTCACAAGTGAGGCAACATTGCAGTATTGTTTAAACTGTCTATCTAATAACAACATATGGAACTGCCACCACTGTGTGACAAATTGATAACTGCGTCCTCAAGCTGTGAAACAGAATACTGTGGATAATCATTGTTGCATATCGATGTCTGTCAAGTCTGTGCCTATCTTGGACACTCAAAATAGCCATTTAATTTTGACAATGGATAGTCCCAAAGACCAAAGTTGAGTTGGGAATGGAAAACGGCTGCTGGTAATATGCGTCAGTAGGCTTTAAAAATAGCTCGCCCTGATAAAATCTAACTCACCATAGCGAGTGGGCGAGTAGATTTCTCGAGGACTGTGATGGTCTACAGAACCCTGCAGCCAACCATCCCGGTGATTTTGAACAACTGAAGTGAGTTACAATTTGCAATCAACGTAATTAATATTAACTAGGTATGTTGGACTGAGACACACTCGGATTTCTTATTTAACAAACAGACCTATTTGTTGCATAGGTCGGTTTGCAAAATAATATTCTGGTAGCAAAAAAAACTGTTCGCAAATTGCATGGCTTTTTGGGATCAGTAAAATAGTACACCTGGCTCATGGTTTCTTAAAAGAGGAGACTATGATAAGTAAGCCGATGAAGTGTCATCTTTATAAAAGAAAATATTTTCTCTTTATTTCCCAACAGGATGTGGGCAACTTTTATAAGCTTGAAGCCTATTCCTACTAAATAACATTAAAAAAGAACATCACCAATAGAGAGAGTAAAATAATTAATATTCTTTTCTCACAAGCAATAACAGAACTGAAATCAAATACATGTATTCGGAGCTCTGATGGAATTTTTCAGAATAGCACACAACTTCCAAAATAAATGCAAGATGCTTGGACTAAGTTAAAAAAAAAAGCTAATTATTTCCGAATCCCAGGCTTTATGTTCAGCACAAAGGAGGAATAGCAGAGAATAAATGATCTTTTCTGAAATACGTCCTGACTAAGCCCAAAAAAAACGAAAAAAAACCAAAAAACTTCTATTGCATTGATCAGAGAGTTGCCAATGTAAAAACAATTCCTATTATATTTGTCAAATAGTAGTGTGTAGTAGCCTCTTTCTATGTTATTTGTTAAAAAGGTCACAATGTAAAATCCCTTCATAAAGCATTTATCAGAGTTCTAAATGTAAAACCCCTTTCTATTGCACTTCTCAGCCAGTTCACAATGTAAAGCCAAACTATAATGTTTTTGGCAAGCAGTACAATGTAAAGCCCCTTGCGATAATATTTATCAGGGGGTTTAAAATTTGAAACCCCCTCCTACTGTATTGATCACGTGGTTACAACATGCAAAGCCCCTGCCTACTTCATTTGAGCTAGGGTCACTGTTAATAATGTCTCTGTCAGTTATAAGCAATGACACTTCCTCTTACTCCTCTTAGAGGGACAAACCTCCCTTTTCTTTTCAATCAGATGCTTGTAGAAAGATAGACATGAGGGCAGAGCAATTATGCCTCTCTAAGTACTATTTCTTATAGCTTTCATTCTGGTGATCACAAAAGCACCTGCATACAGCTGTGATGTCAAGCCAGGCCTAAGAAACAACAACCTTCCAAACAAACAAGGTTTTCGGAGGGGTTAACCACAGCACTTTGCACTCAAATAATCTGTGGGGATTGATGTTAGAAAATACTTATCTAAGGCTATAACACAGTGTAATGACAATCCACACATAAAGGCATATTGGCTTTAACGTATGCTTTTCACAATAAAAAATTCAGAGTTACTGCTTTTAAAATAACTTTTCCAAATGAACAAATCAGATAAATGGCATCTGACATAACTTTTCCCAAAGAACCAACCAGGTCTACAGCCCGGAACACATAATCGACTCAGGCCTACTGTATTGAGCATAATCTGTGCAATACAAGCACTGTTTTTCAGCGGAAGCACACAACTTCTGCCAAATCAAATCCAGTGAGGAGGAAAACCAAAATGATGGCGGAGCTAAAGCCTCTCTCTCTCTATTCTGCTTCTTAAAGTTTTTTTCTGTTATCACATAAATTCAAGGAGATAGCTGCACTGTCAAACCACACCTAATTAAAAAAAAAAACACTGCTTGGTAAAACAAGACATATACGAGTCTAATACAGTGGTGAGTTTTAGCGCCTGTTTAGCCTATAAATTGCTCACTTGCATGCATGACTTCAGAAGACAACCATATTTCCCAGAGCCCACCGCCACAAGCTAGAATCCGAGCATAATGTTGTGTTGTAATATGTAGATGACACTATCATCTAAGCAAAGATCGCGGTGGGAATGCAAACTTGATCAAAACTGGTATAAAAGAATTGACTATCAATGCTTCCAAATCTAATACTGTAGTCTTTGGGAGAGACCGGGTGTGGACACCCTGCCCGCATAAACAGTGTGCATTAATTATATTATTTGATACCCTTACGGATGTAATTCAGGTTAATCTTCACAATTAATTTCTGCTTTAACAAGACCTATTTCTGAAACTGCTAGTTAAGGTACATTGTGTGCAATGGTGCTGGGGAGATACATAACTAAAGCCATTTTTAGGAAGTGGTTTCTGATTTGGAATAAAGACATAGGCCCTCTCTACACACCATCCAGGGGTACACACCCCAAAAAACGTTGCTTTTAAAAATGTCGGAATTACAAAGAGGCAATTATTTGATCAAGAGAATCTAGCAGAAGCGCACAGTGATTTGTAAACCTTTTTACTAACTTTTGGAGAGGAGTATTCTAAAAATTGGCTTAAAAAAAAGCTACGCCTCTTACTGATTTTCCTTGTGATGAGTCAGAAAACATACGTTAGGTCTCGCCCAATGATTCACACCCCCGCTATAAGGTATTTCTCTGAAAGGCCACAGCCTCATTTTTAGCAGTGAATCAAGAAAAAATTGTTTTGGAGGGAGAAGGATCGGTCCTTTGCACATGGATGAATCAAGACTGCGTCATCACAACTTTCAACAATGAGAACAGATGACTGGATTTAAAATCAAGTTATTCCTGTTGCCATACACTCTATGTCAATGCAAAGTCCTGAGTCATTACATCATTTCCAGTTTAGCCCTAGGGGATTTTGGCGACTCCCTATCAGGATTTTTGATGCTGACAAACACCACAGTTTGAATTCTATCTAAAAACGTAAAATCTTTATAATCAATACGTTGACAAATTATTTCTGAGTGGAAAAAAAACCTTTACCCTGAAAAGAAAACTAAAATGAACCAGTATTTAATAAGTAAATATATTTATCCCCATGAAATGTACACTCAAATGGCATAAAAACCATAATTGTAGATAACAATACCTTCTCCACAATTATTAGCAGTGAACACTAAAAGTTATGGCTGCCTGAGAGTTTTATGCTTCTCTGGCCAGAAGATGAGGGCCAAACAAGTCAAGAAACGTAGGAGTATGGTGGCATTGGACTGTGTGTATGCATCAACTTTGGATGGCCTCAAACTAGCAACATAATGAATCATTGAAAGCAACATGCACTATCGAGACATTACAACGTTTTCCATATATGCAGGGTGGTCCTGGGCGGGAAAAAACAGTGATGTTTGCCCTACCTTAAATAGGGCGGTCTGACGACCATTGTGATGGCAAGGGAGTGTGCACACTGCCTGGAATTTCCCCTAGTAAGCTGTAGTGTGTTTGACCCCTAACTCTGACGACCATTGTGATGGCAAGGGAGTGTGCACCCTGCCTGGAATTTCCCATAGTAAGCTGTAGTATGTTTGACCCCTAACTCAGCAAACAAGATGATCATGCATGTGTGATTAGGCCTTTCCGTGATTTGGACTGAGACCTACAGCAGCGCTCTGTGGTTGGAGTGACACACCAAGTGCACCCTCCTTTTTAGGTCGAGCCTAGAGTAGCGCGCAAGCGCTGCTTCTGGCGAAGACTTTATGTAGTGGGCATTTCAAAGCTGACCACACGCTCGTGCACAATGGCCTTTTCCGTGCGGTTACCCGCACGTTTCAGGCACGATGCACGAGCGTGTGGTCAGCTCAGCAGGCTGCCGCGCTCGCTCGCCCCGCTTCTCTTTTCTTACTGCAGGCAGGACGACGTGCGCAGCCGAGACAAAGGAGGGCGCTTGTTTTCAGTGTCGCGCTCATTCTGCTCCCCTTTCTCTCCTCTACTGCCTCGCCCTCCCTGCACCCGTCCCTTCCGCTCCTAACGCACCCGTGTGATCCTGGAAAGGGTGCGCGGTGCCTGGAGGATGGTCTCCTTGGGAGTTGGTAATGTTCGAGCTGACTGAAACGCCGTTGCCGGGGGCCGTCTTCCGCTTGGTAAAGGTTGCTCAATCTCCTGCTACTTTACCAACCAGGGAAGTGGGCTGCCGGAAGCGGGGGGCTGCTGGAAGCGAGGGGTTTACTGGTAGCTGGGGAGGCGGAGGTCGGGTATTTTATCAGATAATGATTTATGGAAATGGCGGGACGTTGAGTAGAAAAACCCAAGCTCGCGCCACGATTCGTTTCCCTGACATTTGCAGTACGGGGCACCCACTGACTCGGTGCCCATGATATTTGCAGAGATTATCCGTTTATCAGTCTTTCATTTTTGTTGCAGCAAGGCAGCTTTAACAGGTTCCGTATTTTGCCGAAACAGCGTGCCTGCAAAAAATGGCGGTTTTACGCAGGGCACAAGTCCTAAACAAGCATTAGCATAGCCAATAGGTCTCGCTTTTGGGACCTTATAAGTGTTTAACCATGCAACAGTTAATGTTGTTGCACCAAAGATATTGTGCTGCATAACTAAATACTTATAAGGTCCCAAAAGCGAGACCTATTGGCTATGCCAATGCTTGTTATGAGTGTGACTACTCTCACCTCCCCGTGCTTTAGAGTACAGACGGAGGTGGCAGTTAAATGAATACGGCAGGAGTGCAGACCTTTATACGTGTTGCCTACTAGGGAGTGCGGCTTACCGCCATCTCCTATTATTTTTAATTGTTCTGCCAGTCCTCTGTAGCTGGATAACTTCACTCATCCAATTGGGACATGGATGCTCTTAGGAAGTTACTTGAATGAGAAGAGGATGCGTGTACAAAAAATATGGCACATATGGCTGTGGCCACATTGGGTTCCATTTTATATCAGACATATAGTGGGATCTAATTTGGAAGATCGGCAGCAGATTAATATTGCTGGGCTTTCCCTCAGAACATTCCAGGGATCCTTGGTAGTGGGTCAGACTGAGGAGTGCTGAGGAAGTAGATAGAGGGGTGCTTTTAAGCTAGGGAATTTGCACTTGCTATTTCCCGGCCTATTGTTTTCTGGAACAGGATACACCCCCTCACAACCCCCCCCCGAGGGTAACTGGTAGTTAAGTGGGGGAGTCTCCCTTGCCTTTCTGCTATTGTTTTGGGTTGCCCCGAAGAGGAGACACCCAGCTTCCCCTGCCTTTACACCCACACTTGTAATAAAGACCATGGCTGGACCAGTCTTTGTACACATAGCAAAGTGCAGAACTGCACAGAACCGGTTACAAAACTGAACTGCTGTAAGTACTGTTAGCAATCTGCGAATAATGATGGTAAAGCAACTTCCAGTCACTTTGCCAAGATTTCTTGACCAGAAGCTGTGGATGCCAACCAGTGGTGACTGGGAGATTCCTTTGAGCCTCAGGATTAGGGTACTGGCCACTAATTTCCCTTGCCAGGTCTGAGAACAACTCGACTAGGCTGCCTGGACACTACTTCTAGGAAGAAACCTGACTGCTCAGGAGGGGCATTGGAGATACCCTTGCAAGATTAAAATGCTGCTCTGAAGAAGGAGTTGTGAAGGAGTCCAGGCGTCACAAGCAGACACTGCTGCTAAGACAGCGACCTAGATATGCACCGTTGAACTAAGGGTGAAGAGCGCTAGCCGCAGGAGCCCCACAAGGACAGGCGACCAAACTGACACTTGATGCTCAGAGTGTCTTGGAACTGAAAGGGGGAGTTCTGCTAGTGCCAAGAAGTGTCTGAAGCATTGGTGGACTATGGACCGCCGTCCACTGTCAAAATGCGAAGAAAGATTTGAAAGAGACTGCACTTGTGCAGCATGTTCAATGCAGTGACCCAGGGTGGCCACCTAGCTTGTTTGGGTGGGGGTGTTGTGACTGGGCCAGAGGAAGTCCCAAGTGGCAAGATCTGCAGAAACGTGAACCTGGCGCTAACTCCTTTTGACTGGTGCTTGCGCTGTTACAGTTTACCTGAAATTGTGGGCACCAAGTCTCTCATTGTGAAGTGCAACCCCATCAGCTAGGTCGAAACATTGACAGCAACATTGCCGCACAGTGGCCTGTGAGGAACTTACACCACAAGGAGTTGGTAGCTGCAAGCACAGCCTCCTCGGAAGAACTTCGCAAAATCAACACCAAGGACAGAGGTACGAAGGCCTTACACTCAAATCGGATGAGGAAAAATGCAACACTGCAAGAGTTAAACAAGTCAGTACTCTGGAGATCCACTCACAGGGCCAATGCACATTATCACAAGATACTATAAACAGATTCCCATGGTTATTGTTCCCATTAGTACCCTTAATGAAAGCCCTCTGTTATGTATAGTATTTTTCCATTGTGTGTGTTAGCATTAAAGTACTTGTGGACATTGTTTTGTTGATTATCAGATGCGTACAGAATGTTGAGTCACTAAGCCAGCACTACATCCCTTGATAAGCCTTCGACAGCTCGACTTCGCTGACCTGAGGGTTAACTATCTAAAGGGGTCTACTTGGTGCTCAGTTTTGAGGTTAATAGTAAGGTTAAATCCTAGGACACCAGTGGTAAATTGCTCGGATTGTTGCAATCTGAGCCCAGTAACCCCCGACTGCCCTGGAACTTTTACAGCCCTCCTGAGCCTGTAAATCACGGCTGGAGACCTGAAGGCGCTTCGTAACTGAAAGATGGCGGCTGGCATATTCAACGAAGCTGCTAAGGACCTGTGAGGGCACGAGCGGTCCCCGGCCGGGGGCAGACACCGACCCCCCCCCCCTGCCGGTACCGGGAGCGATCAGTGCCGGAATAGTGAAAGCACCTGGCGAGAGCACCGTAGCTGCAGCCAACGTGAGCCAGGAGTACGGGAGCCTCCGTCCGCTAGTGGGGCCCGGTCGCAAAAAGGAGCCACGGCTGCGTCGGAGCTGCCGGACCTGTTCATGAAAGCGGAGGTGAGCGTCGAGCCCCCCCCCCTCTCCTCCTAACCGGAGTTGTGTGTGTGATCCTGGCTGTGGGCGTAGCGACCGATGCGGGCACTTGAGGAGCTGTGGCTGAGGCAGGCAGACTCTGCGAGGAGCTCGGACTGCCTGGGGGCCTTTGCCTGCTGTGCGGCGTAGTGTGGTGACCTCGTCGGAGCTGCCGGGCAGGTGAGGAGGGACCTAGCAGTATTTGTGGCCCGCTGGACGTGCTGGCGATACATTGCTGCATGGGCTGCTATCTGACGTGCAGCAGCTGACTGGGCCTGTGGGCGCTGAAGACTGCCTCCCCCCCGTCGGTGATAGCTGGGTGTGCGACCTGATGGGGAGAGGGCATCGACGCTGTTCCTAGGGGCCACGTGAACGTAGTGGTGAAAATGGTGCACATAATAGACTACACAGAATGCGCATGGTTGTGAGGGAGTTTGGAGCTGTTCTTTGGCTTGCTTTTTCTGTTGATCTGGGGACCGCCATTTTGTGTCGAGGTTGTTGTGACTGCTACTCTGGGCCCACCATCTTGTTGGCCTCGACTGATTCCTGGATCACTGCTTGCCGCCGGTCCACGCCTTTGGTCGCCTTCCTGTCCTTTGCCCCTGGATGGCCCCCTCTGGGATGCACTCTCCCCCCATACATTAATGGCCACTAATTAGGCTCCCTTATTTTCACCCCCGCCTCGAGGTCCCCCAAATCACCGAGATGACCCAACGCAGTGATTGATTTTGGCATTGGACTTAATGACTGTGTCCCCACCTGGGTTTGGGCCTGCTTACTCTAATCTTTTTGGGCTCCCATGAGGTACTTGTCTTCCACTGCCGATCTGCCTGAACTGATCTGCTTCCCATCCCCCTGTTTCTACTCCCCTCCCCATTTCCTTCTATCCTCCATTGGGGACTTGTCCTTATATGTTTGTCTATGCAACTGTAACTAAATGTAACTATGCATAACTGTTATTCTTGTTATCCCTGACCTTGGAGACCTGAGTAACATGGCTGCTGCCCGGTGGAGCTGCTAGACAGCTATAGAGGAGATTGACCCTGGTTTTCCCCTTGGCAGTCACCTACCCAGCCGGTCATTGGGCACTGTTCTCCTTGTCTCCCTGCTGTGTGTCCTTCCTCCCCCTCCCTCCGACGAACTACTGTAACCTTGTTTTTTTTTGCCTGTGTTTTTACTATGCTCTTGTAACGGATGTAATTTGTATTTGTAACTCAATGTTCCTCATGTAAAGCGCTCTGATACCCCCGGGTCTAGCCAGCGCTATATAAAACTCTTCAAATAAAAATAAAATAAAATAAAAAAATAAAATAAAAAATAAACTTTTGAAAAAGTTCCCAACTCTGACAAACTCTAATATATATGGGCATCAGTCAGAGAGGACTGATTACCAAACTCCTCTAGCCAAATTACTACACGCACTGGACTGGGGTTATCAAATGTGTGGAGAACCTTGCATCCCATGGAAAAATACTGTACCTATTACTCCGGGGGCTCACGGGATCTTCTCCCGTCTTCACTACTTCCTTATGCCTCACACCGAGACACATCGAGTTGCCGAAGTAACTATACTTTCAAGGGGTCTGTCTGATCACTAGCCAAAGGCACTCAGTCTCCAACTAGGGCCAAGACATCCTAGGCTAGGGTGGAGACTTCGCGCATGGTGGCTGACCGACTCCGCATGCCACCAATACTTGCTTGACTCAATTGACTGTTACTTCAGTATCAACACAAACTCCGTTGCGTCACAAAAACACTTTAGAAAGTCTTTAAGGCCACTCTATGGGGGATGGCAACCAGCTATCACATGGGTACAAACTGACAAACAACAGGAAGTGGTAACCCTCAAAGCACGTAGATTGGAACCTGAAAGACAGCTATCTGTGCTGTTTTCACCACAACATCTCAGGGATTCTATGCACACCCAAACTGTCCTCAAACAGATGTTGGAGGAAACAAAGAACACCTGGCGTACTATGCAGAGGCACATTTATCAATGGAGAGATAAGGCAAGCAAAACCCTCCACTGGCTAGGCTCAACTACATCTCGGCGTGAACCTATCACATATCTACTAGAGGAGGATAACATGATGAATGGAGAGTCTGACATAGCCCATTGCTTTGTGTCCTACTAGGATGCCCTTTATTCTAGAGCAGATGTGTTCAATCCCACAGTCCTGGTGATCCCTAAGCCTGGCCACCCCCCAGAACGCTGTTCTTCATAATGACCCCTTTCTCTTAAATGTTGAGATCAAGATTTGGGTGAAGGCTCTTGCCAACCAATTGTTACAAGTGATTGGGGCGCATGATCAATCCGACTTTGTGCCTGGCAGGGCTACGAGACATAACATCAGAAAGATACACAATGCCCTAGCGTTGGCTGACATTTTAACAATCTTCCTAGCAGATTTCCACAAAGCATTTGACTGACTCAGTTGGAAATACCCGTTTCTCCTCCTGGGAAAGATGAATTTCGGCCCCAAGTTTTTTCGCCGGGTTTGCATGATGTACACAGACCTCATGGCATGTATTAGAATAGGTAGCTCATTCTCAGATGCTTTCCTGGATCAGAGGGGTACCAGGGATGCATGCTGTCACCCCTGCTCTTCGCCGTGGCAAATGAGCCTCTCGCCAGATGGTTAAGGATTCATGCTCTTTTTAAGGATTTTGAGTGGACTCTGGGGATCTCAGATAGCGTGGCACTCTATGCAGATTATGTCCTTATATTTTTAGATGAACCTCAATGGTCGGGCCCCAGGTCCTCCAGATTCTTGGGAAACTTTTGAACCTCACCATTAATAAGGCAAGATCCTCGGTTTTCCCTATCACCTGCCCCCCACAATACTGACATGGGCAGCTGACCTGCATGTCCTGACAGAGGGCTTGAAATATTTGGGGGTTTATTTTATGGTGGATGCACAGACGGCATGGGACAAAAACATCCAGCCCTAACTAGATAGGCTTACTAGGGACCTGGACAGAGCATCCCCGATGTCCTTCCAGGGATGCACTTCAGTAAATAAGATGGTGGCCCTGCAAAGGTTAGTGTACCAACTGCAAAACTATCTATACACCTTACTGATAACTTTTGTCACCTGAATCGAAGCATCACTGAGGGACATGCTGTGGAGCCACTCCCCTCTCCCCAAGGATAGCCATAGCCAAATGCTTCAATTCCACGCTCGAGGGCGGTATAGCAGCCCCTGACATTGCATTATATTACAGGGCCTCTCATTTATCTATCTTGAATGAATGGTGGTTTGACTCCTAAGGGGACCCAGCCTTTGTCTCCGAGAAATAGGCGATACAGGGGACTCAGCTCTCCCCCCCCTCCTTCACGGTGGGTTGACTTTCCTTTGCCTCCCCCTCCCACCACCGGCTACAAGAGTGATATGCAGGTTTGGGAGGTGCAACTAGGGCACTGGGATGGACGCGTCATGTAACAAGAGAGACTCCCTTGTTGGTTGACACAGGTATCCACCTTGCAGGGCTTCTCCCTCACCAAGGACCCCACCACCACCAGACTCAATTTCCAGGAAGGAATGCAGGACGTAGCATCCTGGATGAGCAACAGCTGCCTGAAGCTCAACTCGGTGAAGACAGAAGTTCTCGTCCTCTGAACCATCCCGTCAGAATGGAACAACACCTGGTGGCCCACCGCCCTCGGCAGCCCCCGACCCCCACGGACCACGCCAGAAACCTCGGCATCACACTTGACTCCTCTCTCTCCATGAATCGACAGGTCAATGCCGTCGCCTCCAGCTGCTTCAACACCCTCGGCATCCTCGTTAAGACCTTCAAATGGACCCCCCACCGAGTCAAGGAAGACAGCCACCCACGCACTCATAACCAGTAGACTGGACTACGGAAACGCCCTCTACGCCGGTATCAACAAGTCTCTACTCCGCAAGCTCCACACAATATAGAACACCGCAGCCAGACTCGTCGTCGGCATCCCTCGATACGAGCACATCAGCCAACACTTACGGACCCTCCACTGGCTCCCCGTCGAGAAGAGTCACGTTCAAGATACTCACCCACACCTACAAATGCCTCCACAACACCGGACCCAAATACCTCAATGAGAGAATGACCTTCCACGTACCCAAAAGAAACCTCCGATCCACCAACCTCACCCTCGCCGAAACCCCGCGCATCCGCAGAGCCAGAACAGGAGGAAGAGCCTTCTCCTACTTTGCGGCCAAGAGCTGGAACGAGCTCCCGATCGACATCAAACGCGCCCCCTCCCTGAACGCCTTCAGGAAGACTCTCAAGACCTGGCTCTTCAATCGAACGGACTGCTGACCCCCCCTTCCTCCCCCCCAGCACCTTGAGACTCTCACGGGTGAGTAGTGCGCTTACAATTCCCTGATTGATTGATTGAGGGGGTGGGACATCAATGGCATTTCGAAACTGGGAGATGTCTTGTCCCTGGTTAACTTGAAATTGTTCGCAGAACTCCAGACAGAATACAACCTCCGTAAAACCAATTTTCCAGATATTTGCAGCTTTGGCATGCCATTTTGCCCGACATGGCAGATCTAGATGACCTCCCTGTTTATCCTCCTCTGGAAGCTAAACTTAGGACAGAAGAGCTGACTGATCACAAAATATCGACAGTATATCGATCCCAGTGGTAAAACTCACCTGAATCTTTTGATCAACAGCGGGAAGCATGGGAATGGGATCTTGATCCCTGACAGAAGATGGCTGGAGAGAGGATCTGTGATTAGATCACAGTTTAGAGCCATTAGATTGAAGTAGGAGAGGGCTTATTACACATGTGATAGGCTGTGAAACATGGGTGTGACGTCTTCCGGGAATTGCCTAAGATGCCACAATTACCTGAGAGATTTCCTGCATACTGTGGGAAGCTGGACCCCTTTTGGGATGGGATACTTGCATGCCTGGGGAGTAGGAGTCTCTCCAGGGACCAGAAAGTCATTCTTTTGAATAACATGATTGACATCGACAGTAACAGATATCAGTTAGCTCTACTATGGCTATGGAAAAGATACACAGCCCCCGTCATTGGAGGGATGAAAGAAAGACTTAGATCGATGTATGAGCTTAGCGATGCCCATATATGAAACGAGAAGGTGCTCAAAGAAGCACCACAAAATTTGGGCCAACTGGTGCCAATGTGGAGGCATTCCTCTTGAGCCTTGCGAAGGAAATACCAGGATGATATTTTTTTTAAATATATTTTTTATTTTTCTGTAAATTTGAAAAACATGAGAATCACATAACATTAATAACAAGTTCCACCTAGACCAGACAAATTTGTTTAGTTTTCTCATCTCTGATGACCATCTGACACTCTTAGTACATGACAGGTATATGATTGCCTCTATATCCCTGGAGTATGTCTTAAATTACACTGTGCCCCCAACTCGTTCCCTCCCCATACATCCCAGCTTCAGCAGGCTTTTTTTTAGTCCGGTGCCCCTGGTGTGGCGGTTTGGGTGTCTGCATTGCTTTGAGTTAGGCCGTAGTATCTCATCCAGCTACCCCCAATTTTCGTGAATTTTTTGGGACACCTTCTACTTTTATATGTCACTCTGTCCGCTGCCATGTAGAGATCCATATCCCATTTCCATTCATGTAGTGTGGGAGTTTTCCGCGTGCCCCAGCGTCGTGCGATATCCTGCTTTGCCACTACTAAGCCCAATTAGCTAAAAAAGTAGTTTGGGTCGAGGAACATCAATGTCACAGGGGATTCCCAGAAGGATGAATTTAGGGTCTAATGGAAGGGAAATTCCCAGGATTGCGTTCAGTTCTTTGATTATCTCACGCCAATATACCCCTATATGTGGACATGCCCAGACCGTGTGGAGGAAGTTACCTAATGCGGCTCGACAGCGAAAACACTGGGCACACTCCATCCGTCCCATTTTATGTTGTTTTTCTCTATCGTAGTAGGCCTGGTGGAGGATTTTGAACTGGATGAGACAGAGTTTGGCCTTGATCGCGACTTCTCTGGGATGCATTAAGGCCGCTTCCCAATCTATCTCTTCCATTTCCCCTAGGTCCCCCTCCCATGTTTCTTTCAAGTGTCCAGGGTATCAGGCATATTGTTATTTATCGTTTTGTAGGTGACGGAGACTGCTTTGGTCGTTAGCTGTTCCTGCAGTATTCTTCCTTCGAGTGGCGCACACTCTGGTAGCTCAGTATCCACTATACCCTCTGCTGCCCATGCGTGTCGTAGTTGGGCATATTTGAGGAATTGGGAAGTGTGGAGTTAAAATTCAGCTTGGAGGACGGAAAAGGTTTTGAGTTTGCCCCCGACTGTGATGTCACTCACTGTGGAGATCCCGAGCAGGTCCCATGCTTCAAACCCCTGGAGCCTATTAATTTCTTTGAACCAGGTTCCCTTCCACAATGGTGTGGACCTAGTTATCTTGTAGGCCAAGCCCAATACCCTGGTAGTCCTTTCCCATACTTCTATAGTGACTCTTGTTGCGGGAAGCAGCCTGTGGGTCCCCTTCCCCCCGTACAAGTAATGCAAACACGTTTGTGGTGTTAGTGTTTCCCTTTCAAGTCTATAGATGGGATGGTCCCATGATGCATGTATCCAGTCGTTTATGGGTGTGAGGTGGGCAGCCCAGTAGTATGCCTCTATGTCCGGAAGCGCTAATCCCCCATTATATGGGTTGCGTTGTAGTGACTTTAGGGCGATTCTTGGGTGTCCTTTCAGCCAGAGTAGTGCGTGGAGTTCAGAGTCAATTTCTCTGAATATCGTTCTGGGAAGGGGGTGGTAAGTGTTTTGTAGTGCGTTTAAGAATTGGGTCAGATCATCTTAAACATGGCTGCCCGCCCCATTATAGTGAGCGGTAGTTCTCTCCATCTGTCTGCGTCCTGTTTAAAGTTTGATAGTACCCGCTGAATGTTATGTGAGCAACAGACCATTGGATTGGGAGTAAAAAAGATCCTAAGATATTGGAATCCCTCTGTAGCAATATGTAGATCTCTGGGTAGCAGTGGCAAGTCCGTCTTGATTTGGGCTATATAGTATTGATTATAGATTTGTGGTAGTTGACCTTATATCCGGAGAACCAGCCATACTCCTCTAGGATGTGGAACACTGTGGGGATTGTTGTGCCTATGCTCGTGGTAAATAGGAGGATCTCGTCTGCGTATAATAATATTTTTTCTTCCTCTTGGTCGTCGGGTGTAGCCTTAAAGCCCCTCACCCCCGGGTGTTGTCTGATTGCACATGTTAGTGGTTGGATCACACGTGCGAACAGCAGTGGAGACAGGGGGCATCCCTGCCTAGTCCCACGGCAGATCGGGAATGTGCAAGAGAGCCTGCCGTTGACTTGCACCGCTGCTCTGGGTGCCGTGTATAGGAGGGACACCCACTTTCTGAATTTCAGGCCAAATCCAAATTTAACTAAGATGGCGTCCAAGAAAGGCCAGTGTACAGCGTCAAATGCCTTCTCTGCATCTAGTGCCAGGAAGGCGTGCGGGGTGGTGCGGTTCCTAACGGCCATCACCCAGTTGTGTGCTCTGCAGAGATTCCATCTAGTTGCCCGGCTGGGCATAAAACCAGATTGGTCACAGTGGATAAGGGTCGTTACAACCTTCAGAAGTCGCATGGCTAAGATTGTCGCAAAGATTTTGACCTCAGTGTTCAACAGAGAGAAAGGGCGGTATGAATCACACCTGTCTCTGGGCTTGCCCTTCTTGTGAATAACCACTATAGTGTTGGTTCGGAGGTCCACCGGGAGGACACACTCTTTATAGGCATCTCAGTAGAGACCCAGGATGTGAGGGCCCAGGAGGTCTTTACATTTTTTTTAAAAGTTCGGTGGGGAGTCCGTTTTGGCCCGGAGTTCTACCGGGTCTCAACTGTGTCATGGCCTCTCCCACCTCCGCCAGAGTCAGATCCCCATCCAATGCCTTAATGTCGCCCTCTTCTATTCTAGGAGTAGATATACCTGCAAGGTGTTCGTTGATATCGTCTGTATTGCTAAACGTTTTTCTTTTGTAGAAATCTGCATAGTATTGGGCGCATGCTGACCATATTTGTGCGTCTGTGGTGTGAGTCTCCTGCCGGCCGTCTATGATAGAGCGGATCCACCTGGTGTCGGCTTCCTTTTTGCCAAGCCAGGCTAGTAATTTTCCAGCCTTGTCCCCTACCTCGTATAAGCGGTGCAGTGTCGCTAGTCTCTGTCTCTTTGCCGCTTCCTGAGCGAGTTTGCGATAGTCTGTTCTTAGAGCTTCTAATCGTCGAGAGGCCAGCGAATCTGGCCGATCTAGAGCTCTCCTCTCTAAAGTGAGTAGTTGGCATTCCATCTGCTCTAATTTCTTCCTCTTTCTTCTTTTCCCATGATATCCGGTTCTGTGCCTTGTTTCTCAGTACAGTTTTGTATGCCTCCCATTGTGTAGCCCCAGAGTCCACGGTGCCCTTATTTTCCTGGAAGAAGATTTCCGTGTCCGCCCGGAGACCCCTTATGTCGCATTGTAGATCCCACACATTCAGTTTCCACATGGGCTGGGAGTCTCGAGTCCTAGGCCCCAACTGAACCAATAGGGGTGAGTGGTCCGACAGGCCCCAAGCAAGGTAGTCCGACCGGCCAAACACCCCCAGCTCACCGAGGAGACAAAAACATAATCCAGCCTGGAATACACCCCATGGGCCCGGAGAAGTATGAATATTGTCTAGTGTTTGGATGCTGAGACCTTCATACATAAGTGAGCCCAAGCGCGTCAACAAAGCGGGCCAATGGTGTGGTACCTGTGTTTCTATCAAACTTTCCTGACCGGTCCGTCTCGGTGCACATGACGTCATTAAAGTCTCCCCCTACCATGTGGAAGGGCGCGGGGGTCTCTAGGAGTATATCTGACACTTTGAGGAGCATGGGGGGGGGTTGTAGTCGAGTGGGGGGCATATGCGCAGATAATAGTGCTGTTACGTCTGCCCCATGTGCCTGTTACACCCACGAACCTGCCATTCGGATCCACCCATTTGTGGGTTATTTCAAAGGGGGGTGATTTTTTAATCAGGATAGCAACACCTCTGTAGCCAGATGTGAAGCCGGCGTGTGTCAGTACTGTGTACATTGCCCTCCCAAGGAAGTTACACTGTGTGCCCTGGAGGTGTGTTTCCTGAAGTAGCACTACATCTGGGCGCAGGCGCATTATATATTGGGCGACCAGTCCCCGATTGATCCTGTCCCTTAGGCCATTTACGTTCCATGTTAGGATCGAAGGGGTCCGGTCTTCTATATGGGAGGACATGGGTACCGCGGCAATTGAGGGTCCGTCTTACCTATGTGTGCCCCTTTCTGTGTATGGGTACCCCAGGATGCAAATGTGGCGAATACTGGCCTAGTGCAATCAACATGAACTTTAATGGTAAAAATCCCTTCCCCCCTCCCTACCCCACCCCCCACCCCCTAACCCTTTTCTCTACACTTGAACTCATGACAATGTAACAACTGCTTGTAGGAAAAGACAGAGAGGTCTGTCGCCCACCCCCCTAATGATTAGAAAGTTAAACTCCTACGATCTCCTACTACATGCAACTTGTGTGAGAAGAGTCATAGAACGGGTCCTTAGCGGGCCTCGCTTCTGTTCTCAGACGTGCTGCCGGGGGGGGGGGGGACAGGCTGTGTGTTTCTGTACTTTGCTTTGAAGCTTACCAGTACCCCACCGTTTGAACAATGCCAGATTAAAGCGTCTAGACTGTTGGAGTCTGCTCATTCACTTGTTTCCCATCAGCAGAGGTTGGCCCCCCTCCGCATCACCCTCCAGGGCTGTTATCTCTGCGACCAGAGGATGTGTACTCTCGTCCCCGGAGGAGTCTCTCAGGTCCTCTGAGTCCACCTGTGTGTCCCGCTGGCTGGACCTGTCCGTCTCCACCCCTATAAAGATTTCAGTGCGAGTCATCTCTTTAACTGGGTCTTCCGACTTTTTGCTGGACCCCCTGAGTGCATATGGTGTCCCTTGGCCTGGTCTCCTTGAGCTAGTTTTGCTTCTTCTAATCGTGCGCGTCTTGTCTGCTGGTCTGGTCCCGGAGGACTGAGGCTGACCGCTGTCTCCAGTCTGCTTCCCAGGAGGACGCAGGGTCGGTCTTTTCTCGATCCATGCCCAAGCCTCTTCAGGTGTCTGGAAAAAGTGCACCTTGCCTTTATATATCACCTTCAGTTTTGCTGGGAAAAGTAGCATGTATTGTATCTGCAATGTCCTTAATTTAGCTTTGACAGAATCGAAAGTCCTCCTCTGGCGCTGTACGTCTACTGTAATCTGGGAAAATCATGATCTTGGAGTTCTCATGTCTGATTTCCCCCAGGCGGCATGCCTCGCGTAAGATCATATCCCGATCTAGGAAATTAAGGATTTTTGCTATGATTGGCCTAGGAGGGGCACCAGGTGGCGGCTTTGCACTCAGAGCTCCGTTTGGCCGTTCGAGCACAAAGCAGGTAGAGAAATGTTCGGGTAGGATAATGTTTCTCAGCCAGGTGGTTAGGAACACCGGTAGGTCAGGTACCTCCACCCCCTCCGGGAACCCTACAAAACGAAGATTGTTCCTGCGTCCCGTTTTCGGCATCGCCAATTCGCCAGTGCAATTCACTATTGGAGCTACGGAGTTCCATTACTTCTTTCTGCAGGTCTTTGACTGAGCCTTCTACCTCCGAGACTCGGTTCTCTGTCTCCGTGACTCACTCGGATACGTTTCGGAGGTCCTGTCTCTGCAGTGTAACTTCGGAACGTACTGCTCCGATCCGGTTTTCTAGCACTTCTCTGGATGACTGTATGGCGTGAAGTATGGTGGCCGCGTCAGGCAAGGGCTGCGTAGGGTATTGTGGGGTCATTATCTTAGTATATTTGTCCACCTTCCCCTGCCTAGGGGGTTTCGGGTCCTTATCTTTTGTCATCTTGGGCGAAGGGTAGGGGGCACTGCACAGAGTACGTTTGCGCGCGTTTTCTTTATCACAGCTGGATCCGTCGGTGCCCGAAGTGTAGTCCAATGGGTTCCGATGACCTGGTCCGGTTTCTACTCCAGCTGCCGGGACCCCTGCGTTGCCGTTATCACTGGTTCACAGGAATCCGCCGTGGCGCAGAGGAGGGGGGCCACCCCCCATGTCCCTCACTTCTGTGTCACAGCGACAGGGCACCACGTCTCCCTACAGGTTTCTGGGGTGCCTGCTTCAGCAGGGGGTTTTCCACACTGCCCCCAGGCTCAACCCAGGACGACGACAGTTCAGAGGCCCGGTCTCTGGATGTGCCCGGTATCTCCGCCTCTGGCTAGATTCCCTTTGCCGGTTTGGTGCAAGTGAGGGGTATGGGGGGGAGAAAGAGCCCAGCCCCCCCGCGACCATGTGGACGCCTCCGGAGGAGACTCACCCTATCCCCATCCAGGAGCCCCCCGGTCCAGGTCCTGCTTCAGGTGGGCCCCTCACCTCCTCCCGGGCCGTCCCAGCGTGATCCCTCTCTCGCGCTCGCGACGGCTGGGGGCTGGGAATGCACTTACTGAATGAGCCGGGATGGGTCTGCAGGGCAGGTAGGCACAGAGGAGGGCCTCACTCCGAGGGGCCCGCTCTTCGTGCCCGATGGCACTCTCCAGGATCGATTTCCTTCACCGCGTCTGTCCAGGCCCGGGATCAACCGATGGGTGCCACTGGCGCATGTCGCTGAAGTTCGCTCTCCGGCTTCCTCCGGTTCAGCTCATCTGTCCAGGAGAGGAGAGGGAAGGCAACACCAGGCATAGTTCAGTCGATCCACGGCCCCGGTTCCCTTGGATCCGCTCGTTCGCAGCGACGAGTCGTCAGGGCCGCACTTCCGCTATTCAAGTCATCAGCGTGGAGCTCGGGTGATCACGGCGTCGCTGGACGGGCCCACAGGACAGGCAGGCCGCTCCCTCTTGTCCGCCCCTCCAGCAAAGAGCAGGTCTCACTCAGGGGGCTTTTTTCCGTCGTTCCGGACCCTATTCGTCGAGGTCAGATCCCTGCACCACCTCAGCTCGGGTCCAATATCGACGGGGGGAGGTTCAACCGGCAGACCACTGGGATCCGCCCGTCTGGCTGCTGCGATCCACCTCGTGTCCCCCGGGATTATTGTGCGTCGCCGAGTGGGCCCGCTTACCGGGGAAGTTCTGCCACGTATAGGTGCCGTACTGGGACTCTGCTCTCCAGGCCTCCGCCGTATCCGCTTCTCCAGCCGTGGAAGGGAGGGGAGGTGAGGACAACACAGGGCAGCTCCGGGCACAGTGCGATCATGGAGCGGCCCCCCGCTCCCGTCCACCTCAACGAGTCGTCAGGGCCGCACGTCCGCCATTTTAGCTATCGGCATGAGACTCTGAGTCAGACGGCGCCCTGCTTCTCGGTCTCAGCGTTCATGCCGTCAATGATGGTTGTTTTCCGTTTGTGCCCCTCCCGGTTGTTTGTCTGGAAGTGTATATCGTTTCAAAGATTTTGTACTGGCAGGATTTGATCAGGATTTCAGCTCTGGCCGGGAGCTCCGCAGAAACACATCTTACCCGGCCATGTTCTCAGGTCATCCGAAATACCAGGATGATTGCGCAGGAAATTATAGTCTATGGCACACGAAGTGATTGGTAACATGCTGACAAGGTGAGGACTTGCGCCACATTGGAGGTGATTAAAACAAACTATTATGGAGAGTTGGGTTGTCTATTGGTGGGTGATGAACCAGTGGTATGTACTTTTTGTTTGCTTTTCTATTGAAATCTCAATAAAATGTTTTACAGGAAGAAAAAAAACTATGTCTATAACTAAGTGACACCTCTGCTATGGATCAGTATGAAATTAGTTTTATGGTTCAGTTCTTTTATTAGCATTTCAACAAAACAAACAATGCCAACAGCAGGTTTCACAGTCAACAGTAGGCATTCAACCCCTGAGGCCTGACATATTGTTGCTAATTTCCTGGTCCCTCCCGCACCCCCACGTTGGGACTCCCGAAATGTTCAGTCGGCAAATTTGCTCAGTGATTTGAGGTTGGTGGCGGTTGATTCGCCTCCGGTAGGCATAGCAGTCGGAGGTATCGTGGGCTTGTCATTTCCCTGAACTCTTGTGAAAGCAGGGACACCACAGATCTCCAAATGCCTCTCCCCTCCCGGGCTGGGTCACTGTAATCTTTTCCATACCCAGGATATGCCATAGCCTCTGGAGCCAGTTAGTGTGTGTTGGGGTCTGTGGTGAGCCCCAGTGGCTGAGAATTATTTGGGTGGCAGCCCCTAATGCCATGCCTATTTGCCGCCCGCGTCTGGATTTCAGAGGGTAGGGATTTGGAAGGCCCAGAAGTATGTATGCCGGGAAGCGCGGCAATTGGGTGTCTAGATGTCTGTCTATATCATCGAGTACCTGTGCCCAGTACTGTTGGATTTGGGGACATTCCCAAAAGAGGTGTGTCAGTGTCCCCTGCTTCCCACATCCCCGCCATCAGCTCGCGCTTTGTGTGGGCTTGACCTTATGCAGTCTAACCGGAGTGTAATATCAGTACGTGGCTACCTTTGTGAGGGTTTCGGTAAGGGCGTTGCTACTAGCTGTGTCTCTGGCTCTGTAGGATATCTCCCCCCGCTCAGTGGCCTCCCAAGTTCCTCCTCCCACCTAGCTCGTCTAGCATTGTGTGCATGCTTATTATATTGGATTAAAAGAGCGTATACTTCAGATGTTAACCCTTTATCTTAGTCTTTGGCGAGAAGCCATCTCTCGTAATGGGTGAGGAGCCGCTGTGTATTAGGTTTGTTTTGTGGATGTACAATCCAGTGTCTAGTTTGTAGGTAGTGGAGTCTTTCGGACTCCCGGGGCCCATATTCCTTGCGAATTTGGGGGAAAGAGAGCACACCCTCTGTATCAAATAGGTGGCCCATAGAGCAGCAGGTCAACTGTTTCCACTCTGCGAACCCCCCCTTCGCAGTCCCCGGAGCAAAGTCCGGATTATCAAATATTTGGGTCATTGGGATGGGAAGGTGGTCAGTTCGTGCTTCGTGGAGGTCTGATCTCAGGCTAACATGGTCATCCGCGTAATCGGCGATAAAGATTCTTTGGTTTGGCGCCTTCTTTAAGAAGGGGTCCTTCCATAGAGAGGTCCCGGCTACAGCCCTGTCTTGAAACAACCAATGTTTCTCGGACTCAACTCGACGAGGTAGCATAATTGCGCCGCCTGATAATAGAGATGGAGATCAGGGATACCCAAGCCCCCAGACTCCGGGGGGAGGTGGCTCAAGGTCTTCTTCATGCGTGGTTTCCTACCCTGCTAAATGAACTGTGAAAGTTCCGTTCGGAGTTTGGCGATCATACCTAGGGGTAGAGGCAAGGGGAGAGTCTGAAGGAGATAAAATATCTTGGAGAGGGTGGTCATCTTGGTTGCAGCTATCCTTCCCAACCAGGGGATCTGGAGACGCCTACACCTCACAAAGTCGTTGCGGATTTGCCTTTGTAGATTTTGATAGGTATTGATCACAGTCGCTTCTGTGGTTGTGGCAAGATTGATCCCCAGGTACGGGATCTTCTCGCTAGCTTATTGGATGGGTTATTGGCCTGCCAATTGATCCACTAGTCGGGTCGGCAGGGCAAGGCTAAGTGCCTGTGACTTCCCGACATTGATCTGGAAGCCCGAAGCAGCTCCGAAAGACCCGAGCTCATCCAAAAAAGCTGGCAAGGTAGTGGCTGGTTTGTCTAGTGTCATGAGCACGTCATCAGCGTACAAGCTGATGGTGTGGCGGTCGCCTCCAAATGTCACCCAGGTAAGTATGGGGTGGTCATGTATTCTCTGGATCATTGGCTCGATGTAAGGAGCGAAAAGTTGGGGGGACAGGGTACAACCCTGCCGCATGCCCCTATGGATCAGAAAGGGCGAGGAGATGCAGCCATTAACCCTGACCGTCGCCGTGGGTGCATGGTAACAGTTGAGGATTCGTGCCTTGCACTTATCCCTGAAGCCAAAGTGCGTGAGGACTTGTTCAAGGTAAGGCCAGTGGACCCTGTCAAAGGCCTTCTCTGCGTTGATCGCTAGCAGCATATATTCCCCTTGAGCACGGGAAGCTTTTTCAATAATATGCAGGATGCTTTTGGTGTTGTCGCTTGTTTGTCTCCAGGGGATGAAGCCTGCTTGATCTAGATCGACTATAGAGGGCATATATGTGTTGAGTCTATGTGCTATGATGCTCGTGAATAGTTTCAGGTCTATGTTTAGGAGGGAGATATGTCTATACGAACTGCAGTGTGATTTGTCTTTGCCCGGTTTGGGGAGGACTTATGGAGGCCGTCAACGTCGAGGCCGGAATCGCCCCCGGATCCGCGAATGAGTTGAATAGACCTACCAATATAGGCGCTAAGATGGTACAGAAGGATTTGTAAAAAGCTGCGGAATACCCGTCTGGGCCCGGTGACTTTGCGAGTTTAAGCCCTGATATGACTTCCTCTATGCAGATCTCCTCGTTGAGTGATGCCACCTGGTCTGGGGTGAGGGGTGTCGTTTGCGCCAAATGGAGGTACTGGGCTCCGGCCTTGGGATCTAGAGGTTATTCTGTATATAGGTGGGAACAGAAATCTTTAAAGGCGTTGGCTATGGCCATATCATCTGATATGAGGTCGCCTGCAGCCGTGCGAATTGAGTGAACCCCCTGTTCTTGTCTTTTGGCTCGTAGCTTGTTGGCCAACATCGGCCACATCTGTCCCCGCCTGCGTAGAAGGAGTGCCGCAGGCGAAGAGCGGCGTACTCCACTCGGTCAAATTCTATGGTAGCCAGTTGGGAGCGAGTGTTAGATAACTGGCGCCATACTCTTGGGGCGCCTGTGCGCTGGTGGATTCGTTCCAACTCCCTAATTTGTTTGGTAAGGTCTTCCCTTTTCTCCTTACAAATTTTATTATCTGCCACTGAGATCGCTATTAACCTTCCCTGAATTACTGCCTTGAACGCCTCCCACAACACAGCCGGCGAGACCCCTGGGCTATCATTATGTGTTAGATAGTCTTGAATTGCTTGCTGGATCTGTCTTAACCTCCTGACGGTGTAACAGTGTGTCGCGTAAGCGCCAATGCCTGATGGGGGGTTTGCCGGGGGGAGGGATAGTGAGATTGTTACAGCCCCATGGTCCGAGAGTGCCGCTGTATGTATTTCGATGGCCTTCGTGAGCGTCCGCGTTTTCCTTGTGGCAAGGAAATAGTCTGATCTAGCGTAGGTCCTGTGTGGGTTGGAGTAAAAGGAATATTCACTGGAGTTTGGGTGATTAGACCTCCATATGTCCTCCCATCCCAGGTCCCTCAACCATTCATGTCACTCCCCAGGCAGTGCTCCGGCTTGGCCATGCCTCTGGGCGGATCTATCTAGGGTATTGTCAAACACTAAATTAAGGTACCCTCCCATTAGGACTAGTTTGTCGTCAGTCTTCGTTGCCCTTTCTAGCACTTTGCGCAGGAACGCCTCGGGTCCCTCGTTCGGGACGTACAATGTACCTATCACCAGGGGCCTGCCCGCTACTGTGAAGTGGTATATGAGAAGTCTACCTCTGATCTCGTCCACCTTCTGTTCCACCCGTCCCCGGAAGTAGTTCCCCACCAATATGGCCACTTCCGCCATCTTGGAGGGAGTCGATGAGAAAAATTGTTGGGGAAAGGCACAGGACCTAGGACGGAAACAATCCCCCGCTAGCAGGTGGGTCTCCTGTAGGAGACAAATGTCCGCCCCTGAGTTCTCTAGATTTTAAAGTTATTAAGGCCTCTCATATTCAGTGTGAGGATTCTAAATGTTGTGTCTGGCATAGAGGTCGGGAGGAGCCAAGTGAGCCCTGCATCGTTGTTGCTCCTGAAGCATAGTGTCCTCAGTGTGTTCTGTTGTAGCTACCGGAGCCCCTCTATATGTTAATCGTTGTGGTCCATGTGGAGGTGAGCGCAAGCCCCAAACATAACATTGAAAATACAAGGTAACAAAAATAACATAAAACTTAGAACAGCTGCTTACGTATAGTCCCGCAGCCAGGTAAGGCTGCATGGTCGGTTCAATGGGGTCTTTCTTGTGGCCATTGGTGTTGTAGTTCCCCACCTGCCGCCCAGCCCATAGTCTCTATGTAGCATTATAGAGTGCCACGGAGTTCAAGAGTTATCCCGTTTCACAGAAGCTGATGGCACCACCTCCAAAGCTGCCTGCCGACCTTTGGCAATTTCCTCCGGATCAGGCCGGGTCACCCCCCGGCACCTTCCCTGTCTCTGCCAGCCTGTCGATCGTTCTTTTTGTAGGGGAGAGGGGGGCTCTAGGTCCTGTTGTTCCCCCGGTGGGTCTAGTCCCAGCACACCACAAGTCTCTGTCAGGGATCATAGCTGATAAAGTCTCCCTTCCCTCTGGAAGTTTAAGCGAAAGGGCTGGCACCATGAGTAGGCTATCCCTTGGCTGCGGAGGTGAGTAGTGGCCAGGCGGAACTCCCTCCGTTTCTGTAATGCGAGGGCAGCCAAGTCTTGAAAGAAGGTTGGGGTTTGGCCATGAAAGGTGATGGGGTGCATGGTGCGGGCTTTGCGCAGAATCTCTTCCTGGACTTGGAAATCATGCACGCAAACCACAATGTCCGGGGGAGTTGCTGAGTTCGGCCTAGATAGACCCACGCGGTGAGCCCAGTCAATCTGGATGCTAGTGTCCGGAGGCCCACTAAGAACGTGGTGAAACAGGTCTCTAACATATTCAATGATGTTGTCGCCTTCCGCTTTGGACTTCACTTCCCTGATTCGAATATTGTTCCGCCGGGACCTATTTTCTAAATCCTCCAGATGGGACTGCAGGTCTATGTGTTGCTCTCGAAGTCTTAGGACCTCTTGTTGTAGCGCCTCGGTCTCTTCCTCCCGACCTCCTTCCTTACCCTCCAGTTCCGCAACTCGGTCCCCTAAATCGTCGACGTCGCTCCGGACTTCTTTGATGTCCTATGAGAGTTCTAGCTTGAGTGATTGAAGATCTTCCCTGAGGGTTGTAAAGAGTGCCTCCAAAAAGGTATGGGTAACCGGTTCCTCGGCGACCTGGTCGGGAGGGTCCCTCACTTGTTCTGTTTGTAGGCCAGGGTCTCCTGCCGAGCCCGTGTCCTTAAGAGTGTAAACCTTCTTAGGGCGGGTGGATGCCCTCCTTGTGTGTGTCCTGGCGGGTGTACCCTCTCCCCACTGACTGTTAAGTGTGAGGCGGTTGAGAGCCTCTTCTAGCTCGTGCTCTCATGGGCTATCTTCCTGCAGCCTCTGTGCTAGCCCAGCAGTCGTGGGGTCGTTTCATTATGCCTGCCTGAGGGGGTGGTTGGAACCTGTAGCCCCCCACCGAGTCACAACACAGCCGGCCCAGGGACCCTCACTGAGTCGTATCTCCTTATGTGCCCATCCGGCTGGCCTGGGTGTCGTCAATGCCTGATCGGTGCTATTTAACTCTCCTGCGTGCTCGGTCCGCCCCCCCCCCGGGCTACGGGGAGCACCAGTCCCCCTCCCCCAAGGCCCCGGTCTTGTTCCGTGGTTGGGCCATCTGGGTCTTTCTGGGCACGCTGGGGCTAGGATCTCTTAGTGAGTTGCTGAGGAGGGGGTGGGCAATTCTGCTGGGCCCTAGGCCCCCGTTGCTGACTCTCTGGTGTGTCACTGCCGCTCACGGGAGGCTGCCACTCCTCCCAAGCCCTCCCGCCTTGTCTAGTTCTGGCCGTCCGCGTGTAGGCCTCTCGAGACTCCCTGCCTGAGGCCGCTCGTGCTGCCCTCTGTTGTGGGGACCAGGCTGATCAGCAGAGCGCAGTCAGGAAAAGGAGCGGAAGGGGAGCCCCGACCCCACTCAACGATGGGGCCCCGCTGCTGCCACTCGGGCGTGCTGCTGTGTTCGCGGGAGGCCGCTGCTCCTCCCGGGCTTCCCGCTTCGCGTCTCCGCTGCGCCTCACCTGAGGGGCCGAATGAGTCTCCTCCGCGCTGGCAGCTTGGGCGTGCAGTTCAGTGCCGCCCAGTCTCCTGCGCTCCGTCCTCCGCTTTGTTCTCGGTCGCGCACCCGTGGGGTCCACTTCTAGACGTCGCAGGGCGCCCCGACCTCGCCAGCTCCGTCCGGGCGAGCGCGATACTTCAATGGGCCTCTGCACCGGTGCCGTCCAGGAAGAGACGACAGGAGCCTTTAGTCGCCGCCTCCGTGGTCCTTGCGCCGACCCTCAGCTCCCCCAGGTTAAGCGACGTCTCCCCCTGGGGCTTCTGACCCGGTCGGGTCGCTGGGTAGATCCCGGGGCACTATCTAGGCCAGCGGCGGACAGGAGAGACGGCGAGGCACGTCTGCACCATCTTAGCCACGCCCCCTGAAATTAGTTTTAGAAGGAAATGTCGTACAAATCTCACAGCATGAATTAATGAGTAGGATAAAGGCAGTGAATGTATTGGTCGTGTGGATCATCAGTGTAAATCTTTTACTGTCCACAGGTGGAACAGGATTTGAATAAAGAGTTTTTTCCTCTGTGAGTCATGATGACAGAGAAGGAGAGGGTCTCCCTGTCCAAGAAAATAAGGAAGTTACGATAGAAACAAAGCACAGTACTCTAAAAGCTGAAGGTAGTCCCAGGGTAGACCAGAAAAGGTAACAGGAGAAGGTCACCGAAAAGTCAGAGCAGAGCTCTGCTTGGGGATACCCTCACACATCAGGTGTGGTAGAAATCTGAGTTATGGTATCCTTCAGAGGGAGCAGGAGACCCTTCCACCTGGTGGAAGTTCTGGTTGCTTCAAATGAGGTGGATGTGCTCTTAAACAAAACCCTGTTGTTGAGGTCTATGGCCATTTTAACCCCTTCGATGCTCATGACGGAATGGTTCCGTCATGAGCATCGGTGCTCCTGTGCTCATGACGGAACCATTCCGTCATGAGCACAGGGGCACGAAATCCCTCTGCTGCAGACAGCAGAGGGATTTCTTTATCTTCCCCAAAGCCTCGGGAGCTGGGGAAGAGCTTCCCCAGCTCCCGAGGCCCCCCCACCCCCCGTTTCAGTGAAATGACTATCAGCGCGCACGTCGCGCTGATGTCATTTCACTGAAATCCGAAACAGAAATGAGCCTTTAGGCTCATTTCAGTTTCACTTTCTACGTGCTCAGGGGGCTATCTCAGCCCCCTGAGCACGTAGAAAGACGGGAGAGGTATCATTGGAAAGGGGAGAATCTCCCCTTCTAGCCCCCAATCTGCACCCCCGGGGGGGGGGGCAAAAAGCCCACTAGTCGCCAGGGATTTTTTTTGGGCAAATTTGAATTAGGGTGGGGGCTGCCCAAAACGGGCATGCCCATGCCCCCACCCCCTCCCCCGCAAAAATTACAGCCTTCCTGCCCCCCCTGGGGGGCAGATGGGGCAGTAGCCCCCAATCTGCCCCCCCGGGGGGGGGCAAAAAGCCCACTAGACGCCAGGGATTTTTTGGGGCAAATTTTAATTAGGGTGGGGGCTGCCCAAAACGGGCATGCCAATGCCCCCACCCCCCACCCGCAAAAATTACAGCCTTTCTGCCCCCCCTGGGGGGAAGATGGGGGCAGTAGCCCCGAATCTGCCCCCCCGGGTGGGGCAAAAAGCCCACTAGACGCCAACGATTACGCTGGCTTTTTAAATGCGTGCTGGTGGGGGCTGCCCAGAATGGGCATACCAATGCCCCCACCCCCCAAAAAAATAGCCACAGTGTTTCTGCCCCCCTTGGGGGCATATCGGGGCAACCCCACCCCCCGATATCCCCACCCCAGGGCAGCAGAAAGCCGAGTCGGCACAGATTTGTTTTTAGCAATATGCCTACCTGTGGATTTTGGGCCCTAGCGCAGCCGGCACATAGGGAAACCTAGCAACCCTGTACATTTTTGAAAACTAGACAGCCAGGGGAATCCAGGATGGGGTGACTTGACTGGCTCTCACCAGGTTCTGTTACCCAGAATCCCTTGCAAACCTCAAAATGTGTATAAAAAAACAAATTTTCCTCACATTTCTGTGGTGAAAAGTTCTGGAATCTGTGTGGATCCACAAAATTCCACTCACCCCGCATTCCACAAAGTCTTCCGAGAAAAATGGTACCTCACTTGTGTGGGTGGGTCAAGTACCCGCAACAGGCAAGGGCCCAAAACCTAGTGAGGCGACATCAAAATTACCTATCACAAAACCAACCTGGTTTTGCACGGGGGGTCACCTGGATTTTGGCCCCAGGGTCGGCGGCCATCTAGGGAAACCTACCAAACCCACACATTTCTGAAAACTAGACACCCAGGGGATTCCAGGGAGGTATGGCTTGCGTGGATCCCCCAACATTTTCTTACCCAGAATCCCCTGCAAACCTGAAATTTAGCTGAAAAAAATCACATTTTTCACACATTTTTGTGTGGGAAAGTTGTGGCATCACCGGGCTGACACAAATTTCCTACCACCCAGCGTTCCCCCAGGTCTCCCGATAAAAATGGTGCCTCACTCGGGTGGGAGGCCCAAGTACCCGCGACAGGCAAGGGCCCAATACATTTTGTGATAGGCAATTTTGATGTTGCCTCAATAAGTTTTGGGCCCTTGCCTGTCGCTGGTACTTGGGCCTCCCACCCGAGTGAGGCACCATTTTATCGGGAGACCTGGGGGAACGCTGGGTGGTAGGAAATTTGTGTCAGCCCGGTGATGCCACAACTTTCCCACACACAAATGTGTGAAAAAAGTGATTTTTTCCAGCAAAATTTCAGGTTTGCAGGGGATTCTGGGTAAGAAAACATTGGGGGATCCACGCAAGCCATACCTCCCTGGAATCTCTTGGGTGTCTAGTTTTCAGAAATGTGTGGGTTTGGTAGGTTTCCCTAGGTGCTGGCAGAGCTAGGGTTAAAAAACTACAGCTAGGCACTTTGCAAAAAAAGGGTCATTTTTCACTGTGAAAATGTGGTGTGTCCACGTTGCGTTTTGCGCTGTTTCCTGTCGCGGGCACTAGGCCTACCCACACAAGTGAGGTACCATTTTTCTCGGAAGACTTTGGGGAACGCGGGGTGGGTGGAATTTTGTGGACATGGCTTGGCAGTTCGGGCTAGACTGTTCCCATGAGGCACAGGGTCAGACTGATTTGCATATGGCCATGTCTGAACTGGGGTGGCGGAGTGAGCTAAAGAATGATGATGGATTAAACCCAGATCAGTTGACTGGGAGTGAGTGCTTGCAATGTTCAACACTCCGTCCATCATCCCCTTTGGTTTTGCTATGTTCGCCCTAAGTTGGCAGGGTATGCCCAGACGTGGGTCCCTTGCTCACTTTGCCACTGGATTCAAGATAGCCTGGCTGACGACGGCTTTAAGCCAGAAACCGGTCCCAGGATGCTTGTTTCCGGTCCAGGGAAGACATGGCTTGGCAGTTCGGGCTGGACTGTTCCCATGAGGCACAGGGTCAGACTGATTTGCATATGGCCATGTCTGAACCTGGGTGGCGGAGTGAGCTAAAGAATGATGATGGATTAAACCCAGATCAGTTGACTGGGGGTGAGTGCTTGCAATGTTCAACACTCCGTCCATCATCCCCTTTGGTTTTGCTATGTTCGCCCTAAGTTGGCAGGGTATGCCCAGACGTGGGTCCCTTGCTCACTTTGCCACTGGATTCAAGATAGCCTGGCTGATGACGGCTGTAAGCCAGAAACCGGTCCCAGGATGCTTGTTTCCGGTCCAGGGAAGACATGGCTTGGCAGTTCGTGCTGGACTGTTCCCATGAAGCACAGGGTCAGACTGATTTGCATATGGCCATGTCTGAACTGGGGTGGCGGAGTGAGCTAAAGAATGATGATGGATTAAACCCAGATCAGTTGACTGGGGGTGAGTGCTTGCAATGTTCAACACTCCGTCCATCATCCCCTTTGGTTTTGCTATGTTCGCCCTAAGTTGGCAGGGTATGCCCAGACGTGGGTCCCTTGCTCACTTTGCCACTGGATTCAAGATAGCCTGGCTGATGACGGCTGTAAGCCAGAAACCGGTCCCAGGATGCTTGTTTCCGGTCCAGGGAAGACATGGCTTGGCAGTTCGTGCTGGACTGTTCCCATGAGGCACAGGGTCAGACTGATTTGCATATGGCCATGTCTGAACTGGGGTGGCGGAGTGAGCTAAAGAATGATGATGGATTAAACCCAGATCAGTTGACTGGGGGTGAGTGCTTGCAATGTTCAACACTCCGTCCATCATCCCCTTTGGTTTTGCTAAGCCAGTCAAGTCACCCCATCCTGGATTCCCCTGGGTGTCTAGTTTTCAAAAATGTATAGGTTTGCTAGGTGCCGGCAGAGCTAGGGTTCAAAAACTACAGCTAGGCACTTTGCAAAAAAAGGGTCATTTTTCACTGTGAAAATGTGGTGTGTCCACGTTGTGTTTTTGGCCGTTTCCTGTCGCGGGCACTAGGGCTACCCACACAAGTGAGGTACCATTTTTATCGGGAGACTTAGGGTAACACAAAATTGTAGAGCAACTGTTATTATCTATTGACTTTCGATGCATTTCTGCCTTCCAAATGAAAGACAATGTGTAAAAAAGCAGTCATTTTGAAAAATGACCTATAATTCTCATGCTAGTATGGGTACTCCCAATTTCGGAAATGTGCAAATATCTACTGTTTCTAAACTCTATATTTTGTTCCCATTTCAGAAATACATAAGTGTCTTTCATACCGATTTTTCCATGTATAAATTTTCCCAGAATAATTGCTATATACCCGGTACATAATAAAAAACCATTGCAAGACGCTGCTCAGTTATTGGCTCTAGGTTCGTCGGGTTCTTGGTGAACCTACAAGTCCTATATATCACCACAACCAGAAAGGTCCAGCGGATGTAATGGTATATTGCTTTCAAATAGCTGTCATAATTAGAAGAAGTTACACGTGAAAACGTTGACACAAATGGCTGTTTTTTTCAACTAATTTTCAATTTTTCCTATATTTAACTGTTTGTTTCTATAAAGAAAACTTGAAGGATCTACACAAATGACCCCTTGCTGAATTCAGAATTTTGTCTACTTTTCAGAAATGTATGGCTTTCCAGGATCCATTATTGCTTTCATACCCATTTCTACCATTAACTGGAAGGAGGTTGAAAGCACAAAAAATAGCAAAAATAGGCTACGTCCCAGAAAAATGCCAAAACTGTGTACAAAATTTTGGTTTTCTGACAAAAGTCTGCTTGTCCCTGAAAGCTGGTGATTTCAGCACCACAACCCCTTTTTTGATGCCATTTGCAGGGAAAAAACCAGACGCTTTCATCTGTAGCCTTTTTTCCGCATTTTTCCCCAAAAAACCAAAATTTAGCTGGTTTTTGGCTAATTTCTGGGTTTCCTCCAGGGGAATCCACAAACCCTGGGTACCTTTAGAATCCCCATGATGTTGGAAAAAAAGGACGCAAATTTGGCGTGGATACCTTATGTGGTCAAAAAGTTACAGGGGCCTAAGCGCGAACTACCCCAAATAGCCAAAAAAAGGCTTAGCACAGGAGGGGAAAAGGCCTAGCAGCGAAGGGGTTAACACTGTTTATTGCTATTTATGATTACCGGGGATTCCCAGCCGAATGACGCGGAATGATTCAAGCATGTGAATGTATACATGAAAAGTCCAATGCTGGAGAACAACATAGCTATACACATGCTATTTATTTGTATGTACATTGTGCTTTCATCATGAAACCAATTTCATTTATTAAGCATCAATACTTGACATTATTTATTTCATATTAACACTCCTCAACATGAAGTGCTATTTTATCTTTTTTTTGCATTTCACTGGGTCATATTTACGATTCATATAATCGCAGAGCAGTGTAAAACATTTAGTGCAACTACTATATTTGCAGCAAAACAGTAAAGAGACCCTTCACCAGTAGTCATGATGTGTATCGTGTATTTGAGCAAGAAAGAAGATAATCGGTCATTTAACTGTGTATCAAGACTACACCAGACCTTTCATTTGAAATACAGTGTGGGGTTGGTGTTTACTTAGTATCTTAATACACCCACAGATAATGGTCCAAACCAAGATTCATGTATCAATTCAGTTTTCTAAGATCTCCCAAAATGTCAAACCTTCAGGAACTCCTAAACTACCTTGTGCATATGGGGAGCCTCAAAATATTGCAACCCTAACTCGACCACTCCCCAAACTAGATTACAGCAACAAAGAAATCTGCCTGAAGGAATTAACTTCTAAATATAGTGTACATACAGTAGACCTCATTAATGAACTTATATAACACATTTAAACAGCACACAGTATAACCAAATCCATTCCAGGTTAAACATCTTTATATCCTTTCTGTGAAAGTCCCCTCCCTTTTAAGTCCCCCTCTGTCACAATTAAAGCCTAATGAAATTCCACAAAATACTGAATCCTTATTAGTGTAATCTCTCCCTAAACTAGACTAATCATCCCCCTGCCTAGTCTCTCCTTTCCTATCACCCTGCTACTCCCCCCCTCCCCTTTCGTCAGACCACGCCACTGCTACTTCTAGCCTGAAACCGGTCCTAGGATGCTTGATTCCGGTCCAGGGAAGACATGGCTTGGCAGTTCGGTCTGGACTGTTCCCATGAGGCACAGGGTCAAGACTGATTTGCATATGGCTATGTCTGACCTGGGGTGGCGTGGTGAAGCAAAATAACGATGGATTAAACCCAGATCTGTGACTGGGGGTGAATGTTTGCCAATGTGCAGCATTCCGTCCATCATCTTGTGTGTTTTGCATTTCGCCCTATGTGGGAAGGGTATGCCCAGACGTGGGTCCCGTGCTCACTACGCCACTGGAGTCAAGCTATCCTGGCTGATGAAGGCTGATAGCCTGAAACCGGTCCTAGGATGCTTGATTCCGGTCCAGGGAAGACATGGCTTGGCAGTTCGGTCTGGACTGTTCCCATGAGGCACAGGGTCAAGACTGATTTGCATATGGCTATGTCTGACCTGGGGTGGCGTGGTGAAGCAAAATAACGATGGATTAAACCCAGATCTGCGACTGGGGGTGAATGTTTGCCAAAGTGCAGCATTCCGTCCATCATCTTGTGTGTTTTGCATCTCCCAGCTCAAAGTTCCATTCCTCTTCCTTCTTAACCCTGCCTGCTCATGTCCACTTTTCTAGTGCACTCTAAACTGCACAAGCTTCAGCAAGCTACCGCCTCCACCTTTTTTCAGGTGGGTACTTTTCCCCCTCCATCCTAGCTCTGCTGCTTCCCAAGCTTCCTTCTTCCCCTGAACAGAATTAAGACCACAGCTGTAGGATTTCTACGCCTTGCTGATACAGAGAATACCTGCCCTTTTTTAATTTTGATATATTTGATATCTCTATGTTCCCTGTAAGAGCGGACTTAGAGTACAATAAATAGGAATCTATGTTCATTCTGAATCTACGGCAGTCCGAGATTGGTGTAAAAAAGGAGTGCAGATAACAATTGCTCTGTTGGAGCTGTATCTTTGCACCAGACCCGACACTGCCGGTAAAATGGGGGAAATGGGCACAAACGGTGCTTGTGACCAATTATGAGCTCAGGTTTAACACCAGCTAAAATTCCTTCCGAGTCTTACAACATTTGTGCTCGATATTCCAGCTGTACCTGGCTCTAAAGGAGCCTGTCAGGCACCCAGTCGTGCACCATGCTCTTGGGCTCTGGCAAGTCTCACTTTTCAGGGCTTGGGCTCTGGCAAGTCTCACTTTTCAGGGCTTCACTAAAGTTCTGTGGCTTAGAGTACGTCCAGCAGTGAAGGGCCCTGGGTGGCAGATGTATAGCCCACCCGAGACGCGGACTTTGGAGGTTCATGCTCGTCCCCCATAATATTGGGATTGCAACTTTCCCCAACGTGAATGAAAGAACTCACATGATTTTTTTTTTTTAATATATTTTTATTAATTCCAACCAAACATAGTCAGACATAATCAGGATACTAAGTCTAACAGGGGCTCATCTTATCAATAACATGCTCTGGTTTCGCCCAAATACAAAGCACCTATCCACATCCAACAGTTCTTATGTACCATCCCTCAAAAAAATAGCACCAGTGAGCACCTAGACTGTTGAACATTAAACATAGTAAGAGCGGCCAGCTAGCAATAAAAAACATGAAAGCGGTACCTGAGCCGCGCACTGTAAGAAAACATGGCGAGTCAAAACCCCCCCCCCACCCTTTACCCCTCCCCGGCGTGTCACACAGAGCAAAAGTTTACACTAACATCAGGGTGCAATACAACAGTTCACAGTGCAAGTGCCATACGATGTAGACCAGAAAGTTCTGCGGTGACAAGGATATTTACAATCAGGGATGCACTAGACATAGAGAGCCAGGTATGGGAAAATACATTCATCAGGGTAAAACAGCTAGTTCTCCATCCGTGGAGTCCACATCCAGATCAGCATCCGGGGCCTTCAGTAAGACTACCAATGCCTCCCAAGCCCTCGCAGCCTCCAATGCTTTTTCACTTTTCGCGCGGCTAGCAAGTTGAAGTCTGATAATGCCCTCGCACTCCACCCACTTAAGGAAGTCAACTTTCCACCGCTGAATACTGGGGCCTCGTTTGGATTTCCAATGTACTGTAATATTTCTTTTGGCCAATATAAGACCCAAATCTAAAAATTTACTAGTGATCTTGTTTTTGGATGTGTGGGGGAACCAGTGCAGCAGACAAGGGCCTATAGTGGGTTCTATCTCTCGCTCGGTAATGTCACACAATAGCGTCACCACCTCCTCCCAATACGTCCCGAGCTGGGGGCAATCCCACATCATGTGGCGGAAATCCGCATCCTCCGTATTGCATTGTGGGCATAGCGCTGTGTGTGTGCCAAAGTGTGTGTTAATCTTGGCTGGGGTGAGGTAAGCTCTATGTAATATAAAAAAATGCACCAGCTGGAATCGGGCATTCCTAGTGCTTTTCCACGCCCGCTCAACCAGTTCGGCCCAAACCTTCTCAGGGATCTCCTCGCCTAGGTCCTCCTCCAACTTCTGTCGCAGTACCGACAACGGAGTCAGCGCCTCGCGCGTCATGCGCCTATAGAGACAGGTAACTGCCTTAAAGGTACTTGCCGCTAGTACTACATACTGACAAGCCATGGAAGTCCGCGGCTCGGACAGCCCTTCTCTCCAGTTCTTTTGGATGGCCGCAACGAGGGCCGAATGAAGTAGAAAGTCCCCGCGAGGTAGATCGTACCTATCCTGTAAGGCATCCTCATATAGGTTCCTCATCCTCATATAGGTTCCCTAAGGTAGACAGGCCCCTCTCCCCCCAGGCAGTCAGCGCAATCCAGTTGCCCCCATGCGGTAGAGCAGTACACATAGCCAGAGGGATCTCAGGTGCGTACTCGCGCGCAATCTGCGCTCTCCTCTGACTTCTGTTCCAACACAGCCGAAACGTCCGTAGCCCGCTAGTGAGTGCTTTGAGACGCAATGGCAGCTGCAAAATAATACGAGACAACACCTGCCCTGAGACCCGCCCACTCATCCGGCCCCCGAAACTCGAGCGCTACTGCTTGGGTAAGCCACTGTAATTGGGCCGCTAAATAATACGTCTCGAAGTCGGGCACCGCCAGACCACCGTCCACTTTCGGTCTCATTAGATTTTTCAGCGCCACCCTTCGCCTGCCAGTAGCCCAGAGAAAACCCGTGATCATTGATTGGAGCTGTTTAAAAATCGACGCAGGGATCCAAATTGGTAGGGTTTGAAAATAATACAGGAGCCTAGGGAGGGCTACCATTTTAAGAAGAGCTACCCGTCCGGCCACCGAAAGGGGCAAGGTCCCCCAGAATTCCAAGTTACTCTTAAGGCCCCGGATGGCTCTGCCCACATTACCCTCCAAAAGGTCGGCCTGTGTATGATAAATACGGGTTCCCAGATACACCAAGCACCGGTGCTCCCACTGCACCCCGTCAGCAATTAGAGGGCCCCCATCCGAAGGAGCAGTGGGGAACAGGCAGGACTTCGCCCAATTCACCTTGAGTCCCGCAGCCCCCTCGAGATCTTGGAGTAAGCGCTTCGCACCGTCGAGGGCATCAGCCGTATTTGCTAGGAACATGAGTAGGTCATCGGCATAAAGTGCGATGTAGTGAGTGAGGCCCTCCACACAAAGTCCAGGATATTGTTGCCCCGTCCGAGCCTGGGCCGCTAGAGGCTCCATAGCCAGGGCAAACAACAGAAGGGAGAGCGGACACCCCTGCCGCGTCCCTCGGCTCACCGCACAGGCATCTGAAATCAACCCTCCTGTTTTAGCCCGAGCCGTGGAATATTTGTACAACAACGCCGTCCAAGCCACAAAAGTATCGCCCAAGCCAAAGCTTCGCATGACCCGAAATAAGTAAGGCCATTCTAGGCTGTCGAAAGCTTTTTCGATATCTACCGAGAAAATGGAAGCAGATGCCCTCGGATAAGAATCCGCTTCCAATATGCGAAGAAGGCGCCTCACATTGATGGCGGTGTTCCTTGTCGGGATGAATCCCGCCTGATCCCTGTGGACTAATTGGACCATATGTGGGAGCAGTCGGGTCGCCAGGATCCGACTCAGAATCTTATAATCAGTAGTAAGCATGGGTGGTGGTTGATACGCAGTCCTATCAGAGAGCGACTTCCCTGGTTTCAGCAATGGAATAATAATGGCCTTGCGAGTAGTGACAGGTAGCTGTCCCGCGCTCCTTGCCTCGTTATAAAGCGTGACTAACTTAGGGGCTAAGAGGTCAATGTAAGTCAGATAAAACTCAATCGGTAGGCCATCCACCCCAGGGGTCTTCTTCTTTGCCATATGTTTGATCGCTCCCCGAACTTCCCCTATTGTTATATCCTGGCCTAGCAACTCTGCCTGCGTCCCATCAAGTTTTGGAAGGTCAGCTGCGGCTAGAAACTCCCCAAGAACCTCATCATTCAGCGTCACCGTGCTCTGATAGAGATCTGTGTAATATGCGTGAAATTGATCATTAATCCCCTGTTGAGTATAGCAAATGTCCCCCGTTGGGCTGCACAATTCTAAGATGACCGTCCCCCGACGAGCGGGGTTGGCTAACCAAGCCAACAACGCACCAGATTTATCTCGCTCTGCATGAGCGCGCGCCAGAAACTGTTTATAGTCGCAGCAGCGCAATCTCTCCACCCGTACGGCGACCTCCTCCCTCGCCTCTAATAAGTCTTGCTGTCTGTTAGGCCGCTCGGGCCGTTCACATTCCACCTCCCGCAAGCGCTGATCCGCAACCTCCATTTCTTGCAATAGGGTCTTACGTACCCCCATGTTGGCAATACAGTGCCCCCTCACCACAACCTTAAAGGCATCCCACTCCACAGCAGAGGAGGATGCCGTGCCCGTGTTGTCAAGGAAATATTGGGTGATACCAGCCCCCACCACCTCCCGAAAGACCTGATCTTCCAGGAGCTCTGGATTTAAACGCCAAGTTGGAATAGCGGGGCGCGCCTGGGACCAGTGTATTCGTAGGAGTAGTGGATTATGATCTGAGATTGTCCTGGTAAGGTATTCGCTATGTTTGACCGACGCGTGTATATCTGGGGAGCACAGCATCGCATCTAGCCTAACTTGGAGCTCATGCAGCGCCGAGAAGTAAGAGTAATCGCGCTCTCCCGGATGAAGGGCCCGCCATACGTCAACCAACCCCCATCGGAGCTGCCAATACCTCCTGGCTTTAGAGATCCTATGAATAGGTGCGTCAGGGAGAGGTGGGTGCGATCTATCCAGGGAGACATCAGGAACGGAGTTATAGTCCCCACCCATAATCACTGATCCAGTCAAATATGTCGCCAATTTCCCAGATAATTGTGTGAAGAAGGCCGGTTGTTCCGCGTTGGGCGCATATATACTGCCCAGTACCACATCCTTACCATTGAGCAGCCCCGCCACCATCACATATCTTCCCTCTGGATCTGCTAGCTGCTGCACAGGATGGAAAGGCACCCCCGCTCTAACCCATATTAATACTCCCTGCGCAAAGGCAGAGTAAGTGGTGTAGAAAATCTGACCCCGCCATCTACGCTGCAGGGCGAGACCCTCATGGCGCGTGACGTGCGTCTCCTGGAGGAAGGCAATTTGAATCCCCCTGCGTCCCAAGTAAGCATGTATCTTGTGACGGCGCACCATAGTATGCATACCCCTGACATTCCACGATATACATTTCAAGTCAAGCAATGAACTCATAAAAAATCTGTGTACAGTCCCCTAATTGACTCCTTATCGTGACACGCAGAGTCCCCAGCAACATCCCATTACAAAGAAGAAAAGAACCCCAACTCCCCCTCCCCAGAACAGGCACTAAAACACTAGTCCCCATCCAAACTAACTAAACATTCAGTGTCCTCTAGTAGCTACAGAGGATCAAAGGGGAAGGCGGCTGCAAGCCGACGCTGTCTGGCTTTGTAACCCACAATCGAAGCAGCGCCATGCCACTGGCAGCACACATTGCCCCAAATCCGAGGGCAGAGTACAACTGTCTCAATGATCCCCCACCACCCCACCAGCGCATGCAAAGGCAATGCAATGTCAATAGGCCAAAGAGGTGTAGAAGCGTGAGAAAGAAAAGAAGGAGTAATAGAAAGAGCGAGGTAGCACTAGAAAGGCGACAAAGCATTCAAATAATGTCATCAGCAGTCCCAGGGGTAACGTGCGGTAACTGAACACTGTCATCATTGGACACATCAGAGGCCGAGCCATCCGACACTTTCTCCGAGCCAGTGTCCGCTCCAGAAGTCGGTTTAGGATCTTGCAATAGCTCGGAAACCGCCCTTAGTGCGGCCATCCTCTCCCTCATCGTCTGGGAGGCACTGGGTGTCTTTCCGAAACGACGCCGACGTCCTGCTCGCCGAGTCCCTTGGGGACGCTGCTCACCCACAGTAGGGGCGGCTCTTCGCTCCGTCGGTCCACGGCCCGTTTTGTAGGCTTCGATCCAGTCCCAAGCCTCTTGAGGGTTCTCACAAAAATGAGCCTTGTCATCCAGAACTATCCGCAGACGAGCCGGAAACATCAAGGAGTACTGAAGCCCCTCATCACGCAAGGCTCTCTTTACTGCTAGAAACGACGTGCGGCGGCGCTGGACCTCCAGCGTATAGTCAGGGAAAATCGACACTTTGGAGTTGTCCACTATGTAGGGCCCTGCGGAGCGCGCTTTCTGCAGCAGGAAATCTGTCTTTATAATGCAGGAGACGAGCAACCACCGGGCGGGGAAGCCTCCCAGGTGCCGGTGGGCGGGTGGGGACCCGGTGGGCCCTCTCCAGAGTGTAGAACTGGGTCAGACCAGCAGGTGCCACCACATTTCGGAGCCAGCCCTCCAGATAGTCAATCATGTTGGTACCTTCCACTCCCTCCGGCAAGCCCAGCACCCGAATGTTGTTCCTGCGATTCCGCCCCTCAGCATCTTCAGCTCTCTTCTCCAGCAGCTGGACTCTTTGGGAGATATCGCCGATCTGTGCGGAAAGGGATTGCTGCACCGGTGCCATGTCCGCCAGGGAGGCCTCCGTCTGCTTTACTCGGTCCGCCAACTTAGTATGCTCCGCCTGCAGGAGCCCCAGCCCCACCGCCACATTAGCAATATCTTGATGCAGGGTGTCCTTAGTGTCTGCGATAGCCTGCAATATTTGGGCCAACTGTTGCTGGACTAAACTGTCAGTCGGGGGCTCCGGTGACTCCCGCCCCCTCCTCTCCGACGCCGATTCATCAGGGTCTTGAGTAACCCCCGTCTGCTTGCCCCTGGGCTTCCCCATCTCACCAGGCGTATCCCGTCATCAGCCAGATGCCAAGGGGCAGTGGCGCCCCCTAGTGCCGATCCGGGAGCAGATGTGAGCGACAACGTCTCGCGCTGGAGCGAGTCCTCTGTCCAACCTTGCCACTGCTTATAGGCTGCGCAGATCCCCAGGTCTAGTTCTCAATGAACAAGCCGCATGAGCAGGTCCCAGCCCAGAGGCACCAACCCCTTCGAACACTGCTAGGGTCCGCTCTCGAATGCTCTCCAGGTACAAGAGCAGTGCATTTCAGCACCGGGGAGGGCAAAGCTCAGGCACCCCCCCAGTAAAATCAAGTCCCCCCCCAAAAAGTCAAGGAGTCAAGGGGCCCGCAGCAGAAGTCTGGCCACATCCACTCTTTACTGCAACTCACAGGGTCCTAGGGCGGGGTCCTCCAGAGATGGGAGCTTGAGAGACTTTATGCGCAGCCCCCAGTAACAGCAAAAGGTGCACGGCTCCTTGGTAGGCACTCCCAATGGTTTCTTCCCGGCCTCCAGCAGGCACAGCAGCACTTACGGCGGGCAGGTGTCCCAGTTGAGCCCCCGTCATCAGCTGCAATCCGCCCCCGGGAGCCTCCGTCGCAACTCCCGCAGGTTGCAGTCACACGCTGCCGCAGCGCCGCGCCGGTGGAGCTCCGTCCGCTGCAGCAAAGACAAAATGGCACCAGTCGCACTCCACACTATCCCAGCGGCAGCCCGGAGTTCCAGACGGGTATGTCCGGGCGAGGGCCCCCACCGATGTCCCACACAATTCCAATGCCCCGGTACCAACGTGGGGCAGCGGCCCCAGCACCGCCTCCAGGGTCGTAGGGAAACATCTAAGGGCCCTACCGCAGTACGCAAGCCCCCACTCCGGGAAAGATCGCCCCAGGTTGCTCTCCCCGCCGCCGCTTCTCGCTGTTACTCTCACCGCAGCAGATCCGCTCACACCGCCAAAGCCGGGTAGAAGCGCCGGGATCAGACGTGCAGCTTCCGCAGCTGTCGGATCAGGCAGCACGAGGCAGCGGACGCCGCCATCTTAGGATCACAGAGCCGGAGCCTCCTCGATCACCCAGCCCGGGCGCCCCTGCCCTTCAGGCGCCCGAGTCCGCCGCAAAACCAGCCCAGATGCTCCCCAGGCTCAGCGGGGCCAGGAAGATGCCCCCGGATCCGAGGCAACAGCAGTTGTTAGCAGGATAATTGGCTGGGCCGGCGCGAAGCTCCAAGCTCACGCGTCTGTCGCCATCAGCTCGTTAGCCACGCCCCCCATGAAAGAACTCACATGATGACGAAGTGAGTGAGTGGGTGACGCTGGCTCAGACTGGAAAACAGTCCTACAATCACAGACTATGACACAGAGGCAAAAGCTGGGAGACTGGCTGCGGTGAATCAGCATCTAGCTGTCACCAGATCACGAGGCACACTATCTAATAATTGGAGGCTTCAGTCACCATGTCACCAAATGAAAACAAATGTTTGAGTTCAATGAAAAGCATAACATCTTTGCACCAAATACCTTGGGTCTAGAGGAGTTCATAGGGATGAACCTAAATGACCAATTCCACAGACCATGTCCTTGTTCTGACAACAGGAATCAGTGTTTTTTTAACATTCTTTTTATTATATTAAAACATAACAGAGATCAGTTATACATTCGACACAATCAAGCATGATTTCTTTAATCAATTCCACATTCAAAGAATCAGTTAACTAATATCTGCAAAGGGATACTACCACGATACGTAATTGGATATGTATAGCCAGTATTTTTTATCTATTAAATTTGGTTTCGAAATGAACCATCAGGCTTTTCACATCTGTGAGCCTAGCTTTCCCATTCCCCTGAAACCTTTTTGCGCTTTTTCAGGCATCCCCTGCCTCCTTATATATAGCTTTCGGCAATGTTGCACCAGTCCATGTCTCTTTTCCAGTTCTTTATTTATGGTGGCGATCTTGTGCCGCATAATCTAACCACATTTCTCCAAACTACAATCAGACCCAAGCTGCAGAACAGTTACAGATGGTTGGCCTAAGTCTCTTTATCCTAAATCCCCAGTATAAATAGTCCAGTAGTTAATGCAAAATTGGACTGCATGATTCTAACTAGGACACTATAATCCCTGCCCAAATGGGCTGCAGCATGGGACAGGCCCATAGTGTATGTAGGGAAGACACTCCTCATTATTGATTTTTGCATAGGAACTATTTTACCTGCTCCAAATTAAAACCAGCTCGTATTGCTAATACCCTAGGTCCCTGCAGAGTCTCCGTCCAGCCATCTTCTTTCAGACCTCCCAATTCTGTAGACCATTCTTCTCTTAGATGCAGTAATGGATTCGGAAAAGCACTGATAAATTTCTTATATATCAGTTATTGCTTTCCCCAGTAGTGGTATTGGGATCTATCTTCTACCTGGCTTGTTCTTCCTTTAAGGTGCACATCAATGGCATGTCTAATTTGCATGTATTGTTGCATGTTGGAAACATTCTGAATTTGCCAGTTTTTACTGTGTTTAGTGTTGCAAAAGTCTTCATATATATCTGATCTCAGACATTTCCCAGAGTGCTTAACTCTATTAGGTCCCATTTCCTAACACCTACCAGATTTTCCCACCTCTCTCAAGAGGTCAATATCAAATTGGGGCATCTGGTTGCATTTTCCCAGGCGCTTACTACTGATCTTGTTTCTTTTTGCAGTTTATCACCTCCCCTTCCTGTATTGTCCCTCTAAGTAGGTTTGAGCTCCCGAGACATGTCAAACTATCATAAGGAAGGCCTCATCTTGAGGAGCAAATGCTCGTTCACGGACTACCAGAAACTGTGCTGCCCAATATCAGGCAAAGCGATGCCCTCATCACAAATACCCTGCGCCTGGTTTTTCATTGAAATTCTAGAGGATCCCTCATTCCAAAGGACCAACCAGATTACTTGGTCAAGCCACTGCATCTGGTACAGCGTGTTTTAGCGAATGTACAAGAATTTTGGCAGGGTTATCATTTTAAATAAAGCTGCACGGTGCAGAAGGGTTTGTGGTAGTTAGCCTCACTCAACTTGCTAAGAAGGCAGTAGAGATTATGTTCAAGGAACTCCGTAGTATCCCATGTTATGTAAATACTCAAGTATTTAAACACATCATGATCCACTCTAATAAGACAACTACTAAACCTGTCCACCGCCCCAAGAGTCATTTAACATTTTAGCATTTTCCCCCTGTTAATTCGAAATCTAGAGTATTTTTCGAGCAGTTAAAAGATTTGGAGTATCCGCTTTATGGTAATTTCTGGTTGCGTCATATATAGCACAATGTCGCCTGTATATACCAATTTCCAATCTTCCTATATTTCTATCTATCTAAATTCACTCGTCAATCCACATCCCCCCTAATCCAAATTGCCAGTGGCTCCAGTGCCACGGCGAATATCATAGGTTAGTGGGGCAGCGTAGTCTTCTTCGTCTTTTCAAGGGAAATGGTTCCAAGAATACATTTTCTACCTTGATTCTACTACACAGAGACCTATATAGTAACTTAATCCAGATGATAAAATTTAGACCAAACCAAGTACCCTTGATCATCTCAAACATATAAAGCCATTGAAGTGTATCGCACACATTTGATGCATCCAACATCATCACGGCCAACAAAGTCTTCTCTATATGCTAAACAGTCAAACAGCCATCTAATATTCATTTTGGTGCTCCTGCGGGGCATGAATCTGAACTTATCTGGACGCATCAACATTGAGATCACTTCTCCAAGGCACATTGCTAAGACGCTAGCCAGGATTTTTGTTTCTATATTAAGTAGGGATATTGGCTTTTATGAGACACATTCATGACTGAGATACCTTGTTTGTGGAACACTACAACGGTGGCCTTCCTCCTGGTATATGACAATCTGCCCTCTTCTCTAGCCAGCATGTGCATATTCTGAAGTGGTTGAGCTAGTTTATTGGCCAATTTTTTTTTTATAGTTGTATGGGTACGCCATTTGGCCCAGGTTCCTTGCCAGTTTGCATTGTACTGATAACTTCCATTATTTCCTTGGGGGATATTTCGGCCTCCATCTTCTCCCGGTGCTCTCGTTACTCAGGGCAACAGTAAAAAATTACTGGTTACCGCCGAGTATACATTACTTTCTGTCGACAAATACCCTGGCGTATCCATTATTTTCTCCTCCTCCCACTCTGGATTTTCTATTTTGCCTACCCATCGACTGCCTTTGTTCCTCTTTTCAAACAACACTAGGAACATTGCCACCTTACTTCCCACGTCGTTGAGTGTTTTTGAATTGCAAGATGATGATTCCTGCCCTTGCTTTTAGTAAGTGCCTGAAACTCATGTTTTTTTAGGCTGAGGCAGTGTTTTGTCTCCTCGTTTTCTGTAAGCAAGTACATATTTTTCAGCTCTTTTTTCCCCACTGTATATCGTTCTACTGTGTTGTCAAATATATCACCTGGCCCTTATTTATGTCTTTAAATGTTCTTCCTCAAACTGGTGGCTGAACTCGTAGTGTTCCTCTTTTCCTTAAAGTACCCAACTGTAGCCAGTGGAACCAATGTTGATGGTCCTCTTTAAATGTAAAGATAAAGGGCCCCCTGCTACTAATGAGAAGTTCCTCTAGGCAGGGAAATAGTACTTAGCGTAAATTCCTAGGGCAACTTCAAAAACTCACAATAAACCAATGCAATTCTAGTACTAGGAGAGACAAAGAAAAATATATATTGAAAAGTACAAAAATGATTATTTATTGATAATGATATATTCCGTATTTCATCGTTAAAACTAGAACAAACCACATACACACCACATCCATCTCATCATTCGTACTCAACAGTCATGATATATACATATACAGGTATGATCAACACCTGAGAATTCATCAGTCAAAACATTATGTACATGTTCTGATATGTTTTTTATCTTTTCATCACAATGATTGTTTAGACGTTTTCCATGGATGAGCCATGTATATGGGCTCTTAATACAGAGGTATGTATCTGTGTCGTGAAGCGGCTGCAGCTCCCGGGTGGTTTCTATGTGCGTTTCGGCATAGGAATGCCTTCTTCAGGAAAAGCCACCTCAGATACTGGTACTGTCTGTAAATATAAACAGACCACAAATGTATGCCATCTCTCCTGCCTAATCTTAATATTTACAATATCTTAACATATTAAGGATGCGATTAAAAAAGCTCCGTATTTGAATAACCATCACATTTAAGAAAATTGTTCAAATAGATGAACAGAAAAAAAGAAAAGAAAGAGGGAAAACACCAAATTGCTAGGATCACCCAATCATGCCAGTGATAGTATGACCATCACAGTGATATATTTGCATGCTACTGTGATTGAGTTTTGTTACAAAATATATGTAAAAAGAATGTGAAAAAGTGCCCTGTGCAATGACCCCTCCTTTGGCATTCCGAAAGGTTCTTATAAGATGTTCATTAAATAATTACCATTTGGTACGGAAATTGTCCATCCGGACAATTTAGCAGAAAGGGGATGAAAAAGACGTCTTACTTCCAAATGAAGCGTCACTGTGTTTTCTAGATACAATGTAAGAAAGCATCAGATATCCATTATAGATCTTGGGGCAAGCTTCGGATATGTTAAAACATGCAGAAGCATATTTACCATTCGGATAATTAAAATCCGCTTAGAGGATGATTCCGTAGGGATATATATATTTTTTCTTTTCTCCCCAGGCTCAATAACCCATCACTTGACAGCTTCCAACATAAAGATGGAGAAACAGACAACCAGTGTCTAGGTACTATTTCCTCTGGTGACTGATCCAAGTTATTACAGCTTATTAAGTCAGCAATATCCAGCCGCTCCCTCCTACATATAGACATAGGGGGTTCTAATGCCTTCCCATGTGGGTGAGGCTCTTTCTATCATTAATGCACACTAGAATAGGCCTATTGCTTCAACAGTATTTAACGTTCCTTAAGCATAGTGACTACACTTCGCGCCGTAGAGGACTGAAATGGAACATGAAAACTTCATGCTAAGCAACTGCTGAAAGTATATAAGAAACCCAAATTGGTAGAAGGTGCAAAGGGCAATAACCCGTATTAACTATTGAACGTGGCACTGCGGCAACAATATAGTTAATCTGTACCACAGAACAGATGCCGACCCAATTCTGCGAGCTCAAAACAGCAGAACAACCCCAAAAGCCATATTGCACACTATATCGATGTGATTAGAAGACGTTAATGCGGCAAGGAATTAAGTTCCCCAATCTTACCATATTTGAACTGCTGTGGGATTCAGACAGGATTCCAAAACGGTATAGTACGAGCCGTATTGCGCGCGTGTTGAAGGATGCAACACGCGCAGAGTGAAGAGTCCGGATAAATCTGAACAGAAGCCGCGGTCGCATCCAGTTTAAAAATCGGTCGGGAGGAAGTCATGTGACCAGTCATGGGCTTCCTCCGCCGGCCTGGGGGCATGTTGAGAAACTTTTTGAAACAGTGGCAGCCATGATAGAAAGGTCAATTTGCTCAAAAATAAACCCAATTTAAAGATCATAGGCATTTGATTAAAGCAATTTTAAATAAATAGAGGGGCTGCTGGCGAGCCACGTGGAAAGCGATGATATGAAAGTGATCCGACAACGATCATATGACTTGATCCATGTTTCTCTCTCGAACTATGGTAAAATGGTGATACCTTATGCTGGTATAAACACCATGGCAGATATGATGAATGAATGAATGTATAGTTAGACAAAGAAGATAAGAATGTGAATAAAGATAAAAGAATAAAAAGTAAATATAAAGATCTCAATGTCATAATTACTGAGAGTGGAAAAAGAATCTTATTTTTATATATATCGATGTTATATTTTCTACTGTCACGTCATGTCATACTGAGTATACACAAAGTGCTCAGATGGCAAAAGAGATGTCCTAAGACATGTATCAAAGTTCAGAAAATTCGGGGGCGTGGCTTAACTGGCCATCATGGCGGATGCAGCTTAGCTGAGTTCCGTCCACCCACGCCGTAATCCTGCCAAACATCCTGCACTATCCTGCCCGGAGAAGCCTCTGAACGCAGTGCCGATTGCCCCCCACACTTAGGGGACCGGAGATCCCTACATCGGGACGATTGGCCCGGGGGCAGCGGGGATTCCACCGCCGGTCCCGGCGCCGCTTGCCGATCCGACCATTGCGGCCATCTTGGAGACTGGGAACCGGAGCTGCAGCGCGGCCCCCGCTTGCTGTGCGGCGAGCGGCGTCCGGGGTGAAGGTGTCCTGTGCCCCCCCCCTGTGAGCTGCATGCCGGTGTGACCTGAGTCGGCGAGTGTAGACCGCTACTCCGCCCCCTTTGCCCAGCGAACGACATCTTCCTGGCGCGGGGCTGGAGGTGCGGCGGTGCCTGTCCTGTGGCGCTGCTCGGGCCCTAGCCCAGTGATCCGCGGCGGGAGTGAGGCCCCGCCCGCTGCCGCCTAGATCGGACCCCGGAGAGGCTGGCCGTGTGAGGCCCTGGAGACCCGAGGCGGGGTGGCTACCACGGACGGTGAGCGATCCGGCGGCTACCTCCTCCCCCCTGCTGTCCATGTGGGAGTTTTGCCGGGCTGCCACGGACCGCGGACGGTGAGCGATCCGGCGGCTACCTCCTCCCCCCTGCTGTCCCTGTGAGAGTTTTGCCGGGCCGCACATCAGTCCTTGGGAGCACTAGCGCCTGTGAGCACCCTGGGAACAGCCTTTCATTGCCTGGGAGCCTATATCGCGGGACGCCCGAACGATCATCCATGGGACCCCGGAGACCGCATAACTGACTGCACGGCCGGGTCCTGGCTGCCCGGGGGTCGCTGGGTGCTGCCACGAGTGGGCGGGGATCTGTACAGCGGAGGACCCGCATCTGGCCGGGGTCCGTGGCCTTGCTGCTCCCCCCACATGGGGCTCACATATTAACGGACACTGAACACTCGGCCTGACCCTCAGTTTGTGCCTAGTGCCTTGCCGGCCGCGGTGCCTCTGCGGCCCCTGTCATCCTGGTCCCGCCTGGCGAGGCGGTTGTCGGCCCGGGTGGTGTGAGCTCCTCGTCCCGTCGCCGGCTGCACAGCCCGTGGTCTTCCCTCCTGATGGGCAAAGGCGGCCCGGGCGGGGCTGGCCCTAAGCAAGGCACCATTGATCAGTTCACTATGGCTGCGGGAGGCACTGCGAGTGGGGATAGTGGAGGTTCGACCCCGGACAATGCGGCCCTCCTGGTGGCAATTAACAGTGCCCGTGATACGCTAGATGCGAAGATCGGCGCGGTGGGGTCCGAAGTCTCCTTTCTGCGTCAGGATCTCAGGCGAGCAGTGGACCGGATCACCGAGGCCGAAACGCGGTTCTCAACGGTGGAAGATTCCGTGACCTCCCTCCAAAAGAAAGTGAACAAACTCACGGTCATCACGCAGGACCTGGCCTCTAGAGCGGAAGATGCGGAAGGCCGAGCTCGAAGGAACAACCTACGCTTCGTGGGCCTGCCCGAGGGCTGCGAAGGGGTCTCAACGACGAATTTTATCACTAAGTGGCTCATAGATGTGATGCCTAACGATCTGCTATCCTCGGCCTTTGTGGTGGAACGGGCGCATAGGGCCCTGGCGCAGAGGCCCCCTCGGGCGCGGCCCCAAGGCCCATCATCGCCAGGATCATGAACTATGCCGACCGTGACGCCATACTGCGATTCGCCAGGTCACAGAAAGACAGTTTTGTACACGACTCCCGCTCTATCATGATATTCCCGGACTATACACGCCTGGTTCAACAGCAACGCCAATCCTTCATGGCTGCGAAGCGCAGACTTAGAGAACTGAACATACAATACATGCTGCTGTATCCAGCCAGGATGCGCGTCATATACAACTCAAAGTCGCATTTCTTCGACACCCCTGAAGCAGTTTTCACTTGGACAGATGAGCGCCCACAGCTTCGAGCGCGTTCCCCATCGGCAATAGACTCAGACTCCTCCCGTGGCTCACGGAGTCAGCGGCCACGACGCACCAAATCTCAGAAGCGGCAGGGGCCGGGATCGGACAGGTCGTCGGCGAGCCCTGGGCGGCCACCTTGACGGATCCAGATCATCCCACAGCCCACATGGCAATCTGTAAGACACTGACAATGTTTGGATCCACATTAGTAATGTAGTTCTCTGGGCGGGCAGGGGAGCTTGACTATGGGCCGCTAAGCCAAAGACCTATTGCACCCCCAGGTTTCATAGAGTTATAGGGTGGGGTGGGAACCATTGGTGCGATACTCGGGGCCCCCGTTGGGGTCCGCTACTATCCGTACCGCGACAGATGCTCCTTGTTTCTGGTAGTATCGGGTGGGGGGTGGGGGGGGGTGTTTTCCCTTCGGGATTACAGTTTTATGGGGGGGGGGTTTCTTCTCCTCTTTCTTATGTTTTTGGTACATGCAGACGATGGGCTATTTTCCACATTTTCTTCTATGCAGATCTCCTTGCTTTATCCAACCCCTCCCAGGGACTAGATGGCGCCCGATGAAGTAGATCCCCTCGGAGACCTAATGGTAGTCTCATGGAATGTCCGGGGATTACTGAATAAAGTGAAACGAAGCGCAGTCCTACGACAGGCGAAGAGGTATGGGGCAGATATCCTGCTCTTACAAGAGACCCACTTATTGGGGACTAAAGTCCCGTGCCTCGCCCGCTTCGGCTTTTATCACATTTACCATGCAGGGTTCACGAGAGGGTCCAGGGGAGTGGCTGTCCTTGTCCACCGCAGGGTTCAATTTCAGTATATATCACATAGAGCAGATCCCAGGGGCCGATTCCTCTTTGTTACGGGTACGATTTATGGGGAACAGACCACCATTGGTAGCATCTATGCCCCTCCACCACTAGGAGCTACTTTTGTTGAGAATCTTCTGGGGGTATGGGGAGCCATTCCAGCGGGTTTGACCCTGATGGGGGTGACTGGAACGACACCATGGGGCCGTTAGACCGACAGCGCAACCTAAATTCCCCTCAACCACCGGGCCCGACTAAATTGTACACACTGGCATCAACGCTGGACTGGGCCGACATATGGCGAGAATTCCACCCTACAGAGCGGGACTATACATACCTTTCGACAGTCCATGGGTCACAATCTAGATTAGACTACTTTTTTGTCCCCCGGGTGTTTCTCCATAGATTTTCGCAGATACGACATCAGCCCCGCGGACTATCAGATCATTCCCCGGTAGCAATGCGATTTCATACATGCTCACGTAGACCTCCATTTCGCTGGAGAATGTCCCCTTGGCACCTCCGAAATCCAGCCTATCAAGGTATGCTTAATACTGCGATCACTACTTATTTGGCAGACAACGGTCCCTCGGCCCCTTCGAGTACTACTCTCTGGGAAGCCCTAAAACCGACCGTCCGAGGTCACGAAATTAGCTATCGCACACAAGAGAAACGTACCCACCGCGAGCAGCTTGATACCCTAGAGGCACGCCAGGCGACCCTGGCCTCCCAGCTTAGTTCCGATCCCAGTCCCATCATCCGCCGAAACCTGATCCTTGCACAACAAGAACTGCGTCAATACTTATTGAATGAAGCCAAGGAGATTTGGAAGGCGTCACAGCATCGGATATATCTGTGGGGCGATAAATCAAGTAAAATGCTCCATAGACTGTGTCAAGTAGATGGCGCCCCGGCTATTACACCTACCATTCGGGGATTGGACGGGTCCCTATGCACGGCACCCGGGGAGGTGGCCGGGGAATTTGCAAGGCATTTCACATCCGTATACGCCCAGCAGGAGCAGATCTCTGCCGAACTCATTGCAGAGTTCCTAGTGGACATTCCGCCTCGCCGGCTCCCCGACTCCGTCCGGGAGCGGCTGGAGACCCCAATTACACTTGAGGAACTGACCGGCGCCCTCAGTGCGTTGCAGTCGGGTCGTGCCCCGGGTCCCAATGGGTTCCCCATGGAATTCCTCTGATCCCATATGTCGCTTCTAGGGCCTCCTTTATTGGCGACCATCACAGACGCTACAGACGCGGCAATTCTACCGCGGGACTGGCGACACGCGGAGATTGTGCTGTTCCTCAAGCCTGGCCGACCTCCGGAAGACCCATCTTCTTACCGCCCCATTTCCCTTATCAATTTTGAACCCAAATTACTAGGGAAGGTACTGGCCGACCGCCTCAGGGGGTGTATCACGGACCTGGTCCACCCTGATCAGTCGGGCTTTATGCCACAGAGAGCCACTAGACACAATATCAGACGAGTCCATAACGCCATCGCTGCCGCCCCTACCCTTGGCCGACCCGCTGCGCTATTATTAGCTGATATCGACAAAGCATTTGATTCGCTGAGCTGGGTCTTTCTTTTTCAACTGCTGGAGGCAATAAACTTTGGACCCCAATTCCTGACATATATACGCCTGTTATATACGGATTTGACAGCATCTGTTCGGATTGCGGGACACCGTTCTCGCCCCTTTCCGATACAGAGGGGTACCCGTCAGGGCTGCCCACTGTCCCCATTGCTGTTTGCCTTAGCAGTCGAGCCGCTGGCGGCCTGGGTCAGAAGTGACCCGGTGCTCAGGGGGTTCGACTGGTCCCGGACACGGTCAGATCGTATAGCATTGTATGCTGACGACGTTCTCTTCTTCATGACGGACCCATGGTACTCAGGACCCCGTATACTGCAAATTCTTAGGGTTTTTGGGGGCACCATGGGCCTCCACGCCAATCCTGCTAAATCCATCCTCTTTCCAGTGTGCGGACTCCAAGGCCGTGATACATGGGCCGCGCAGCTCTCCCGAGCCACAGATGGGTTCAAGTATTTGGGGATCTACATCTCCCCCAATCCCAAGATTTCATGGGCGCATAATATCACCCCATTGTTGATCAGTCTCAAGAATGAAACAACGATATGGTCCGCTCTCCCTCTATCCCTCTATGGGCGCTCAGCCATCTTTAAGATGGTTTCCTTGCCTCGGATCCTATACCGCCTCCAAAATTATCCTTATCCTATCCCACGCGCTTGGTTTGCACAGATGAATGCAATACAAAACAATTTCCTCTGGGGTGGGGGGGCCGTTCGCGTAGCACTCCGTACATGTACACAATCTACATATTGTGGGGGGATAGCGGCAGCGGATATCTACTCATACTATGCCGCGTCTCACATTCTTGTAATTAACGAATGGTGGTATAATTCTCCTACCGATCCAGCATATGCTATTGAGCACGCTGCAATGGAACAAACCCCGCTGCTCCACTTGCTCTATAGCTCCACACGGCTCGACCATTTACCGCCGGCTGGTAAGGTAGCCATACAGCTATGGAGGGCTAAGACCAGACAAATGGGATGGAAAGGGAAACTTACCCATCAAACCCCCCTGTGGCACGGTACATACCTCAGAACTGCTACCGCATTGAGTGGGTTTCGGGGTGGGACCTGGTGGGAATTTCGACCCTAGGGGACGTAATGAGGGGCACTGTCCTAAAATCATTTCAACAATTACAGACAGACTTTGACCTTCATAAGTCACAATTTTTTAAATTTCTACAGCTCCGACATGCGCTCTCCCCCAGATCCGTAATATAGAGGTACTCCCCGAATTCCAGCCATTGGAAGGCCGCCTGCTTATGGGGGACCTTGGACTACACAAAATCAGACAAATATACCAAACACTGACGACCCACACTCCCACCACTCTCGACAAAACTCGACTAGCCTGGCAGGCAGACATTCCTGACTTAACGGACGATGACTGGACGGAAGCAATAACCAGCCCGAGGGGCGCGGCGGTCTCCGCACGATACAGGCTCATCCAGTTTAAATACTTACACAGAGTGTATTACACTAGGGTACGACTGTGGCGAATGGGGGTCATCCAGTCCCCGGTATGTTTGCGGTGTGACAGAGAGGATGGGTCCTTCCTACATACGGTATGGGCCTGCCCGGCCCTACAGCCCTTTTGGAATAGGGTTAGGTCATGTCTCAGTGAGGTGCTGGGGTGGGTGCTCCCACTTGATCCACGGCTATTCCTATTGCACTCCTCTGACGACATCGGGGGAACCGCTATAAACAACATCTGCTGTTCCTCGCCCTCACTATTGCCAAGCGGGACATCGCGCAGGGGTGGAAGGCGTCATCTCCCCCGACTATAGGCAAATGGAAAAGAGCCATAGACACATGTATGGGTGCCGAGATTGCAGTCTTTGAGGCCCGGGGTTGCCCCAGGAAACATCGCAAGATTTGGTCACGATGGGCGACATATCGCGGTATTGACCTACCCCCTCTACCGGAGGAAGACCTGTAGATGGGATCCTCTGCTCCCTGCCAAATATCACCCCCTGCTATATCATGGGATTGTCTTATTGTCTTGTTGTAAAGTATATCTAGTCTCTGCTGCATTATGTACGATATCACGGAGATGGACCACTGTCTGCACACTGTTTAAAGTTTTGTTTTGCCTGCATGTTTGGCGGGTAATGTTTATCTTCATGAAAATGGTTATCGATGCGAAACGTATCCCTCTGTTCATGCACGCTATGATAGGGCGAACGCCCGATATACTGCAAAATAACCAAATAAAATTTGTTATTAAAAAAAAAAGTTCAGAAAATTCAAAATGTGCATGAGGAAGATGCACCCTAGTTTACAGCAGGGCGCTGGAAGGATAGATGTTCGTAAACTGATCTTAACTATGAGAATTATCCATTATTGTACCGAATCGCCTGGTCCCATGGTATTTCCAAATTTAATCCATGTGAGCAGGTGTCCAGGACAAAAATCCAGTACACTTCTCAGCGTTTCCTTATTTCTTCTGTGTCAATACCTGTTCTATTGTTATTTTTTTCTAAAATAATCCATCTAATGTCCTCAGGAGTATGACCCATCTCCATGAAATGTTTAACCAGAGGTGCAACAGTTTTGTTTGTACGGATGGCCCTGTTAAACGTGTAGAGAAGGGTTGCGACGTCTCCCCTACATAGCCCAACTCATATGGGCATAGTAGCAGGTATATAACATTTTTGGTCTTACAGTTAGTGAACGTCTTCAGACTAATCTGTTTTGTGTTGTATGTATAGGTGTTGGTGACTATGGCCCCACTGCATGCTTTGCAATGGGAACATTTATGATTACCCATAACTGCATTTTGGCAATCAATAGTTTTTTGTATAAAAGGAGTGTTGGTCGTCATCCTCGAATGTACCACCAGATCTTTCAAATTTTTATTACGCCTGTGCGCAAACATAGGACGTGGTAAAATGGCCCTTTGTTCATTATTTACATTAAGTATGTGCCACTGGGCATTTATGATTTGGCGTATCTTCTCATTGAAGACAGAGTGTCTTGTCACACAGACCAATTTGGAATTTTCTGCACGCTCAGAAGTTTTTAGCAGGTGATCTCTATCATAAAATCGGGCTCTTTTGTATGCCTCTCGAACCAGTCTTCTGGGATAGCCTCGATTGTTAAATTTAGCTTTCATGGCCACAGCTCTAAGATCATAGTCTTTAAGATTGGTGCAATTTCGCCTCAGGCGCAAAAATTGGCCCATGGGTATGCTCTCTTTCTGGTTTTTTGGGTGATAACTACTGAAATGTAGAAGGGTGTTTCTTGCCGTGGGTTTTACATATAAATCCACTTCCAGTTTTGAATCACACTCTCTATTTTCAATGTCCAGAAAATCTATTTTGCGTGTGCCTGTATTCGAAGTGAAGCGAAGGTTATCATCGCATTGGTTAATCCATTCAAGGAATTCTGTGAGAGCATCCGGTTCGCCACACCATACAAAAAACACGTCGTAGATGTATCACGACCAATTTTTTATGGATTCGTAGAACGGGGCAACCTCGTTGTAAATATAAAGGTGTTCAAAGAGGGCCATATAAATGTTTGCCACCGTGGGTGCACAAGAGGCCCCCATGCTTACCCCTTTCACTTGTTTGAAAAGATTTCCGTTAAATTCAAAGGTGTTTTCTTCTAGGACAATGCGTAAAATGTCTAAAATGACAGACAAGTCACAATCTATGTGGTATTGGGTAATGAACCATTCAACTGCTCTCAGAGCCCCTTGTTGCGGTATGTTGCTATAGAGGGACTCTATATCAAGAGTGACTAGGGTATCTCTGATAGCAATGAATGGGAGACCTTCTACCTTATTAATCATTTCTTTGGTGTCCTTGATGTGCGAGGTGGTTTTAGGTATTTGTGGACGCAAAATGCTGTCAATGTACTTGGAAATTGGTCCAGTGACCGACCCTATAGTTGTTACAATAGGGCGATAGGGAGGATTATTCCTGTCCTTATGTATCTTAGGTACCCCATATACACTTGCCATACGGGGATGGATCACATTCAAAAAATCGTATTAATTTTGGCATAGGGTTCCCTGTTCTAGTGCCCGCTTTGTAAGGCCTTGTATCTTTCTCTGAACTCTGAGCGTTGGGTCCAGGTTCACTGGAAGATAATGGACTGTGTTGCTAAGGAGGCTGTGCATGTTGGTAACATATGCATCAGTGTCCATCACGACAATCCCTCCTCCTTTGTCGCAATTTTTCACCGTTATATCTGTTGTCTTTTTAAGTTCAACCAAAGCGTCAAGTTCTTCTTTTTGTAAGTTTGGAGATGGTCGTATGTTATACTTGGTAGCTGCTTTAAGTTTGGCCATTACCACAGTCTCAAAAATACTTACCTCTGGGCCCACTTGGTCTAGAGTGGGAATAAAAGTTGACCCAAGACGCAAACCTGACCTATTATCCTCGTTGGTGTCTCTGGTGGGAGTGCCTTCAAAGAATTTCTTTAATCGTATTTTTCGAAAGAACGACATGATATCCTGAAATAGTTCGAAGATGTTAACCCCTGTATGGGGTACGAAGGACAGACCTCTAGAGAGCAATGCTACCGTGGTGGTATCTAGGGGCTTTTTTGATAAGTTAAAAATAGGTATTTCCTCTATGTTCTCCAGTACTGGGTATTGCGAGTGACCAGGTACTGTGAATTGTTCTGTTGGAAATTGTTGTGATTGAAATTGCCCCGAAATCTCGGTTGGTACCTCGGTCTCCATGGACCTCGACGTAATCCTCGCCTCCCTAAAAAAGGCTGGCCTGTTTGGGGATTGTATTGGTGCATTGGTCTTTCGCCCTCATGACTGAAATGGTGTGGGCTATGTTCATTATCTGAATCAGACGAATCTGAAAACTTAGTTACTTTCTGTCTATAAAAAGAAAGAGAGAAAACACCAAATTGCTAGGATCACCCAATCATGCCAGTGATAGTATGACCATCACAGTGATATATTTGCATGCTACTGTGGTTGAGTTTTGTTACAAAATATATGTATGGTGTTTTTCCTCCTTTCTTTTCTTTTTTTCTGTTCACCTATTTGAACATTTTTCTTAAAGGTGATGGTTATTCAAATACGGAGCTTTTTAATCACATCCATAGTATGTTAAGATATTGTAAATATTAAGATTAGGCAGGAGAGATGGTATACATTTGTGGTCTGTTTATATTTAAAGACAGTACCTGTATCTGAGGTGGCTTTTCCTGAAGAAGGCATTCCTATGCCGAAACGCGCATAGAAACCACCCTGGAGCTGCAGCCGCTTCACGACACAGATACATACCTCTGTATTAAGAGCTCATATACAAGGCTCATCTATGGAAAACGTCTAAACAATCATTGTGATGAAAAGATAAAAAACATATCAGAACATGTACATAATGTTTTGACTGATGAATTCTCAGGTGTTGATCATACCTGTATATGTATATATCATGACTGTTGAGTACGAATGATGAGATGGATGTGGTGTGTATGTGGTTTGTTCTAGTTTTAACGATGAAATACGGAATATATCATTATCAATAAATAATCATTTTTGTACTTTTCAATATATATTTGTCTTTGTCTCTCCTGGTACTAGAATTGGATTGGTTTATTGTGACTTTTTGAAGTTGCCCTAGGAATTTACGCTAAGATGGTCCTCTTTAAACACAGATATCTACACCACAAACTGGAAACAGTGACTGCCAAGAAAGAGGTAATGGAGGAGATAAAGGGGTATTGCAAAGTTTGAACTAGGGCTGTACTACCTGGATCAATAGCTTTCTACTTTGGAATCAGTGCCACTGGACACCAAGTGTGACTCCGGAATCTTGAATAGTGCAAGATTACCTTACTGGAGTTTAACATAGTTTCTTGAAAAAGCAACAAGAGCACCTCGAATCAGGGAGCTGAGGAATGCATCCCTCTACCAATAAGGACATTAACTTTTCTTTACTGATATTTCTACTGACAGAGGTGTTAGGGGTTGACTCTGCTGGTCCCAACTTAGTTGTCACAGTTAAGAAAAATCTCACAAAGTGTCTGTCAGTCAGAATGACCGGGGAAGATTTAACGTGGGTGGCTGACCATACACAAAGTGAGATAGTAACCAATGTGACAGCAAAGATGTGAATGGATGGTGTGAGGGTCCTTTTATTCTCAGATTTAAGCCACACAGCTCATCTGAAGATATAAGAGCTACAGCACATGAAAAGAAGGAGCTGTTGTTTCAGAGCACTGACTTTTCTTTGTAGTTCCCCACAAAACTAATAAAGAAACAAAGGAAAGATGGAAAATGTTACTTACCCTGTAAGCATCTGTAAGTGGCATGTTGTGCTGTAGATTCATATGCTAGGCATACTTCTGCGGTCTAGTGTTGGGCTCGGACATGTACAACTTGTTTTCCTTTGAAGGAAGTCTTTTCGAAGCACTGGACCTATTATTGGTGTTGCGCATGGGCATCAGCTCCATTGTTATATTGTTTTTTCCCGCACGTAGGGCAAGATTGGAATTTAAGCACAGAGAATACAGAAAATATGACCATGCAAGGCAAAAATAAATACAAAGAAAGACAAATCGATATCTTAAACAACCTGAAGCGACTGGGGAGGAGGGAAGACACATGTGAATCTACAGCACTACATGCCACAAACAGATTCTTACAGGGTAAGTAACATTTTCCGTTCATGGCATGTGTAGCTGTAGATACACATGCTATGCATAGACTGTAAAGCAGCCAGCCCAAAAGTGGTGGTTTAGCCTGAGGGCGTTGCAGAAGACTGGAAAAGTGTGCGTAACTCTAGCTTGTTATCTGTCCCTGAGATCCACGCAGTAGTTCCTGGTAAAGGTATGAGGCTGGATAGGACAGGCAGTGTTCTCTTTGCTTTAGCAAACAGTTTGTATGCACTTGACTAACTAAAGTGCAATTCTTGCCTTGGAAATAGCATGTCCCTTGTGGGGCTTGGAGTCAAACATAAACTGTTGTGTTTTACGAAAGGGCTTTGTCCTGTCAATAAAGTACATTAGCACTCTCTTGACACCAAGAGTGTGAAGTGCGCCTTCTGCTACACTCTCTGGCTGTGGAAAAAAGACGAGCAGCTTGTCTGATTGAGGTGGAAAATGGAGACTACCTTAGGGAGGAATTTTGGATTGGTTCTGAGGACCACTCTATCTTGTACTTGGAAAAATGGCTCTTCCAAGGTAAGAGCATATATTTCACTGACTCTCCTGAGAGAGATGATGGCTGTAAGGAAGGCCACCTTCCAAGACAAAAGCTGAAGTGGAGAAGAGAGAAGTGGTTCAAAAGGGGGCCATATACGTATAGTGAGGACGTTGCTAAGGTTCCAAACATGAGCAGGGGGTGTCTGTGGTGGAATAACTCTTTTAAGGCTTTCCTGGAATGCCTTAATGACTGGAATTCTGAATAGTGAAACACAGCCTATTCTGCAAATAGGCAGCCAGATGTAAATGAATAGATGTGTAGGCAAGCCCCGCTTTCTGCAGGTGAAGGATGTAGCATACAATATGTTGCTGTGAACGGATTGATGTGTTTTGGAAGGCAGTAGTGCACAAAACGTTTCCATTTGGCTGCGTAACAGGTCCTGGTAGTAGGCTGTCGTGCCTCTTTGAGAAAAGATGCACTCTTCTGGTAGATTGAGGTAACCAAATTCTAAGACCTCAGGAGCCAGATAGCCAGGTTGAGCTGCTGCAGGTTGGGGTGTCTTAGAGTGCCGTAGTTTTGTGTGAGAAGATCCGGCCTGTTGGGGAGCTTCTCGTGTGGGAGTAGAGCGAGATCTAGCAGTGTTGAGTGCCATGGCTGACGTGCCCAGGTAGGTGCAACCAATACGAGCATGAGGGGAGTCTATCTTAACCTTCTGACCACAAACGGTAGGAGTGGGAGAATTGGAAAAGCGTAAGCAAATATCCCGGACCAATTCATCCAGAGTGTATTGCCAAGGGACTGTGGGTGTGGTAATCTGGTGGCAAAGTTTGGGCATTTTGCATTTTTTGTGGTGGCGAACAGATCTATCTGTGGGAACTCCCGAAGCTGAAAGTAGGTGTGTAGGACCTGCGGATGGAGTTCCCGTTCGTGGACAAGTTGATGCGTCCTGCTGAGCAGGTCCGCTAGATCGTTGTCCATCCCGGGAATGTCTTGAATGAGTAGGTGGACTTTGTGATATATTGTCCACCGCCAAATGTTTTGAGCCACACTGGGCAACTGTGGTGAATGAGTGCCCCCTTGTTTCTGTATGTAAAACATGTTGTCTGTTTGTATCAGGATTGTACTGTTTTAAATGAGAGGGTGTAAAGCCCGGAAAGCGAGCTGTGTAGCAAGCAGCTCCAGGTGATTGATGTTTAAAATTTGCTGGCCAGGGGGCAACTGATCCTGAACAGTGAGGTGATTGAGATGCACCCCTCAACCTGTAAGTGAGGCGCACATACCTATAGTCTTTCCACGAAAAGCCGCAACTGCAGAGAGCGATGTGTGTCCCCAAACCAACATTAGATCCTTTAGATGACCCTCCGCTTGAGACCACTGTGCAGCTGTGCACTCCTATAATGGACGCATGTGTAGCCTGGCATGAGGGACTATAGCTATGCAAGACGCAGTTTTGGAAGGCTTGTATTCTGGCTGAGCAGGGGTAAGCTTTTCCCACTCACGCATCTAGGACGGCCCCAAGGAAGGGCTATACCTGAAGGGGTTGAAAGTGAGATTTGGTCAGACTGATGGTGAAACCCAGACCGTGCAGGGTGTGAATTGTTGCCTGGGTGTGCACTAGACAGAGTTGCTGTTTGGCGCTCTTGATCAGCCAGTCATCTAGGTAAGGGAGTACGTGGATGCAGCTCCTCCTGAGATGAGCGGCCATCACAGCCAGACATTTGGTGAAGACTCTCGGTGCAGTAGTAACCCCGAAGGGGAGCACTTTGAAATAACGGTGTCCTCTACCTCAGATATCTATGATGTCGTGGGTGGATGGGTATGTGAAAGTAGGCGTCCTTCAGATCCAGGGTAGTCATTAAGTCGTCTTCCTGCAAGAGTGGTATGATGTCCTGCAGAGTTACCATGTGGAAGTGCTCTGACAGAATGTATTTGTTGAGAGGCCTGAGATTGGTGATGGGCCTGAGTGAGCCGTCCTTCTTTGGGATAAGAAAGTACAGGGAGTATGCACCCTTTTAGCGGTGTTGAGGGGGCACGGGCTCTCTGACCCCTTGTCCAGGAGGGCCTGTACCACCTCGTGAAGAAGGTGCAGATATTCTTTAGACAATCTGTGTTGACGAGGGGGAATGTTTGGTGGGGTTTGTATGAATTCCAGACAATACCCCTTCTGTATTATGTCTAGAACCCAATGGTCTGAGGTAATTTCTGACCAGAGGGGCAGAAACCCTTGTAATCTCCCCCTTACAGGTGTTGTGTGATCATGGGGAAATCGAAGGGCATCACTGCTTTGAAGGGGCAGTTCCTTTTGGGGCTGTACCCTTACCTCTACCTTTGCCATTTTTGCTCCTGATCCACCCCTATAGTAACCCTGCGAGGGGGACTGCTACTGTGGCCTAGCGAAGGTGGAAGAGGGTTCTGTAGCAGGGGTCTTCGATGTGCCTCAGAACTGCAAGCGCCGTAAGAAACCTCTAGTGGGCGGTGTTTGTAGGGCGCCCATAGCTTTGGCTGTATCTGTGTCTTTCTTTATTTTCTCAAGCATCTCATTGACCTAAGGGCCAAAGAGATGCTGACCATAGAAAGGCACATTATGTTGCTGAACCTCCGGTTTAAAACCGGAAACCTCGAGACAGGAATGGCGCCGCAAAATGATGCTGGAATTAATGCCAAGAGTTCTGTATCCACAGCATTCAAAGCACAGTGAATGTTAGTGTTGGAGATAATCTTCCCCTCCGCCACTAACTTCTGCCCTATTTTGTGGTACTGTTCTGGAAGATGCTTCACTAAGTTCGCCATTTGATACCAGTGCACGCAGTCACGTCATATCAAGAGAGCAAGATGATGGAATTTGCACTTTGCGAATGAGTAGCGGACTGTGCCGCGTCCCTCTTGCCCCTGGCGTCTATTTTCTTGGTCTTGCTTTCAGGAGGGCTCCAGGTGTTAGCGACTTTCTGGCGATATGAACTACCATCGAGTCAGGGGGTAACTGGCCACGAAAATATGGAAGGTCACTAAGGAAAGCTTTATACTACCCTAGGCATAATAACTCTCGCCTTGACTGGCTGCTTAAAAAACTCTGTAGCTGGTTTTAGGACTGAGCATTAGGACATATTGGAGCGAGTGTTGGGTGGAGGAGAGGGTTTCCACAAGGAAATTGTCCTCTTCCTGTTGCACAAGGAGTTCGCAATTGTGGAACGTGGAAGCCCTGTGTAGAACCTCATGATATGCAGTGACATCATCTGGAGGGGAAGACTAAGTAGGGTACAGGTCTGGGTCAGATAGGGGTTCAATATCATAATCATCCCAAGGGTCTGGCCGCTGTGGATCACGAGTGGGGTCATAAGGGAGTCTAGGACTGTGCCCGTCCCCCTGAGTGTGAGGAACCCCTAAGAGCGTGCTGTGGCAACTCTAAGGGCAACACAGGAGTTACAGGAGGAGGAGAGGAAATAGAAGGCGGAAGCAGATAAGCAGGGGGCAGGGGAGAGGTAGCTCAATCGTGTCTCAGACATTTTGGGAGCGGTAGGAGCTGGTGGATGGATGGCCTCCTCAAAAGTTAATATACTCTTATGAGGAACAGTGTCCTTTGGCACCTGTGGAGGCTTTGCCAGGAGCTGGCCAGTGCCTGGTTGGATATGGATTCGCAGCTGCCGAGCATCGAGATGTTCCTGCAGCCGTTCAAGGATTGGCTGACTGAGGCCTTTGTAAGCCGCAGAGAAGGCAGCGGTGGAAGAGTCTTGATGAGATTGAATATGGTCGCCCACTCTCACTAATGGTAGGACACAAAAGAGATGAGAGAGCGGCTCTGGACGAGTTGGAGAGTGACATCTGTAACCTAGAGATTAAGCAGCCTGAAGGCCACACAGAAGAGCTGCTAACCACACTGCAGCCCAAAAGACAGGAGTATAAGGAATTAGCTCTGGAGGCGACCAGAGCCAAAATGTCGGCTACTAGAGACCGTATTTATGAACAAGGTGATAAAGCCGGGAAGCTATTGGTCTGGCTGGAGCAGCGCGAAACAGCGAACTGGAGGGTGAGCACAATCACGACAATAGACGAGGCCATGTTAAACGATCCCCAAGAGATAGCGGATACATTTGCACAATATATTGCTACAGTATACTCTGAAAGCCCCACGGCCACAGCAGAGGCATCAAGGGCATCTTGGCTGACCTAGCCATGCCAGTGCTGGCTCCTGAAGATGCAGCAGGTATGGAGAATGACATCACAGTGGAGGAGGTGGCCTCGGCGATACACAGTCTACAGTACTGAAAGGCGATGGGGCCGAATGGCCTTCCGAGAGAATTCTATAAAGCCGTAGCTTCACAGGTCGCGCCATATCTACTCCGAATGTACTCATAGTGTAGAGGTTGGGGAGTTGCCAGGGGACCAATGCTTGGCCTCCATTGTAGTGACCCATAAACCCGGCAAACCAGCAGATCAATGCGCTTCATACCACCCTATCTCACTCCTTAACGCCGAAATAAAGATATTGGCAAAACTTCTTGCTGCCAGGTTTGTACGCCACGTCTCACACTTGATATACCCAGACCAATTGGGATTTATGCCGGAAAGAAATACGCCACTTAACCTACGACGCCTCCACTCGCTAATAAGCAAGAAAGACACAATTTGAGAAGAAGCAGTAATAATGTCCCTAGACGCAAGCATGGCATTTGATACAGTGGAGTGGCCATACATGTTTGCTGTCCTTGAAATAATGGGGTTTGGCCCCAAATTGCGGGCATGGGTTAAGCTTCTTTACACCGGACCGAGATTCGCAGGTGGTGGTGAACGGGAGGTCCTCTGTGGCCTTGCGGTTGAGGAGGGTGACCCATCAGGGGTGCCCCCTATTGTCATGGTTATTCGGGTCAGTCCTGGAGCCGCTGGCGGTGTGGATTAGGGGAGACCATCTTATCAGAGGCCTGGGTTGGTCAAGACAATGGGAAGACCATATTTCGCTATACGCTGATGACGTCCTGTTATACCTAGCCTCCCCTCGCCACTCAATAGCCTGAATCAGGACTATCCTCTTGAACTTGGTAGAGCAATCAGGGTATTCTATCAATTGGTCGAAATCCACAATTTATGTATTAAGCGGAACTCCCCCCACCCTGCTGAGTGGTTGCGAGGCTGCTGTGGTAACAGAGGGCTTCCGATACCTTGGAATATTTGTGACAGATAACCCAGTTCTTTACACAAAACATACAAACCCCACTGACACGTCTCCGCAGTGACGCCCGACAATGGAGGAAACTCCCGCTATCACTATTAGGACAGGCAGCGCTATATAAAATGGGGGCGCTGCCACGATTTCTGTACGCCCTACAGATTGCCCCATTTGTAATTTCACCAACATTTTTCCAGGCAGTAGAGAGTGAGGTGCAAGACTTATTATGGGACGGGAAGCCCCCGAGAATAGCCACGCAGAAGTTGATACGAGGGTGGTATGATATGGGCATTGCACTGCCACAATTAGAAAGTTATTATTGGGCGGCACAGTTGATGGTGGTTAACCAATGGGTACACAGACCCCAGGACGAACCAGCCTATAGGATGGACAGGCATTTGTTGGGAGAGGGAGGATACCTGAGAGCCCTTTACATGAAACTGAGGGGGACAACGCAGAAGTGACCCACTGCACATACGATTACCCTCTGGCACAGAGTGAACAAAAGGTTGGGGTGGAATGATAAACTGACTCAAAATACGCCACTTTGGGTGAGTGAGAGACTAGGAGGACTACACACAAGCAAGGGATTCAATAAGTGGGACCTTATCGGCATCACGGCAGTGGGAGACCTATGGAAAAAGGGGGGGGGGGAGGTGGTACCATTCGCGGAACTTCAGTCAATGTATGACCTGACACCAAGCGAATCATTTAGATCTCTCCAAGTGAGACACGCCCTAAGGACAGCCATTCCACCGGGAACTAGCCTCCTGGAGGTCTCACCCCTCGAGGGTAGGCTCCTCACAGAATATATGGATAAGAAGGCAATTTCCCTGACCATATTAAAAGCTAATATATAATACATCCGATCCCCTAGAAAAACTCCGGGACCTCTGGCACCGTGATCTAGGTAAACTGGACGACGATGACTGGCAAGAGGCTCTGGGCTCTCCCCGAGACGTAGCCATATCAGCTAAATTAAGACTCATTCAACTGAAAATCCTTCACAGAATATAACTACTTAGGAAGAGGACTGACGAAATACTGCCAGCGAGCTTGTGGACAGGAAGGCACATTTTACCACCTGATTTGGGACTGCCCAGCAATAAGGAACTATTGGCAGGAGGTGGTAAACATAATGGCAGGAGTCTGCGGGGGGTAGTAGGCCCAGAGCCGAAACTATGCCTCCCGAATGTTTGGGAGGGGACGGATTTGAGCCGGAAAGACCAGATGTGGGCGGCACTGGGAATGATGATAGCGAAACGCAACATAGCTAGATACTAGGGGGCTCCAGACGCACCGTTGCTCCGAGACTGGGTGAAAGACATGGATTCATGTATGAACACAGGTGGCGATATAAAGCAGTAGGGGTTGCCCAAAAAAGTGGGACTCGATCTGGGTAAAATGGAACGATTACAGAGGGGGAATCTGCACCAGCACCACAGAGATACCAAAAGGGAATAGGAGACGAAGTTATGATCTCGGATCAGTGAGCGAAAATGAATTGGTATCACACTAGAATGCTGAAGTAATGTTATATTGGTTGTGACTTGATGGCAAAGTGTAAGCGAACCAAATTGTAACTGGTTGTCAACTAATGAATCTGTAATCCTTTAATAATAAAAAAAAAAAAAAAAAAAAAAAATATGGTCGCCCACCAGAGGGCATCAAACTATCTCGGTACCAATTGCTTCAGGTCGATGGGTTTCAGTGCCAAACTCACCCTCGGCTCAGAGTGTTTCAGCTCCACCCTTTGAGTCCAAAGGTGGGTGAGAGTGCGCCTTCGGATCCAGCGCCGGAGGGGCAGACGAGGCTCTGCGCTTCAAAGAGGACTTCGGCACCTACTGAGAAGTGGGTATTGGGTCCATCTCGGAATGACAGTGTCGGCTGTGGCCAGAAGGCAGTGGGGCACCGGAGGCTTCATGGGAGCTCAGGGCTGGTGCCTCTAGGTGGCCAGTATGGGGAGCATCAGTACTCACTGTGTCTTTTGTTGCTGTTGGGCCGATGGAGGCATCGCTTTCCGTCGAGAAAGCTGGCTCCATTTTGATGGCTGGAACCTCTCCGATATCAGACTCCTCATGCTCTCTAAAGATGTCTGGAGTGTTTCCACCTCTCATCTATGTGCCATGGCGGCTGAGGTAAGGAAACGAGCACGCAGGCTTTGAAGAGTTTTTTTAATTACGGAACGCACGACACGCTGAACAGGAGTGTTCTTGGTGGTCGGGACAAACAGACTACGTGGAGGTAGGACCACGGGTACTTGGCGTGGCAAGCAGGACAAAATCGAAATGGAATTCTTTCCATCACAGGACATTCTCGACCTGGATGGTAGAAGTCGAGAGGTTTGTAACCGACACAGAATCAAATGGAACGTGACAGTTGAAAACCAATGAGAAGCAGGATTGTTTTGTAGAAATCGATGAGGCAATGGATCCGATGGCCTGGCAAGAACACCACATGGTGTCGAACCAGAGCTCACAACACCACATCTGAACCCAAAGGCGGAGAAAAAACAATCTAACAATAAAGCAGATGCCCATGCGCAATACCAATTATAGGTGGAGTCACTAGGTCCCAGGACTCAATAAGACTTCCTTCAAGCCCAACACTAGATGGCAGACGTATGCGTAGCATGTGCATCTACAGATACACATGCCACAAACACTATTTTCCTCACCATGACACAGTCCGTGTACTTCCAGAGGTTCAGAAAAGAAATAGTAATGAAACTCTGAGAATAACCCATACGGACCCCTCCTCCTGTGTACAGTGTTGTCTTTGGTTTCTCTGTAGGTCTTCACACACAAAAAAGAGAGGGGGAGAGAGATACTTTCCTTCCTTTAGTCCTCCCTGCCGACAATAGATTAATGTAGAGTACAGCACAATAGATTAATAACGCCCAAGAAAAGGAAGGGGGGAAAAATAGAAACCGTCTAACTTCCAAGTGGCAAGTCCTCTATGGTATAAAAACTGCCCTCACACACTAAACTGTGTCATGCTTCCTTATGGGGCATGCTGCAAGACTCTAGACAGACCAACGTTCAGAGTGGAGTGGAAAAAACACTTTTTAGGGCCAGAAAATTGCCCATCAAAAAACTGGGATCCTCCAAACACAAAAGATTCTAAAACCACCTCAAAGAGTGTCTACTCAATTTTATTCCGGACCTCTCTTGATAAAATTAAAAAATGGTTTTCAGGGGAAGAGAACACATCTACTCCCTTGTTAACCCTTTAGCGGAATGCCTGAAAGTTTGGCGACGCTATATCGATGATGTACTACTAATTCGGGAAGGAGGCAGGGACTCTATAGAAAAGTTCTCAGAATGGCATCCCTTTCTTTACTTTACATCCATAGTCTCCAATATATCCCTACCCTTTTTGGACCTAGACATCCTACCCAATAGGGGTAAATTGGTGATGGTTGTACATCATAAATCAACAGACAGGAACAACTTGCTGTCATTTGATAGCTTGCATCCTTAGACACTTCGAGAAAACCTGCCTTTTGGGCAATGCCTGCGGTTATGCAGTAACTACACAGAAATGATCGCGTCTGAAGAGGAAGCAGCTAAATTGAGCGTGCGATTGCAGGACCGAAACTACCTGAAAAGAGTAGTTCGGAGGGCTTGTAAAAGAGCAAAAAACAATAAGGGAGGCCCTTTTGGAAACTTATGACAAACCTAAAACTGATAGAAGCATTTGTGTCACAACATTCAGTACGGCTTCTAACATGGTGAAGAAGATTGTGACAAGGAACTGAAGAATGATCAACTCAAATGGTTTGAATTTGGAGTCCCCACCTTTCTCGTTCAAAAAGAGTGCGAGCATAAAAAATCTTTTGGTACATACAAGACCACAGACTGGACGTCCAGAAGTGGAGCAACGAATGTGGAATCTCCCGCAAGTCAATGGGCATAATGCTTATGGCTCCTGTAGGGCATGTCCCTTAATGAGTACTACTAAATCAGCTGACCTGGGTTTGAATTCCCCGTGGGTACTCATGAACCATACGACGGGTAAGTCAGAAAATGTGATCTACTTAATTAGGTGCCCGTGTAATTTATTGTACATTGGGATGACAACCAGGAAAATCAAGGTCTGGATCATGGAACACATGAGTAATGTAAGGTGCAGAAAATCAATGACAAAATTGACCAAGCACTATTTAGAAAAACAACACTCAGAGGATGATTTAAAATGGGTTGTTATTGATAAGCCCCACATCCCTAAAACAATCAGAGATGTGAAAACTGTACTTTTAAAACCTGAGCAAAGATGGGTGAACAGGCTTAGAAGCGATCAACAGGGATTAAATGATGACATTCTGTGGCACCATTTAAACTGCATCTAAAAGAATCCCTCTAGGAACTCCAATAGAGACAGGGGGGGTGCGGTATACCCCTGAAGACCCTAATTACATGGGGACAAGGCAGTACTCACAATCTTGAGGTACATACTATTTGATACAGAAGAAGTACAAGACTATGACACACGGCAGACATAAGGTTCACATATTTATTATGAAGAGAGTAAAGGAGCATGTAGATCTTCCTTACTTTGTAATTAGGAACTTAGGTACCTAAACAGGGCGGCTGTCCGAACCTATGCCTGAGAGAGATAGGAATCACGTGACTAGGGCAGCCGTGAGCTGAGACCTGGGTCGCTAGCATCATTTAAATACGGTGTATATGAACCCGCGGATTTCAACATGGCGGCGGGTCAGAGCCAGTATACTTTGCAGCTTCAGCACTAGTGCGAGCTGTATCACGTGATGAGGGCAGATACTGGAACTTTAGAAATAAAATGGCGGCCACAACGCTCTCCTTCAGACATCGGAGGGCAAGCGAGTGGCTGAAAGGCAGCGTTACATCCTTGACAACGACGTAAGTGAACTTGGGGTGTGTGTTGGGGGGGCTATTGACCCACGGTGTATGGCATGTCTTCCGACATATATTTATCGGGGACTACGTAGAAGTGTGTAGTCAATATCACAGATTCCCGCATTCAGGGAGGCGGGGACCCAAGCTTTGAGACGAGTGACTAGGCTGCACATTAATAACATACTCTGGGACGGAAGTAAACACTAAAGGGGGCTATCCACCGGGACATTGCCCAATTGGAGAGATATCCATGTTAGCATGGTATATTAGTTCCCACGAGGACCATAATTGGGTATTCATAGCAGACCTTGAGGGGTGGAAAGGGTAGTGCCGCTTAGTGGTATTTGAAGTAATACCAGTCATGCTGATGGCTGGAGTGTTTCCTTGACATGATTATACAGAGAACTGAGACTGTTTTGACTTAGACCAAATGTTGCAAAGCTAGAGGTCAGGGGGTCCTTTCTTAAAGGGCAGAGGGGGTACGTTGCACAGGGACCCTGCGTATTATGATTTTCCCCTTATTCTCACATAGTGTGTGACTACAGGGTGACACTCCCATCCCTACCCCGGTTTTGGATGAACTTTGAAGAAACTCGGGTAAGAACAGAGAATATGGGCTTGTTGCTATTACCTAGGTTATGACTGATTATGTGTGTGTGACTGCATGTCTACTTGTGTTTACCATGAGGTGTTAGTGCACCATGGGAGTGTTGAGTATCCTAAATAATAGAAATGTTTTTAAATGGACTAAGATTCTACCCTTTAATGGGTTGAGGTTAATTATGAGATTTCTTCTTACAGGTTGTTCCTAAGGTGGTTTTCAACAGTGGCAAGTATGGCCAGAATGTGATTCCTATCCTCATTCCTTGGAAATTCAGGAAAGTGGGGGGCAAAGCAGGGTACAAGATAGCAGGAGCCATATCCTGATGAAGGCCTACGACCCCAAGGGACGACTTGGGGGCCGAAACATGATGATTACAGCTTAAAGGGGGAATGAATACTTATAGTGCAAGTACACCCCTGAAAACCATTTTTAATCCTAAGAAGAGAGGTCTGGAATAAAACTGAGTGGACACTCTCTGAGGTAGTTTTAGAAACTTTTGTGTTTGGAGGATCCCAGTTTTTTGATGGGCAACTTTCTGGCCCTAAAAAATATCTTTTCTCTCCACTCTAAACGTTAGTCTACGCTAGTGTTGCAACATGCCCTATATGAAGCATGACACGATTTAGTGTGCGAGGGCAGTTTTTATACCATAGAGGGCTTCCCACATGAAGGTTACTTTCTGTTTTTTTCACCTTCCTTTTCTTGGGTGTGATTAATTCTCTGTAGGTCTGTCTGAATTCTACCCGATCTTAATGCAGGACAAGGCGGGGGATGTCTCCGAGACATATCGCGAGGGAGTATTCTCTTACATCAGGCTAAGAGGAACTCAATGAGCCCATTGTCCTCCACTTCCTCCCCCCTCCCTTTTGGTCCCGGCATCAGTTTTCTAGGCCTCAAGCACTTATCATGAGTATCTACCTGTAATACTTACTAAGTAATTGAAAGTTTATCCATTAATGTTTATCCGCATTATGTTTATGAACTGGTAGATTATTCACACTTCTTTTAAAACATCCTTTAGCCAATAAAAATCATTTACATTTAAATTAAACAAGCCTGTTAATGTGTTATGTCCCAATTTCAGTAGCATGTTTGTTCTAATACAGGCAGTCATATCGCAGATATAAAATATTTTACAACTGAGGCAAATTTCTGTCTGCAATGTCTCAATCAAGTACAGTTACCCTAAAGAATTGAAAACTTGTTCATTATCTAACGAGGCAGCTGCAAGTTCTCGATAAAAGGCCTCAGTTTAATTCTTTTTTAATAAAATAGTCACCAAACATTATTGTTGGTGCATTTGAACAAGTTATTTACCTTCGGTAACGCCTCATCTGGTAGAGACTATCTACCCACATAATCCTTATCTTAGAATTATCCCCAGGTGTCGGACTGGATCCGGAAAGTTTTTTGTGAGCAGTCCCACTGCGCCTGAAGGGGGCATTGTTCGGCTCCGCATGGCGTCATCCGCGCCAGAAGAGACATGTCCGGTGCCTATATAGGTGCCACCCCAGTGCACTGATGTAGGTTTCTTTTAGTGATTACGAACAACACTGACCACTAGTGTGGAAAACTATAGCCCTCAAAGGGGAACAGCCCTGTCCCTAGAAATCCATTCGCAGAGCAGGGAGGATGGGTAGGTCGGTTAGTAATCGGAGGCTAGATAAAGCCTCTACCAGATAATGTATTAGCAAAGGTAGGTAACTTGTTCATCTGATAGAGACTTCTAGTCGCAGATCCTTTACCTTCGATTAAAAACCCAAGCTATACCTCCCCAGATGTATATCTGTGAAACGGTTTCACACTAGAAAGTCCTGCAGGACCGAACGAGGAAAGTTCCCATCACGATGGACCTGACTGTCCAGGCAGTAGTGCTTCATGAACATGAAGCCCACGTTGCTGCCTGGCAGATATCCAGGACAAGAACTCCCGGAGCTAATGCCATGGTCACAGCCTTAGGTCTGGTGGAATGAGCACGCAAACCCTCAGAGTGATGGACTGGCATAAATGAAAGGGAGTGACAACTTTCAACAGACAGGAAGCTCTAGTGTGTAGAGAGAGCTTGTCTGGGTAGATGTTCAGGTACGGAGGCGTGGATGACAAAGCTTGAAGCTCACTGACCCTCCGGGCAGATATTGTTTCCGCCAGGAAGGAGGTCTTGAACGTAAGGAGCCTGAGAGGACAGTAGCGCAATAGCTCAAAGAGAGCGCACATTAGAAAATTTAGGACTAAATTATGGTCCAATGAGGCATGATGAATGGAGAAGGTGGAAACATGAGTTGCACACCTTTCAAGAACTTATTTACAGCAGGGGATTTGAAAAGGGATGGCTGATCTGGCAACTGTAGAAAGGCTGCGATGGCAGAAAGGTAGCCTTTTAAGGTGCCCAAAGCAGGGCCCTGCTGGGCAAAAGAAAGGATAAAGAGAAGGACCTGAAAGAGGGGAGCAGAAAAAGGGTCAACCTGTTTCTCTGCACACCATGCCACAAACCTGCCTCAACGGTCAGGCAAATACAGTCTTGGTGGAGGGGCACCTGGCTGCCACAATAACACTGCAGACTTCAAGCGGAAGGTCGAAGGTTCTCAACTGCCGCTGCTCAATATCCATGCATGAAGGCGGGGCGTTGACAGGTTCAGGTGGAGAACCTTCCCCTGCTGCTGCGACGGAAGATCCTCCCGAAGGGGCAGCCTGACTGGAGGAGCAATGGCCATGCTCAACAGCTCAGGATAACAAACTCCCTGAGCCCAGTATGGAACCACAAGAATGACTTGGACCAGGTTGTTCCCGATATTCTTGAGAACTCTGGGCAGGAGTGGTATTGGTGCAAGGAGTACAGGAGGCAGGAGCTCCACTCAAGACAAAAAGCGTTTCCGAGCGAGAGCTGCCTTGGAAACTCCAGCGCCCAAAACGGCTGACACTGCGTGTTCTCGGCGGTGGTGAACAGATCTAACCAAGGCTCTCCTCACTACAGAAAGAGACCTTGCACCACCTCCGGCTGGAGACACCATTTGTGATCCGCTAGGCATCTTCGGCTGAGTTCATCCGTCTGTTCAGAGAGCCCACCAGGTGTTGAACTAACAGGGATATGCCCTGACGTTCCAACCATGTCCAGAGATGCAGGGTCTCTGGACAAAGGGTGCACAACCCCACCCCGCCCTGTTTGTTGCAATACCAGATGGCGGTGATGTTGTCCGTGAACATCTACACTAGCCTGCCCTTGATGAAGGGTACAAAGGCTTTTAATGCCAGCTGGATTGCCTGGAGCTCTACAAGTATGATGTGAAGTACGGATTCCACCAGAGGCCTCTGATCTCCACCTCTCCCACATGGCCACCCCATCCCAGTAGTGACGCATCTGTCACCACTGTCAGATTTGACTGGGGAAGGGAGAGCGGGCTGCCGCAAACCCAATCAGGGTACTTTAAACACCAATGCAGATTTTTTGTATGCAGTTCTTTCCAAGATCTGGACCATGTTGGAGAGATTCCCCTGATGCTGCGCCCACTGGAACTTGAGGTCCCACTGAAGAGCCATCATATGCCAGCAGACATTAGTCACAAGCAGGATGCAGGAGGCCACAAGGTCCAGCAGCCTCAAAGTCAGACTCACCGAAATCCAGAATAGAGGCTAAAACATCGGTATCATAGCCTAAATATCCTGGACTCGCTATTCGGGAGGATATGCTCAAAACTGCACCGTGTCCAGAACAGCTCAGATGAAAGGGAGCATCTGAGGGAGTCAGGTGTGACTTTGGCAGATTGATAGTGAACCCTAGCGAGTACAGGATGTCCGCCATAGTCTGGAGGTGGGAGACGACAGCTTGTGGCGAGCCTGCCTTCAACAGCCAGCCGTCGAGATAGGAGAAGACTTGTACTCCTGATCTCTGCGGATATGCTGCAACCATTGCCATCACCTTGGTGAACACCCAATGAGAGCTGGTAGGGCCAAAAGGGAACACGTCGAACTGAAAGTGCTCATGGCCACTCGTGAACCATAGGTAATGCCTGTAAGCAGGCAGGACGGGAATGTGGATGTATGTGTCCTGCAAGTCCAAAGCTACTATCCAATCTCCTGGGTTCAGGGCAGACAGGACTTGAGTGACGGTGAGCATTTTTAACTTCTTTTTGGGGAAGCAATTGAGAGGGCGCAGGTCTAGGATAGTTCAAAGGCCTCAGCCCTACTTGGGCACCAGAAAGTAGAGGGAATAACAACTACAACCTACTTCTGGTGTCTGCACCTTCTCTATGGCTCCTTTGGCCAAAAAAACCATCACTTCCTGGCACAGTAATGGGAGATGGTCCTGTGTCAGCCTGTCGCAAATGGGTAGCATGGGTGGAGGAGAGGTCACAAAGTGGAGGGATTAACCCCTTTGGATAATTTGAAGAACCCAGGGGTCTGATGTTACTTGACCTCCAGTAGGGCAGGTGATGGCGTATACTTCCTCCCATTGGGTGCCCATGATTGCAAGAGGGCAAACTAAAGGGGTTTGTAGCCTGCTCTGGCTGTTCGGTCCACGGGGATCTGGGGTTACCGCATCCTGTTCACAGAAGCCCCCGAGGGGGTCACTCCCGGCTGAAGCACCTCTGTCAAGACGTTAGTCTTGACTGCCACTGAGGGTAGGCTAAGCTCCAAGAACCTCAGTCGCCCTTCTAACCACCATAACAAAAGATGCTCCCTCCTCCGTAGCCACAGTAGGACGACAGATCATGCAAATATTTGAAGAGGTGTCCAGTCCGTGGCATCTGCCAAATCATCACACCAGTCCATGTTGAGGTCTAGGGGCTAGTATTCTTCAGGGTTCAGCGACCCCTCTCAATCCTCCCCGAGTCCCAGCCCATAGGATTAGGGCTTGGGCTCCGGCCTGTAAGGCATGGCTACAGTTGGCGCTGGAGCAGGCGTCGGACAACACCTCTCCGGCTTTGTGTAAAAGTCAGGAATGAGAATGGGGACGGCACCGCCATCGGGACTGGCACCGGGGAAAGTCGAGGTGGTACAACTGCCACTGGTTCAGATCCATCCGTGGATCCAAGGAGCCCAACTGGAGTCGGGACTGAACCACCAACGCAGAACCAGTGGGGGCCCCCCTCCCAAATCCAAAAGGTGCACCAGCGGGAATGGTGCACCAGCGGGAACGGGACGCCCAAATGTGAGGTGCATGGCCTCGAACTCACAGAGTTTGGCAGAGGCCGCTCCGGCTCCCAGAAACTCAGGGAGGTGCGGAGCTGGCACAGGCTCAACCGTGGAGCCAGAACTCGAATGATGATGCTTCCTCATCTCGTCGAATGACTTCAACAATGGGGTGAATCGAAGAATTCTTCGACTTCTTATTTTTATTTTCCAGTGGCACTTCCCAGATGACTACTTTGATTGCGATAAGGATCTTGGGCTTCACGACTAATCCTGGGACCTTCCTCTCGACCGGGATCGAGACTGTTGCGGCGTCGCACATCGAGCGGCAAGGAGCTTGATCGAGCGCTCCCTCAAGGCCTTGGAGTGCATGGAGCGGCAGACAAGGCAGGTCTTCACGTCGTGCTTGAGCTCGAGGCACCAGAGGCAAACATGGTGAGGGTCCATCATCGACATCCGCTGGTGACAAGCGCCACAGGCTTGAAGCCGGTCTTCCTAGTTGACATCCTGCCACACCAGGAGAAGACTCTCAAAAACTTCAACAAAAAGTCGAAAAAGGTTAGTCAAAAATGACTGGGGGTAGCTCTCTCCCGATCTGCGCTGACTGGTGCGGAAAGAAAACAACTGATGTCAGGTCAGTGCACTGGGGTGGCACCTATTTAGGCATCGCACATGTCACTTCCGCCGATGCCACCACGCGGAGCCGAACGACGCAGGGGTACTGCTTCCGAAAAAAAATTCAGATCCAGTCTGACGCCTGGGGATGATTCTAAGGTAAGGAATCTGCGGGTAGAAGTCTCTATCAGATGCACTGGATAAAACATGGTGAGTCCCTTGATGCCATCTTCTTGGCAATCTTCTGTACCCCCCTTGCTATGATTTTACTTGTGATTTTCTGTGTTTAGAGCAATTATTGACAAAGGTCTTGACGAAGGATTTGAATGATGATGTTTAAGAGTTTCAGAAAGAACTCTTTAATATCCTCTCTCATCATTTTTGCTAGACATCCCATGCCTCCTACCTCATTATATAGTAGAAACAGTTTAGATGAGATTTGCTGCTGGCATTGTTTGTAAAATTCTGCTGGTAACATGTCACTACCCTGCGCCTCCACCAGGATAACCAGGTCAGTCTACTCAAAAGTCACTAATGGTGTTGGGCTGCACTTCGGTGCTTGAAAAGATCTTCACCCGCCTTCTACATTGCTGTTCTGGTTCTGTTAACTTGTTCTCTATTAGCAAACCATTTCACCAGCGTATACAAGTTATCTCATTTACCATAAATTTTTAACTTTGTAATGTTGATACTCAAATTTCTCTACATTTCTCGACATGTTCATGCTTGCTAACCACTTCCTGGAAGATCCTCTAACTTTGAACGATTTCTAGTGTAGGAATGAGATTTAATTTTCTAGCATTTGTCCTCTTTTAGAGATCACTTTAGCCGCCCCCACTGGCACTACAATGCACACTCCAAGTTTCTCAACTTTCAGTGACCCCCAAAACCTGGTCATCTAAACCATCATGTTTGGTGCAGTAGTTATCACTCTCTTTCTTTTTCACAGAACTAAAGATGGTTTGCCCCAATGACTCTGTGAGCAACCTGCAGGTAGGACTTGTCATAGGGCTCCTTTTAAACTTGTACTTACATACACGTTTGTAAGTAAAAGAGTGCCCTATCTAGGTACACCCTGGCACTACACAATGGGAAGGGTCTCCTCCCCAGTTGTCAAGTAATTTAGTCTTATGCGTACAACATTCATTTATTGCACATAATAGTTAAAGGAATTCTTTCTCTTCTCACAACATTTTGTCTTCATGCTGAACACTTAGAAATTACTTCTGAAAAATATTTTGGATGATGGATAATAATTAGGGCAATTCCATGGCATCCCACAACGACATTCCTTCTTAAATACTCTATGTAGCTGCAGGAAAAGGAAATGGCACCTCACCCAATATTCAAAGTGCAACCCATTCCTGCCCCTTAAAGTGAATGTAGAATAGGAAAAAATCCGAACTATTCATCTCAACGAATGCGCTCAGTTCTTCTTTGGAGAGATGTGCTTCTTGTAGAACAAAAAGACAAACAGTGCATTTAGATGTGCGCCAATCTTCTATTTTAGCGGGTTTATTCACCCATTTCATATTCCATGTAACCGTCACCTATATCAGTTTGGTTGTTCCATACTGTACTAGCTCAGGAGCCATGCTGCCAAATTAAAAGAGTAGAGGTTGGGGTGCACCATCTGGCCTCTGAACTTCGTTAGTAGAGATGTGTTAGGACAGACCGGTGAAGAAGGTCTGTGAACCACCCCTGATGTGGCCACTACGGGGCTATGAGAATTATTGTGGCCCATGACTGAGCCAGCTTGATGAGGACTGCCGGGATTAGGGGAACTGGAGGAAAGGCGTACAGAAATCTGCCTGATCCTTAGGGCATTCCCCAACGTTCCCGGTTGGTAGTACCTCGACACAAAGCTTTGGCATTTGCTGTTTTCTGCGGTGGCGAACAAGTCGACCTCCGGAGTACCCCATATTCCGAAAATATCGTGGACCACGTCGTCATTTAAGACCCACTCGTGGTTTTCCTGGAGGAGCCTGCTAAGAGAGGTAGTACATTGTCGTATTGTCCGTCTGGACAAGCAGGGATTTGGAGCTGAGTGATGGCCGAAAGGCTTTCAACACCATGTGAACTGCTCGTAGCTCTAGCAGATTGATGTGGTAAGTGGATTCCTTGTGTGACAATTTGTCCTGGATTTGAAGTTGATCTGTATGGGCTCCCAATCCCAGGAGAGAGGCATCGGTGACTACGGTCTGAACAGGTATCTCCTTGTGAAACGGGATCCCTCGTAGGAGATTGGTGGGATAGCACCACCATTTGATGGACCGGAGGGCATGCTGAGACAATTGAATCTGGTCTTCCCAATCTCCTGTTCGCTGCTCCCATTGGTCTTCCAGGCATTCCTGCAGGGGTCTCATGTGGAGACGTGCATTCGGAGTGAGGAATATACAGAATGCCATCGAGCCCAGGAGCGAGGATACCTTTCTCACAGTCGGGCAAGACAGTGCCATGAGAGCCTGAGCCTTCCGAAGGACCAATAAGTGTCTCTCCTCCGAAGGACACATGCTTGCCGTGCGAGTATCGATGGACGCTCCCAGATATTACAGGCACCGAAGTGGATTTCACCTGGTTGACATGAAGACCCAACCGAAGGAGAAGATCGGAAGTCTAATTGAAATGCAGCTGAGCCTCCTGAGATGTGGATTCCTTGATTAGCCAATCATCTAGATAGGGGTAGACAAACACTTTGTGCTTCCTCAGATGCGCCGCTACCACTGCCATGCATTTGGAGAAAGTCCTGGGTGCTGACTTCAAACCAAATGGGAGTACACAGTATTGGTAGTGGTTGTTCCCCACTGTGAACCTCAAGAATTTGCGATGCTTCTTTATGATGGGAATGTGGAAGTATGCATCTTGAAGGTGCAATGCTAGCTTTCAGAACCTCTCTCTCCGAATCCACTTGTTGGCCGTCCTTAGGTCGAGATTGGGTCTGAACTCGTTCTTGTCTTTCTTTTTGACAAGAAAGAATCTGGAGTATAGCCCCTTCCTCGTGGTTTCTGTAAGAGAATGTTCGCTTCCAGTTGTAATTGGTGCAATTGGAACCTGGATTGTTTCGGAGGTATTGACGGGGGAGGGCTGATGAACCTGAGCGAGTATCCATTGCGAACAATATTTAGCACCCAATTGTCTTGCGTTATTTTTTGCCACTCTGTCAGGTAATGTCGGATGCTTCCCCTTACCAGAGCGGGTAACGGAAGAGGGGGAAGACAGGATTTAGGGTTTTACACCAGCTGTCATCTTGTCTCCTTGAGCAGGCTGCTGGCCTGATCTTCCTCTCGTCTGTCTTTTCTGATAAGGCTGGTAGGAGCGTTGGTACTGATGTTGCGTACCCGACTGGTGGCCCGGATGCCACCGAGGGCTTTGAACCCTCTGTGTAGAATAGCAGCGTTGAAAAGGCCGGAAAGATTTACGCTGCTCCTGTGGCCTTTCCAGGCCTACAGCTTTTAGCGTCTCCATTTCTGCTTTCATCCTGGCCATCTCCTTGTCTGCATGAGTGCCGGAAAGAGTCGTATCTGAAAACGGGAGATTCAGGATGCATTGTTGTGACTCAGGCTTAAGCGATGTAAGACGTAGCCTTGAGTGCCGCCGCAGTGCCACGCTGTGGCAATACTCATGCGCAGCAAGAAGGGATGTGTCTGCTGCTGCACTTCTAATATGATTAGAGACCATCAGACCTTCTGCCAGGATCTCATTAAAGTCCTCTCTTTTGTCTCTAGGAAGGTAGTCCGCAAACTGCTGGAGCGATTCCCACAGTGCCCTGTCATATCTGCCTTACAAGGCTGTGGCACTAGCAGCTTTCATGACAATTGCTGCTGTGTTGCAAACCTTCCTCCCCACCGAATTCATTTTGCAGCTCTTTATCTGGTGGCACAGTCGGAGCCGTGGCATGTTGCTTCTTCGCAGCCACCACAAAAACAGAATCCGGGGTCCATCCTTAGGAAAGCAGGGTCCTGCTCCGGAGGCCGGTATTTTTCCTGCAGCCTGAAAGGAGCGGACTTAACAGTAGAGGATGTGAAAAAGAGTTCCATCACTGGTTCTAAAAGACCCGACACCAGAGGAAGCAAGGGACGTGACGCTTGGTTTTGTTGAAGAGTCTCAAATATGACGGAAGTTGTTGGTGTAAGAGTGAAGACTGGAATGTTTAATTTTGAAGCACCTCTCACTAAAACCTCTTCAAAAGTTGAAATGTCATCAACTGGTGAGATCCGCGGGGGAGGCGAATCCGGCAGTGTAAGAGAGTATCTGCCTGTGCTTGAAGAGGAAGTGTCCCTGGTATGTCTGGAATGAGACCTTCCTCTATGACGGCGACGACGTGAATGAGTAGAGGAGCGTCTATGACTGGGAGACCGATGCCTCGTGTGAGATCTAGACCTAGTCTTCGTGGTGGAGTTGGAAGAGGTGGTGGAGGAGGTGGTGGAGTCGGAGGCGGAGATCTTGGTTCCACATCTGGAAGAGGGGATGGAGACTGCTGATGAGATGCTGGAGAAGAAACAAGCCTAGATGTAGAAGAGGTTAGTGAATAATCTGAATCGGACGTGTGAATAGGTCTTCTCTTCTTACGCGCCTTCTGAAGTCTTGAAGATGGTGACAAAGTTCCTGAGAAGGTTCTTTGACTCCCTCGTCTCGACGTCGAACGCCGACCTCTCGGCGTCGACCGACAGTGGGAGTGTGTCAGTGATCGACGGTGATGACTTGGCGTCGATCGACGGAGACGTTGAGCGACTTTGCCGGTGTGATAAGGTTCTCGACGGCGACCTATGAGGTGACACCGTCGGTGGTGGACTTCCTGACGCCAAACGAGGTGGTCTAGTCGTCGGCTTCAAAATCAACGTCGAAGATCTTTTTCTCAACGTGGAACGTCGACGTCATTTGGACCCAGAGCCCTGGGTCGACGGCGAACAGGTCGGCGCTGTACCTCCTCTTGACGTCATCATCCTCGACCGGGACCGGCGCCATTTTTCAGCCCTTCTGCTGGGGAGCCCCCCAGAGGCTGAAGACAGAGCCCTGGTAGAGGAATGACCCTCTCCTCGCCCTGAAGTGCCACCTGAAGACTTGGCCTGCTGTTTTCTTCACTATTCTGCTCCTTGAAGCCGGATCTTCTCTGTCACGCAGAGTACGCTTAGAGAAGGTTTTACAGATGGAACAGGAGTCAGGAACATGAGATGCAGGAAGACAAATTATGCGCACTCTGTGAGGATTAGTCTTGGCCTTCTTCCTACCACAGTCTGGACACTTCTCAAAAAGAGATGGCATTTTTGAGTGAAAAACTGCAAATTTTCTGTCAGAAAAAGACAGAAACACGAAGAGGAAGACCAAAGACATCGAGTGAAGTAGTTATTAGCTAAATTCAGAAGTGAATTTTGAAGCGAAACACCAGATTGGTAGAGCTCAATGCTCCAGGGTCCTGATAACAGGAGCCGGAAAAAAGAACTGAGGTAACTGCCACTGGCTGTGCATGATGGGATACTGGTGGTCTCTGCAATCTTTAAGGCACAGCTTCTATTTTTAAAGACATATAATGGCAGCCTATGGGGCTATTCTGTCCTTTCCTTTCATCTCTATCATGAAAAAAGGAGTTTTGAAAAGGGGATTATTTTGTGTGTTTAACACTACAAAAAACTACACAAAATTTAGTATACTGGCTACCTTTTTTTAATTCTAGATGAAGATGCAGCCAGTGTAGCCTATGTTTTTAGGCTGCATTATTGTCTTTCTATCTCTTAAGTGTCTTTGTCGGCTTTCCTGAAGAAAGGCGAAAAATATACACTTAGGAAGATGGCGTTGGTCCAGGGTGAGGGAGCCAGTGACCTCAGACGGAGGCCGCGGTGTCAGGCACTGTCGTCCTCCCGATCTGGAGATCGAAGACAGTCTCCGCTCCTAGCTCAAGTCCTCCAACAACCCACAGACACCACACGCTCCGGAGTGCAAGATAGCACAGGTCCACTGGTAGCAAGCATAGGTCACTCGGACTATGCAAGCTTCCCTCGCACTCCTCGAACTCCTCATGTCCCGGCACCTCAGGTGGGCTGCTAATCTTTAAGGACACTTCTCTGAACAGTGTGATGAGGGTATATGTCAGGACGGTCCTTGCCCAACTCACGATCAATTCTACCTGTTTCCACCACACCGTGAGCGGTCCTTACAATCTCGCGGAAACGGGGAGATCCTTTATGTCCCTGGGATCTCGTGGACTGGAGGCCAGTCAAACAGCCCTTGGAGAGTACTTAGGGAGCTGGGCCACAACAGTTGGCACTTAGCTGCTGGCCAGCAATGACCAGGCAAAATCCACCAAGTGATAGTCCCCTTCCTGGAACACGACAAGCTCTAGGCCACCACAAATCTGTGGATAATCCAGTTGCAGTCCCTCCTGCCCTAACGACCAGCATAGTATAGTTCCAAATCCAAAAGTGTCTCTAACTTCTGAGGCCGGAGCCCCAGTAGTTATACCCACAATGGCCTTTGAAGATGTGATCAGTTCAAAAAGCCACCTTTGAAATGCACAGGCCCTCTCTAAATGTTGTCTTGTCTGCCATCCTATTCTGTTTTATCACTATCTTTAGTGGGGCCAAGACCCTGCCCCTTGGAATGCAGATCCCAATTCCACCCTCACATAACCGTCCCAGAAAGGCCCCTCAGAGTCAGAGGTGCAGTTTCCCTGAGCCCCTAGTTTATGGCCTTCAATTAGGAATGCACAGATGTAGCTGTCCCCACAGCACCCAGATGTGAATTGGAGACCGGTAGACAGGCACACAAAGCCACGAGCACTTGGATGCTCACTTTCCCAAAGTGACATTTCCACACACGTAATGTCAGATCTGCTCGCACTCTCGGAGTGGATTCGCCATTACGAACTCATTGATTCCAAACACTATACTGCTACTATTCTGCATGTAGAAAATACTGCTCAATAGCATTTCCATACATTTTCCCACGCTAATCCAATGCGAGAAGCAGGCCCCGTCGTACTGAACACACCATACGGTGCCATTCAGGACACTTGCATGTAACGCGTACATGCCCTACCTCCTCCCAACACAGCACCCTGTCCCCAGAGAGAACTCTGATATAGCAAGAGACATGCAGGGCCTTGGCACGTAGCTCTTTAAATGACAAGCCGAGTAACAGTAACCTGTGCGCACAAGCCCCACCAGGGCAAACCTGTGGCACAATTGATGAGCTACTTCAGTGGAGGGCACAACCAGTGCTGCAGACCCACGGAGAAGCATTCGAGGTACATGCCCTGGGTATTTGTCTTACCCCTAGGCAAGGGACTTACAGCTAACTCGAATCAGCTAATCATGTATATACCAATCACCAGTATGTATATGACAAGCACAGCACTTTGGCACTGAATGGCAGTGTCAAACACGCTCAAAGTCCTATGGCTAGCAAAACAAGGTCCAAACATGATGTCGGTAGCCAAAAAGGTCAGGGGAGACCACGCCAAAAAGATGTCAGGTCTAACAAGTATCATATCAAGGGCTCAATGCAGCACCAAACAGACTAGAATGAGTGTCTATGAGCAATTTTTCTCCTTTATGAGTTTGTTGTAAAGCAAACATCACAAATAATTTTATAGGATTTTGGTGTGCAAAGCAGAAATCACTTCTCCAACATATTCCTTCTACCTTTTGCCCTCTCAGGTTGTTTTAAAAAGCCTGTCTCATGACACATGCACCAGAGGAAGTACAGCAGTACTTATCTATTTCCTTTTATGAATTGACAGCATTACACAGGTGTGAATTACAAACCTTTAATTGGTGAAAATAATTTAGTAGCATGCTTATTTTTCTGAATTATGCCCCATGGAGAGGAGTTTTCTATCTTAGGTTTTCAAGTCTGCTGAATTGGTACCATAAGATAAAGAGATTTTATGCTGCATTAAGGTCACTTGCTGACTTATGCCACCAACACAAACAGCTCCAGAGGATGCCAAGCTGTAAAAGATGGCGTCAAAATGTTTTTGTTTTACAAGATAAGAGCAGCAAAGAGGCAAAATGCCAAGTTAACTTGGGCTCTAAAAATCTTTACCCATTCATCGAAACACAGCTTTTCAATTTTAACTTCCATTCACCTTGTGGTGAATCACAGAACTGCATCCCATAGATTAGCTCTGAATAATGATAGTCGAAAAATATTGATCAAGTCTTTTGGATTTTCATATACTTTCCACCAGTCAAAATACATTTTCAGATTCAACTAGTCATGTAAGTGCCGAGCACTTTATCCACAAAACACAGTTGTACTTACATTCTTGAAGGCATTCTGTGTCGGTGCAGTAGGACTGGGATTGACGCAACTGAAATTAAGAAAAATATAATACATTAGCAATTAGAAAGGGAGAATAAGCACATTCATCAATATACTAAGCTTTAAGTAAACATCAGTTCACAGATTCCGACAGAGTGGAAGATGATCACGTGTGTTGTATTTAATTTTTAAAAAACAGCTATATCTCCGTGCACCAAAACAAAACAATGACCTTCTTGCGCTAAGAAAGGTGTGAGAGGTGTTAAAAATCTCAAGACAAAATCTAATTCTTCTTAAATATGATGGCATGGCAAATGTTGCGAGTTGAGCCAGATGCTTTGCATCCATGGTCTAGAACTCTCAATTGTTTTGGAAAAAAAGACACGAGTCACTGATTTGGGAGCTCATGAGTAAGGCATGTCATGAGTTATTGTTTTCAAGTGCCTGATTGTAATGCCATGGGGGATTCTCAGCTTTTCTGTGAGTAAAAATCTACACCAGATTCCCAAAGGTTGCGTGAGACTGGAATAGACTTTGTAAACACCTGGGGAGTGCAGATCATCTGGAATTCTTTATTATTGTTCATCATTGGGTGAATGGTCTAGCTCACGTGTGAAATAGGCTCATTTATCCTTAATTGATCTGTTTATCAGCTTGAAAGTTTAGGACCTCTTTCAGAGATCAGTAGGTTGCCGCCATCCTGGTGAAAGCCACTTCCTTGCTCCCCGGGTAGAGGACCAATCGCACATTTAGGATCCCTGCCTCTCTATGCCGAAAGTGCTTCTGCGGCGGATGCACTTTTGTCAAAGCTAAATGCCTAGCAGACCACCATGTGTTCAGGTTAATTTGCCACTCTATTGCCTTTAAGAAACAAACTCAACAGAAGTTTGTTTCTGAAAAGCAAAGACAAAAAAAGACCACCCTGACACGCAAGGAGATTTCTCTCTGCACATAAAGAATATTATGCTCTTTTCCTTCCTGGGTTTACCATGCCTCTCATGATGTCCTGGGCAGGAAGAACCCCTGGTGGAAGGCCCACTTCAAACAGGTCAGAGGCTTGGGCAATTATGCCCCAGCTGCCCTGTAGCAAGACTCAAGAGTTTCCTACAGCAGAGCCAGCAGAGGCTTCTTAGTCAGAAAGAGTGAGGTTCCACCACCTCTAAATGAAGTGGGGAATGTCAGTTGTGGAAGGAGCCCTGCTAGTTTGGGTTAGGGCTCCAGCACCACCAAATCCTAAACGAGGGCCTAAAATTGCTGATCAAGGCTTTGTGAGATTTAGATACAAATTAATTTAAAGTTATTCTCTTCATTTCACTTTTAGGAAGTAAAAATTCTACATAATTTAATGTATCTAGCTGTGGTAAACTGAATACATTCAGTTTTGCTTTGCAATCCACTTGGTTGTAGTAACTTCATTTGCCACCACATGAGAGGAAAATTAAATATCAGGCATGTTGTGATCTGACCAACTAAGCTCTAATGGATCCTAACCGATCTCTCTTCTGCCCTACAAACTACATAAAGGATTTCCCTGTATTTTTGAGCAGGCATGTGTCCTCCAACCACTTAATTAGACTTAGACTTGTGAAAATATTCTTTAGGGTACTAAGATGTACTACTTCTAACAAGATATAAAATCACCTAAAAATTTGAAGGTGTGCAAAGGGCTGAGGCGACAAATCACACAAAAGGGCCACCCATACTTGCTTTCTTTCTTTTCAGAAGCCTCCAAAATCTCCAAAATGTTTATTAGTGGAATGAAGTGGGGTGCTAAAAAAAATAAATCTCTTTTTTATTCTTCTTCCTAAAATCCTATGAAGACTTTGGAGGTATGGCTGTCCCGGGCAGGAAGAACCATTGGTGGAAGACCCATCCCAAACAGGTCAGGTGCTTGGTAATTGTGCTCTGGCTGCCCTGTGGCAATGGAATGCTGGTTCAGGAGTTTCCTACAGTAGAGCAAGCAGTGGCTTCACCATCGTAAACTACCAGTTCAGTACTCTGATTGAGCCTAAATCCAGCTTGTCAATTACTTGACTGCTGTTCTTCACAAAGTTTGGAGCTGGTAGAACACCAGTTTTTACAGGATTTATATTAAAAACAAAAAAAGAAAGAGTTCCGACAGTAGTTTATTACATCATCTAAGGCAAAGGAAGGTTTCTTCGATATAGGTTTCACCATTGCCAATTTCCAAGCCACTTGTATCTTGCATTGACAAACTGACTGTTAGAAATAAAAAGAGCCATCGAAATTAGATTGGCTACATTTTCATGATTTGGATATAACAGATAGCGCTAGGGGATCTTGAGGATTTAGCAGAGAGAACTATGGATCGGCCCCCATTTCAGACACAGAATGAAAAAACAGATCTTTTTTTACACAGAGGCATATGGCAATTGTGTTGAATGAGTCGGCAGACCAATATGAATCATTGCAGATGTTTGATCTAATTTTGCTAAATCTGATCATAAAATGTGAAGCCAGTTTGTCACACATGATCTGAAAAGAGTCCGGAGATGGTTAATTGGATAAAGGGGCTGATAGAACCTTCATAATTGCAAAAACGTAATTTGACAAATGTGGTGTATTTGTGATTTGAGATGTTTAGTATTCACTTTTAGCTGAACTGAAACTTTGCTTGTATTTTGTTAATGCTGTATATAGGTCTGTTTATCTTTGGGGAGTATGTAGTTCTCCATTGTTGTTCTGTTCTACGAGTTTCAAATATTAAAGAACAAAGCTCCTTCCTAAACCAGAGGCTAAATTTATGCTTTGCATTAACTTAGCAACTAATCATTTTACAGGGTAAAACAGAATCAAAGTAAGCAACAAGTTTTTTAAGTTAATACAAGAAAATTGAGATAATCTGATGAGTCTGAGGATTGCGAATGGCTCAATCTTTTTAATTTAACGTAGGTTATTCAATACATTTATGCCCACCTACAACCAGTGGCAGCTTCCAAAAGACTTGTTTAGAGGTATGCTATGTATATTTACCCTGTCTCAAATTCCCTTTGTACTCTATTCCCATCTACTGTGGCTCCTACATGTCTGATCACTTAAAATAGCATTGAGAAAAGGGCAACTGTCTTCATAGCCAAATAATATGGGCCCAGTATCTGCATCAGTAAAAAAAGCTACAATAACAATCATGGGTTTACATTGGATTTTTAAATTAACATTTGAACTACAAATAAACAACATTTTAAGATCTTCTTTCTGATACCTTAATCGTTTGAAGAAAATCTTGCTATTTATGCCGGTTTCCCTTCACAAACAAGTAATCACTACCATTATTCGATCCAGGCTGAACTATGCAAATTCTTGCTATGTTGCTCTGCTGAAGAAACTATCCGGAAGACTTCAATTAGTCTGCACTGCTTCTTCTAGTGGACAGGCATTCTCTCATCCAGCTGCCAAAGAATGGAAATGACTCTCAGTAGAACATGTTCTTCCGGGCTCTGCTGGACTTCAGCTGAGTCCAGTGCCCAACACGGAAAGAATGGCCTCTCCCTGAGGAGAGCTACACCTTCACAAGCTGTGAGGAAGTTTGCAGAGCAGTAAACATCCTCACAGGACATGAAGAGCAAGAAATGGAAGAGAAGACAGGGCAGCCTGTGAACTGCTTTTATCACCGGACAATCAAAATGGCGGCACACGAAATTAAGATGTAAGTCCCAGCACACGCGTGGGACTGGAGTGCCAGGTGGGCCTTCCTAGCTGCTTTTTGCCGACTGAAGGGGCTGGAAACCTACCTGCCCGAGAATGCAGCCCGCTAAAGAAGTAGACACTGCCCGACAGAGCAAATAGAGAAGCATTAAGATCCAGTCAAAAGGTGCAGGCGGCTTCCAAAAGCTCTGCAAGCCCCCTTGAGTGTATGGCCTGGATTAAGTGGTGTGCTGCCGCAGTGTGGGGAGGGGAGGGTGAGGTGGGCCTATATGTTTGACTGCAAGTAAGCTACTAAAAGTTAAATAACTTGTAATGTACTACTGTTGGGATGGAAATTGTATTGTATTGTACTAGACATGTACCCCTGTTCTGCGTGCTCCAGCTGCGTTGATATCTGGATTCTTGGTAGCAATTTGAGGTTATAGACGAACACAGATCATGCGAGTGTGCCATGACCTAAGTCTGTCTCACGACTGCAGTCTAGTTAGATCAGAAAGGACGCAGAAGCACTATCCTCATTATGGAGCAGGGCTACTGCTCTTACCAAGATATAAGTAGCACTAGCACAGTGGTGGCTGCATTCCATTTTGTGATGAGTAATCAGAAGCCTGGCCAGGCTGGTTTACCTGTGTCATGGCAGTAGGGTTTACTGACCCACTTGACTGAACTTCTTCAGCTGTGTGTTTAGCTTGCTCTTGACCTACATCAGGATGCAGGAAGTGACGGAAAAGCACGTGCTGTACGCAACATGATTTTATGTATGTGTGCCTGTGGCAGCAGTACAGGGAAGCCTGAGCACGTTTTTACACAGAGCGCTTTTATGTATGTATGCCAGTAGCTACGGAACATGGAGGCCTCTGTGTGTCATTACAAAGCGTGCTGTTATGTATGTGTGCCCGTGGCAGCATTACATGGAAAGCTATACGTGAGTTTGCGTGCAGCGCTAAGGATGCACAAGTGCCTGTGAGTGGTACAGTCCATGTGGCCTGTGGGTCAACAGCCGGCAACCTGAGGACTTGTTGGAGGAACATGTGAAGTTAGAGCATACACCCCAGACAGATTGGTGGATTGCTGCATTCTTGAGAGCTGGGTGGGACACACACTGGAGAAAGAAAGACCCAGGTTCTTCAGTATACTTCAAAAGGGGCTCTTTGATACTAAAAGAAGTCGCTGGTCAAAGGGGCCTGGGCACATCTCAGGAAGGTGATGGGGCTGATGAGGGAATCATTAAGAGTAGGACTGGGGCCCTTTGGTAACCTTATGATGCACAGATCACTGATGCAGACATCCAGGTGTGAACCTTTAGTCACTCCCATGGTCTGTGTTTGGGGCTTTCAAGACTGGAGACACTTCTGCTGTAACAGTCTGTTCTCTGGAAGAAGCGCACAACAAAGTTGGCAGTTCAAAGTGGTCAACAGCCAGAATATGAACTTCAAAGACAGAGACACTAAATACTAAGTCACATTTGTGTCTGGAAATAGATTATAAAAAGGGGAGCATGAGGCTCCCAAATAGTCCAACTGAAGCTGTACATAAGCGTGGAGAAGCTCAGCATGAGTTCTGAGTGTTGTGACCAGGACTGGGGACTACGGGTCTGCCAGCCTCCCATGCTGAGTATGGGGAAATCATCGAGGGGAATCAATAACACTCACCTGGAGCACCAGCTTCTGCCTGACTGAAGACTAGAGGACCCTGTCAAGAGGAGATGGCGTGGAGCGAGTAAAGTCCAGTGGGGATCCTGCTGAGTGGATACCGGGAGCGGAGTATGATTTTCGTTGCCATCAGGACTGTCACACCGTTTGGGCTGTCTGACTGTGTGCACTGTTGTGACCCCCATATGCCAGGTGGGGGCCGTGTTAAGTATAAGGGTCATCAACCTGCGTACACATCTGTGAAGAGAGAAGGCCCGTAGTCCTGTGCAGCGCTGTGACCTGAAGTGGAATATCGCCTTATTGGTACTACTCGCGACCACCGTATGGCAGGTGGGGGCCCTGAAGAAGACCTGAAGGGGCCATTGCCCTGTAAGCCACTGTTCTCACCCCCAGTATCCGGCAAGAGGGGGGTCATGGTGAATAGAAAGGGCATTTGCCCTGAAGCACAGTGCAGCCATGACCCGCAGAATAAGAGAAACAAACTGAATCCAGGAGCACCCAAGACATGCCGCCGGATTCAAGAAGGTCAGCTGTGTGACAAGAGGAGTGCTGTGTATGCCTGCCACACCGATCAGAGCATCCAAACTTCTGCTCAATGCCGGGCCCCAGATGCACGTTGAGACACTTTCCACAGCCACTCAAGAGAGAGAGAGAACAAGTAAGACTGAAGACCTGGCTGTCGAGCCTTGGAGGGACCTTAATCTCACTTGTGCGACATGGCGAGGGGACACTTTGACCAAGCCATTGTGGAACTTCTAAAACTTGAACACACTAGCAGGGACTAGCTTGGATATCATTTTACAAAACTGGGGAATAACAATGGACCTTAGACGCGGAGGTGGGACTTGAGAAGCTTACCTGGGGAGTGCTAGGAGGCACGCCTTGAGAAGATTGTGGGTGTTATTTGTGCTGTGCCTCATTATACTTTGCTTTAGTTTATATATATGATAACATTTATATAAAAGAAAGTATTTGACTAGACAATCATTTATTGGATTTGCCGGTTGTATTTTGCATGGTGAGGCTGTGTTCACCGTACACCTACCTCTTTCCTGAGAAGCCTTGGACTGCTCGACCTGCACTACCACTGAAAGGGCTACTTGGTCCAGTTGCTCGGAGCCCATAGTAGGTTAGGCCCGGGACATCAGGAGTAAAAGGCATCAGCCCCCCTGGTTGGACCCAGCAGCTCTTGCTTGCCCCATGACCCTTGGAAAGGTACTGCTGTGCCCTTTGTGCCATCCTGATGTGCTAGCTATATGCACTGAAATTGCCCTGTTTAATTCGGTGGTCACATTAAACAGCATGCTCCCACCAGTGAAGACACCACTTACAGATGAGGTCGCAGTCAGTGATACATTAAATTAGGGAACCAGCACAGCGCATGAGCTCCAAATCATCCAGAAACACCACTAACAGAGAACACCATTTGATCATTAAACCTAAGACCTGGCCAAAAATTCAATTGTCTCCAAACTCAAGGACTCATACAAAGTTTATTCCACGCATACCACTAGAGGATCATATTTGATAGACCTACAACTAACCTCTACATTCTCACAGCACCACGTTCCTAGGGCTCAAGTGCATGCCGCTAAAAAAATGCCCAAAGAAGGTAACCAACTTCTTTGCGCTCCCTAAACCAAAGAAGGACACAAGCCGGCCACTAACACTTGGAACCTTCACCTAGCCCCTCAACAACAGTACTTACAAAGGAAGACTTGCTGACCTAACGGCATATCTTTAAAATAGAACTATGAGAGGAGATATGCAGAAGAGTCTAGCATACCTTAAAACTGAGCTCTAAGAAAGAGTCCCTTAGATACGATGTTGACTCAATAGGATCTAGACTAGTAGAGACAGAAACAAAAATAGATATCCTTCAAGACGTCGATAACATGCCCAACTGAGAACTCTCTACTCTTAAATCACAACTCGACGAGGCCACCTTAAAGTACAAAGATCTAGAAAACAGGGCGATGCGGCAACCTTAGAGTGCAAGACCTGGCAGAAGGTAGGGATCTTGAAACTTTTCACAATGGCCTCTTCACACAGGTTCTGGCAAATGCTTACTTAGAATTCCACAGGGCCCTCAGTGTTGGCACCAAACAAAACACAAATGCTACCCCCAAGAGACATCATTCTAACCTGAAAAGATTCAGAGTTAAGAAGGAAATACTTAAAACATCTAGAAGTCTGGATACCATCACATACCAAGAATACTATTGTTCCTTATATCAAGTCATAGTCACAGCTACACTGATTAGACGTCAACTCTTCCGGCCCATTACTGATCAGCTAAGAAAAGAGAAGAACATTAGATTTCATTGGGCCTTTCTCTTCTGCTTCACATTCGCATTCCAAGGGAAGAACTGCCACTTCACAGATAAACAGAAAGCTTGCTTGGTATCCAGCTATGTGACCAGGATGAAGGCCCCATCTCCCTCAACATTGACTCCTGGGGAAACCGCAAGACTCGCTCCGGGGAACTCTAGATGAAGCACAGAGCACTGTGAAGAGAAAAACCAGCTAAATGTGGTATGGGCTTCAGCTGAAACCTCACCTGCATCATCTACATGAAACTTTACTCAAACAAATTGTGTACCTACGGGGTTTGACCAGCAATACAAATTCCCCGTTCTATCTCTAAGACCAACCTTAGCCTTCAATAACGTCAACAATGTTATTATTGCGGCCATGATCAATTCAAGAAACTGACTTGAATTCTGTGATATGTGGAAGAAAGCAATGATACTTTGAACTATGAAAACATTTACGTAACTAATTAAAAATTCTGCATTATTGATCGAGCAATGAGCATGTAGATATTGTTTACTTGTCCTAAGCCAGCAATAATTGATTTTACAGGGGTGTAGTGGGTTCCCGCACTAGAGTGCACTATGGTGATCCATTTCTGAATAATCCATGGCAGGGAGTCTTTCATAGAACTCTTATGTCACATGAACGGTCTTTGTTTAAACATTTTTATGAAGCTTTTTTTCTCTAGTTATGTTCATTATTATCTCAGTTAATAGCTGTAGTATATTAGAGGTGAGAATCCTTTGACGTAACAGGAAGTTTAATTTACAATACCAACATTGATGATTATATCTCATAGGTCAATGAGACTGGCTGGGCACCAGCACATAACCATAAACCAGATAATCTTACCAACATCTGATGCATGATAACATTGTATCATGGAAAGTTAAAGGGCTTAACTCTCTGAGTAGGAGGATTATCAAAGTATGTCAATCCTTTCAAGAAGGTCAGTATGATATCATAACACTCAAAGAGATTCACCTCAGGAAACTAGACAAGTACTGCCTAAAACAGCAATTTTACCCTATGGTATTCAGTTCTTCAGCCAGGATCAAACAAAATGCGGTGGCACTCTTACTACACAATTCTCTGGCCTTTAAACCGCATGCTCACAAAATAGACAAAGAAATCAAATACGTCACAGTTAAAGGGTCTCTCAGAGGCTGCTAACTCACTACAGCAACTCTATTAATACAGGGCAAAATACATTTCTTGTACACTATCTTGTGGTTTTGAAAAGATCTGCTTTTGGCAGCATTATTTTAGCAGGCCGCATTATTTTAGCAGGCAACATTAATCCCAATTCTGTTTGCGACCCTGCATTATATCGATCAGGAACTGCGATCACATCCTCAGGAGCTTTTGCATAAGAAGTGAAACACTTATTAAATGATCTGGGATTGTGAGATCTTTGGAGAACACATGAAGCAGCTAAACTGAAATACACAATCTACTCCCATGTCCATAAAAATAGTCCAGAATAGAATATAAATGACTTAGTAATTAATGCTCTTTTACCAAAGGTTTGTGAAACAAAAATGTGATCATTTACCATCTCCGATCACGCCAGAATTGTGTTGACTCGTGTAAGGGACATAGAGCGCCCTCAGGAGTCATTGGATATTTAATCAGGCCCTGTTATGAGTCCCGGGTCTTTACAAACAAAAAAAGTATTGGCAGAGCCAATTAAGTCTCGCCTTTGGGACCTTATAAGTGTTTTAGCCAGCGCTATTGGCTTTGCCAAGCTTTTTAAGCTATGTTGTAGAACAGCGTGGCTGCTGTGCAGCATGTTGACACATTATAATTAAAATGTGTTATAAGTATTTTTGTAACCTTATATATAACCAAGAAGACATTATGTACAACTGAACGACTATATTAAAGATATAATTAATATAAAAAAATGTCTTCTAGCTTTTTTGTCCTTGCAATGCTGGCAACTTCCTCCTGCCTGCTCTAATGCTGGTCTGTTATAGCTTTTTATTTTGTTATGAGGGGGTGGACATAAACAACAGGAGAGTGGAGGTTGGGAAATAGTACCTGCATTACAACATGAGCAGCGGACGGACAATAGGGGAGAATCAACAGATGCCACATTCCGAGGGGCAGACTGAGGTGATGCTGAGTGATACTGAAGTGGTGCCACGCTGATGCGGAGGTGGTGCTGTGCTGATGCTGTGGTGGGGCTGCACTGGTGTTAATGTACTGATGGGGAGGTGGTGCTGTGAGGATGTTGAGTTGGTGCTGTGCTGATGCGGAGTCTGTGCTTTGCGGATGCTGACGTGGTGCTGTGGGGGGTGCAGTGGTGGTGCTGATGTGGTGCTGATGTGGTGCTGAGTGATGCTGTGGTGGCGCTGAGTGATGCTGCGCTGAAGCCGAGGTGGTGGTGCTGCACTGATGCTGAGGTAGTGCTGTGGTGGTAGTGAAGTGGTGCTGCACTGGTACTGAGGCGGTGCTGCGTTGGGGCTGAGTGATGCTAAGGTGATGCTGTGCTGGTGTTGAGGTGGTGCTCAGGTATTGATGAGTGATGCTCAGGTGGTGCTGCTGAAGTGGTGCCGAGTGACGCTGACTGGTGGTGCTGTGCTGATGCTGAAGTTGTGCTGCGGTGGTGTAGCACTCATGCACTGGTGCTGTAGTGGTACTGTGCTGATGCTGCGGTAGTGCTGAGTGATGCTGTGCTGGTGTTGCGCTGATGCTAAGGTGGTGGTACTGCACTGATGCAGACGTAGTGCTGCGCTGGTAGTGAGGTGCTGCTGCGCTGGGGCTATGATGCTGTGGTGGTGCTTAGGTGCTGCTGAGTGATGCTCAGGTGGTGGTACTGCTGAAGTGGTGCTGAGTGATGCTGAAGTGGTGCTGCTCTGATGTGGAGGTAGTGCTGAGGTGGTGCTGTGTGATGCTTTGGTGGTGCTCAGGTGATGCTGTGCTGGTGCTTAGGTGGTGCTGAGTTGGTACTGCGGTGGTGCTGAGGTGATGCTGAACTGGTGTTGAAGTGGTGGTGCGCTAATGCTGAAGTGGTGATGCGTTGGTGCGGAGTTGCTGCTGAGATGGTGCTGCAATGATGCTGTGGTGGGGATGCACTGGTGCTGCACTGGTGGTGGTGCTTTGCTAATGCTGAGATGGTGCTGTGTGGATGCTGAGGTGGTGGCGTGGGGGTGCTGTGGTGGTGTTGAGTGATGCTGAAAAGATGCTGCGCTGGTGCAGAATGATGCTGTGGTGGCGCTGAGTGATGCTATGCTCGTGCTGTGCTTGTAGTGAGGTGGTGCTGCACTGGTGCTGAGTGATGCTGAGATGGTGATGTGCTGGTGTTGCGGTGATGCTCAGGTGGTGCTGCTGAAGTGGTGCTGAGTGACGCTGACTGGTGCTGATGTGGTGCTGCGCGGATGCTGAGGTAGTGCTGCGGTGGTGCTGTGCTGCTACTGAGTGATACTGAGGAGGTGCTGAGTGATGCTCAGATGGTGCTGAGTTTCTGCTGAGGTGGTGCTGCGTTGGTGCAGAGGTGGGGCTGCACTGGTGGTGATGCACTGATGCAGAGGTGGTGCTGTGCTGATGCTGAGATGGTGCTGCACCGATGTTGAGGTCATGTGCTGACACCAGCAGTGGCACCCACGTACATTCAGTGTGCTTCTCTGGGGATCTGGAAAGGGCTCATTTTGCTTTCCAGCATGGCTGGCTGCATGAAACCTCATTTCACAGATAATCTAATTAATTTAGAGTTCAAGCGGCTTCCTGACTGGGAACAGCTAGAGGTCAATCACAGAACAGCTGGAATATCATACCTGGCCACCACACCGAGCAGCCTAGCAAGAGAAACAAAGAAATCCCTTGCAGTGTAAATTCACAAGCTGCTAAGATTTATAGAAATTCTGGTTTGTTTTTTATTTTCTTAGCTCGTGTATCTGTGTAAGACAGAACATCTATGCATGCTCTGTGAAAATACCAGATATATATTTCAGTACATTATAGTCTTTTATAGAACAGGAGATACAAACTAAATTGTTTGACATAATAAAAAGTATTTATCACTACCCAATAAAGCCCATATTAGCAATCTTGCAATAGCAAAATATTGAGTTAAAAACGTATGCCTTCGGCAGGCTACATGGGGTCCTTTAAAGTGAGAACATGACTAAGTGATTTTATTAAGAGTTTAAACATGCAGTTTACACAAGGACCTCTGCAAGAAAAACATTAGCCCACCAAACTACTTAACAAAATTTTAAAATAAGTGACTTAAACGTAGAGCTCTGCAGAAGGTACATTAAGCTTCTGAGCTTTTTTATTGTATTTGCATTTATATAGCGCTTACTACCCCATACGAGGCGTCGAAGCGCTTTTTCGGCGAGTAGCACGCTACTCCGGGACCCATAAAGGATTAGTGTTGAATTAGTATAGTGAAATATGAAAGTAATTAAAGTGGTGGATAGGTTAGTCAGTTATTTGGATTCGGAAGGATAGAAGAGGAAAAAAGGTTTGTATTTATATAGCGCTCGTTACCCCCTGATGGGGTGTTGAAGCGCCTTTTTTGGGTTTTTTGGGCAGTAGCACGCTACTCCGGAAACCCATAAAGGATTAGTGGTGAATTAGTATGGTGAAATATGAAAGTAATTTGAGTGGTGGATATTAGTCAGTTATTTGGAGTGAGAAGGATAGCGGAGGGATAGAAGGGGGAGAAAGGTTTGCATTCATATAGCGCTTGTTACCCCTGATGGGGTATTGAAGCGCTTTTCTGGCGAGTAGCACGCTACTCCGGAACCCATAAAGGATTAGTGTTGAAATTTAGTATAGTGAAATATGAAAGTAGTTTGAGTGGTGGATGTGTTATTCAGTCAGATAGAGAAAGGTAGCGGAGGGATAGAAGAGGGAAAAAGGTTTGCTTTTATATAATGCTTGCTTACCTCTGATGAGGTGTTGAAGCGCTGTTTTGGCGAGTAGCACGCTACTCTGGGACCCATAAAGGATTAGTGGTGAATTAGTATAGTGGAATATGAAATTTGAGAAGTGAACATGTTAGTCTGTTATTTTGATTGAAAAGGAAAGTGGAGGGATAGGAGAGTGAAGGATTTTGAATTTATTTTTTTGGGAGGTCATAGCAGTAGGAGGAGGCTTTTGGGTGAGTAAAAAGGGGTTGTGGAGGGGAAGAGTCAGAGGGAAGAGTTTAGAAAGGTTTGTTTTGGGGATCGGTATAGTAAAAGAGGTGTCAGATGATGGAGGGGTAGAGTAAGGGAGAGTCTAGAAAGGGTTATTTTGGGGATCATAGTAGTGGTATGGGGTTTGGGATAAATGAGAGAGCGGGTGTAGAGGATATATTGATAGATGTATATGGTGAGAAATAGGGTAGTGCATTGGAAAGAGTAGTAGAAAAGTTTGAGATGAGTCAGAAAGTTGGGTTAGAAGATATACTGAGAGAAGTATAGGGTGAGAAATAGGGTAGTGCATTGGATATGCTGAATTAGAAGAAAGTGATACATATATAGATCCATAAGTACATTGAAAGTATATAGATGCATAAAGGAGGCAGGTATATGTAGAATATGTAGATTAAAGATATTGATAGAGGTACAGGATGAGAAATAGGGTAGTGCATTGGATATGCTTTTCAGGAGGAAAGTAACAAACACACAGATCCAAGTACATGGAAGGTACATAGATGCACAATGGAAGAAGTACATGTAGACCAAAGATGCACCAGATAAACTCCGGTTTTCAAGTGTTATTGTACTTTATTTTATTTTTTTAAACAATTATTCTACATGTTTATACAAAGCAATACACAAAGATAGGTACATATCTATAGTAAAAATAAATGATTATATACAGAGGGATATGCTGTAAATTTCTGTTCCGTATGGTGCTTATGTGGGGAAGAGACAATTCTTGAGTAGTTTTCTGAACAGAGAAGGATGTGCCACCCATGGTTTTTTTCTTGTATCTTGGGATTTTGAGGCGAGGTGCCATTTTAGAGCGGAGGTTCCTTTGTTGAATGTGTTTGGTGATTTTATTCCTGATGAAGAGCGGTCCCATTCCATGTATTGCTTTGTGGGTGATACAAAGCAGCTTGAACGTGAATCTTCTGGCAACCGCTAACCAATGCAGGGCTTTCAAGGCAGGTGAGATGTGGTCTTGTGGTTTGATATGCAAGAGTAGTCTGGCAGCCGAGTTCTGAATCCGTTGTAGTCTTTTCATGGTCGTCAAAGGTGACCCGTGGTAGAGGCTATTGGAGTAATCGAGTTTGGACAGAACAAGGGAGATGGTAGCTTGGACCTTGTGGGGAAATCCCAAATGAGGGAAAATTTGTCGCAGCGTTTTTATAGTGACAAAGCTTGATCTTGCTAGTTTGTCCACTTGGGCATTCATCGATAGCTCGGAGTCCATGGTCATTCCGAGGTTTCTTACTTCCTTCGATACTTTAGGTGGTGATCCCAGTTCATCAGGCCAGGCGGCAAGCGGGTCATAATATTTCCAATCGCCACACGTGAGTATTTCCGTTTTGGAAGCATTCAATTTGAGGTGGCTCCAAGTCATCCACTGATCCATGGCTCTGAGAAAACTGAAAATTGGGGAGTTTCCAATGTCTGGGGCATTCCAGTTGAAGGAGTATTTGTGTGTCATCTGCATAGTTATAGCACGTGAGGTGAAATTGATTGATCAGTACCGGTAATGACTTCATGTAAATGTTGAAAAGCATGGGCAAGATGATAGAGCCTTGAGGGACCCCTGCTTTTGTGGAGTATGGTTTGGATGAGAAAGGTGGGGTATGGATGACATTAGTTCTGTTTCGAAGGTAGGACGCGATCCAGTCTAGAGCAGTCCCCTCTATGCCGGCTTCATAGAGTCTTTGTTTCAGAGTGTCATGGTCAACCGTGTCAAAGGCAGCTGAGAGGTCCAAGAGGAGAAGCGCAGCAACCCCGTTGCGGTCTACTGTGTTCTTCAGGTCATCCCAGACGGCAAGGAGGGCAGATTCTGTGCCTCTTCCCGGACAGAAACCTGTTTGGAAGTCTGAAAGTATGTCATTCTCTTCAATGAATTGTGACATCTGGGAGAACACTGCTCTTTCTATCATTTTTGCTCAGGAAAGGTCCATTTGTAATGGGTCTGTAGTTGTCAGGCTTCAGCGGGTCCAAGTTTGTTTTCTTCAATAAAGGGCGTATGTGTGACTTTTTGAGTTCTTCTGGAAATATTCCGGTAGTTAAGGAATCGTTGATGATTCTTCTTACTGGAGTGGCAGCAGAGGTTGTTAAAAGAATTGTCTTGAAAGTTTGTGGTGGACACAGGTCAGAAGGGCTGCCGGCAGGCCTGCTTGCTTTGACCAGGTCCATAAATTCATCGTGTGAGATGTGTTGGAAGGAACAGAGAGGCTAGGTTAGAGTATTCTTGGATTGTTGTTTTGTCAAAGGGTTAGTGCTAGTGCTTTGCCTCTGTTTTAAGTACGAGTCCAACGTGTCTGCTTTGTCAGTGTAATGATTTGCCAGTTTGTCTGTGAAATCTTGAGTAACAGGATGAGTTCCTTCTAGGCAATTTGGTTTGCGAAATTCATTGAGTATTTTATAGAATTCTTTATTTGCACATTTGGCATTTTGAATTCTGTCTGAATAGTACCTTTTCTTAGCTTTTTTGATAGCTGACTTGTATAATCTGTTAATTTTCTGTAGGTGAAGTTTGTCTTGTTTGGCGTTTGTTTTGAGCCAGGTACGTTGCAGCTTTCGAATTTGTTTTTTTATGTCTTTTATCTCTATGTTTCGCCAAGGCGCTTTTTTTCTTTTGTTCTGTTGTGTGGTTTTGAGTGGTATCAGGATGTCAAAAGCTTCCTGTAGCCACTCATATAGTTTTTTAACAGAATTTATTGTTTGCAGATTTGTACTGGATGTTAGTTGTGTTTCTAAGTGTTCCAAATTGAATTTGTTCCACGGTCGATAGGTGGATGGATGTAAGGTAGTTTTAGGTGAGTCGCTTAGTGTTGTTTTATGTTGGAAAGCAAGCAAGTGGTGGTCTGACAATGTGACTGGAGTTATAGTTTGAAAGGTAACTAGTTCAGGATTAGCAAAAATGACATCTAGGATATGTCCAGCGATGTGTGTGGGTTTGTGGACAATCTGATGTAGGTTTAGTGCGTCTAGGCCAGTGATTATTGTTTTTGGATGGGTATTGTCAAACCAAATGTTGAGGTCACCCAGAACGCATAGGTTGGAGTGTATTTTTATCAGGTTTGAAACTGTGTCTAGAAGTGCGTCTGGGAATGTCGCCTTGCTAGGTGGAGGTCTGTAAAGGAGCAGGCAGTTACAGGAGGAAGACGGTGTAGTATTGCATCTGGTGAGGAGAGCCCCACAATTGTTTATGGTGATGTCGTCAACTTTAGTGATATGTAATGTTTGCCTGAACACAACAGCTAGACCACCTCCTTTTTTGCCTATACGATTTTGGGTGCAGGACTGGAGCCATATCATCTCCCAACCATGATTCAGTTACGAATAGTATGTCTGGTTTTGCATCGGTGAGAAGGTCGTAGATGTGATGTTTGTTTTTGGAGAGGGATCAGGCATTTATTAGTAGACAGTTTAGAGAATGGGCTTTGGTGATAGTGAGACTTTGTTTTGTAGAAGAGTGATTAGTATTGTGTGGGTTTGTAGCAGGTGTGTTTTTAGTGCTGGTATTAGCTGTGTTAGGATAGCAGTTGTGTAGCTGTTCTGTATCATGTTCCCCATCCAGCATGCTAAGAAGGCATTTTGATGGGTCTGCGTGTGTAGGTGGTGGAGACGGTGTTTGAGAGCGAGTTGGTGTGCTGTGTTGTTTTCGTGGTATAACATTGTTGTGCAGTAGACATGGGGAAGCGAAGTTGTGAGGTGTGGCACGTCGCTTATATTGTTTGCGTGTGTTTAGGGCGGAAGGTGTATGAGTCAGGGGTGGTGGTGCAGCATGTGGGTCATGTAGTAAGGTTCTAAATTGTCCAATGATGCTTTAGGCCCGTCACCAGTGAGTGCACACCGATCTCTCCAGCAAATGCATTCATTACCAGTTATCTTGCCAACATCACACCCTGAAACCTGCTGGATGCACATGGACCTCCACAGCAAGTGCCTTTACCTCCAAAGCGAGCTTAAATTGCAGTCTGTTAAATACGGAGTAAGGAAGCCAGAAGAGCTTGGTCATCACATTTTTCCGTTGCCACTTGGTAGGAGAATATGTAAAAAAATAAAAAATTTAAAAATGCATAGGGTGACTGTAATTCACTCTGGTTCTCATCATGCTACTCTTCTGGACTCCTCCCTCATCACTCTGCTTCCTTTATGCCATCGTCCTCAAATTATAGGTTCCTGGGGTACATTTTTTCAATTTTCAGCACTGAACAAAAACGCATTTTCATGACATTTGTGCAATCTTCACAATCAAACACCCCCTTAAGAGCGACATGAGCCACGGGGGTTGTGGCCAAGCGGCTAAGATGGCGGGCGCACCTTAACACTGCTCCTTTGTATGCCCTTGTTATCCTGCAAATCCTCCCCAAATGAGGCAGCATCCACGCGCCACAAGCAAGCGATTCTGCCCCCGCAGGTCAAAGGACTAGGCAGAGCCGAAAACGGGAGAAGAAATAGCAGAGCGAGAAAGTACGGATGAGCCCCGAGCCGCATGGTGACTGGCGCCTCCTGCTTTCGTGGATGCGCGACTGGCCCGGGACCCTCTGAAGCCCTCGGGCCTCCGCGGCTGTCCACCGGCACTGTGGTGGAGAGCGCCGGTAAGGGACATCCTGCTGAAAAGGTGCCCGCTGCGAAGAGGTGGTGTGGGCAACAAGGCGAAGCGAACCTCGGGGGCTGTAGCGCCGCAACACGGCGCGGAAGACAGCAACGCACCGCCGGAGGCCTGTACACGCCGGAACAAGTGACCCCTGGATGGTGAGCTGAAACCGCTGGGCAGCCGGACAGCCCTCTGCGGCTCGAACCTGCAGCACAACTGAAGTAGAGAGGTGAGGAGAGGAGGGGGAGGTGCTGGGAGGACCCGGGGGTCGTGTCGGGCCCAGGCCTGACAAGGTGCGGGCGACCGAACCGGGCTGCTCCGCTTTTCCCCCCTCCTTTTGCTGACAGTTGGCACAGAAGCCGGGCACACCCGAGGGCCCAGGCAGAAGCGCCCACGCGCCCGGGCCCCCCTGAGTGAGGCCTAGAAGAGGGGAGGGGCGTTCAGCCCTTAACCCCCCCCCACCCCCCAGGAGAGACCAAGTGCACTGGGATTCGGTCGGAGGCCTAACTATCCGCACACCCAGGCCCAGTAACGGCAGCCTAGAAGGCACAGGGCGAGCTCAGTCATACCCCACAAAGAGACTGATCACCTCCCCCTACGACACGACCAGAGACCCACGCGGTTGCGATAGAGACAAGAAGTTGAAGACGCCTAAAAGCAGGATTGAAGCCCCCGAGGGGGGAGGCGGCAGCAGCCCAAAGATAGCACACGACAGGGGGAGAAACAACTGAAGCGGACCCACCGGCAGCACTAGGGAAAGAAGTGGCTCCACGTTGGACCTGCTCTTCCCCTCTCCTCTCTCGTGGGGGGCCTGGGGGCAGAAGTGATCCTGCCCTGCAGCGAGCGAGCCGCGTTGCCTGCTGCAAGAGGCCTGAGTCCGGACACTACAGGGGACCCTGCTCCCGCCAATCACTGATGCCGGTGGCCCATGGTCATCCCCCTTCCCTAACCGGTGCAGAGAAGGCATAGACTGGGACCCTGCAACCCTCATACTCCCAGGACAGGCCCCCCCCTCAGGACAGCGACTTTGAGCCAGACAGGCTTATACCTACTGCGCAACAATTGGTCATGGGGTGGCTGCGGTCCACTGCTCCCCAGGTGTCCACTTGCCCAGACTCAGAGGGGCTTCCGAAAACCCAGGTAACATGTGATGCTGAACCCCAATATCAATCACTGTCAACAAAGATAGACACAGTCCTCAACGCAGCAGAGAAGCTTGGTGCAACACTGGAACACACTCGCTCCTCTTTAGAGGCAAAGATAGACAAGGTGGCCACCGACTTTACGCCGCTGCATGCAGACCACAAGAAGCTAGCAGACAAAGTACTGACCCACGAAACGGCTATAATGGAGTTTGGCCCAGCCACCAACCTGAACACAACCACAGCGCTCAACCTCACGACCAAGGTCCGGGCCTTGGAGGAGAGGCAGGAGGACCATGAGGGCCGGTCCTGGCGCAACAACGTGCGGGTGGTAGGACTGCCGGAGGATGTTGAGGGCCGGGACGCGGTGACCTATGCAGAACGGTGGCTACAAGACCTTCTACCCGAAGGAGCACTGTCCCCTCAATTAGTTGTGGAACACTTAAACAAGGCCCAGACCCTTTCTGATCCGGCTGTTAAACTAAAGAGACAGGGACGCTATCCTTAAGGAGTCCCGAAAATCCCCGGGCATAACAGTAAACAACGCCCGTGTGATGCTGTTTCCAGATTACACTGCCCAAGTCCAAAGTTGCAGATGCTCTTTCCAATCAGCAAAGAGGCGCCTCCAGGAGCTAAACATGCGCTACTCCCTCCTGTTCCCGGCCCGTCTCCGGGTGGTGGCAGATGGATCCCCTGCAGAGACTTGGAAATGGCTGGAAGAAATGGGACTAACCTCGGAACACGTGGAGCCAGGGACAAAGCAGGGGTCACGACGGGAAAGGGGCCACCGGAGAAAAACACAGCGCATCACTGCGGCGCAGTCAGCCACGCAGATTACGCTCCCCAATTTGGAACAGATCATCACGGAGCGCCGGAAAGCCCTGCAGATTGCAGCAGCGATAAGTGACCAGCACCACAACTCAGACCCGAAAACCGACTCTACCCAATACACGAACGAGGAGGAGCGAGCCCATTCATGGCCGGAAGAGCCATACTCGCTGCACCTCCACGAGGTGACACCGCAGTCCTCCGACAACATTATTTAGCGCACATGGACTCGAAATATGCACGTCAGTTGCCATGTCTTCTTGGGGGCAACAGAGCAGGGAGACGGCCAAGCCCAAAAACTTCCCTTCAAGGGACAACGAAACAGCCATATCGTCGCAGCTGCATAAAGAACTCAATGAATCCTGCTGTCCTCCACAAGGGACTACACCAGAGCTAAACCGCAAGGGCACAACAAGTCAATCGCCACCGCGCACATCAACCCCACTTCACGTTGACTTTATCTGAAGCAGAATGAGTCTGCGACAGGGTTTGGGAGGGCTCCCGTTGGGGTTCCACTCTGATGAAGTTCTTTAAGTTTTACTGTTTATTCCATCCCACGTCCTTTCATGCATCCCGCACCGAAGCACACACCACAAGGAGCTGGCACACTCACGCAATTATGTCACTAATGAACCAGCGACTCAGCGGCAGGCTGGACACCGCGCCCACTCAAATCATAATTACACATGATGCAAACCAATGTAATCACATGGAACGTGAGAGGCATTCATACCCCATCTAGACGTTACTCCATATTCATACTTGCAACGAAGGGCCACCAACCTAGCACTACTGCAGGAAACGCAAACTACACAATTAGAGGGCTCCATAGGCGCTGGCGAGGACAGGTGTTCAGCACTGATTACTCTACTCAGGCCAAGGGGTCGTTGATCTGGATCAGGGCTGGCACCCCCTTTATAGCTGAAGAGGTTGCGACAGACACGGATGGCCAATACGTTCTTGTGAAAGGCCGATTAAACGGGCAAGCGATAATCATAGGCTCCGTATACGCCCCGAACGTAGACCAGCCGGCCTTCCTGCGCCAACTCACACGCCTGCTTGCGCCCTGGGCAGATATCCAGCGGCTCCTGGGAGGGGACTTCAACTCAGTACTTGACCCTCTTTTAGACTGCTCCTTCCCCCCACTTACACATACATCAGCCTCCTCAAACGCGCTGGCCCTGAATGACTGGCTCGCACATTGGTCCCTAGCTGACATTTGGCGCGCCTGTAACCCGGATGCCCGCGTATACTCCTTCTCTACCCCAGTACACGACCTGCATGTAAGACTGGACCAGATTGTAGGCTCCCCCTTGCTGTTGCCACTCATTAAAACCATTGACTCCCTAGGTCGCACACACTCCGACCACAACCCAGCTGCTGCAGCTGAGCTGGAACGCTGGCCCTCCCGTGGTCCCTACCTGGTGCCTCCAACTGGCGGCACTGAAGGACCCTGCAATACTTTGACAATAACGCTGGCTCCACGCGTAGTATATCCACCGAATGGGAGGCATTTAAGGTAGTAATTAGGGGGAGCAGTATGGGACTAGTATGGAGATATCAAAAACAACGAAAGAGTGATGCCGAAACAAAGGAGAGTCAACACAAGAGAAACCTTAATGTTTAAAAAGAACCCTCACTCACCAACCTAGTTGGTGACATGCTTCATCATTGGGTCCCCACCAGAGAGGCCGAATGCCTCTCTGGTGTGCTATAACGCCTGCTTACAGCGGAGCTGGTTTTTGTGATTGGTGTAAGTGATAGTGAAAATAAAAGATGCCTAGATTTATTCCCAAAAGATTTATTGGTGGAAAATCCGGCAACAGTAAAAACAAGAGTGCTGGATGAGAAACGCCCAGCTAAATTGACCAGGCACATCCAATGTGAAAAGTGTATAAAAGTGGTTCGACATGTTTCTGCTTCAATATGCTTTTAGCGAAGCTTTCTCAGGACCTACCCACCACGGCGGTATGTGCACGCTAAGGCACACCTAACCTGTGGGGTATATCGAACAAACTCACGGTTTACCCGATCAAACCTTCAGAACTTTTGAAAGTCGTTATGGATCTGAAAAACAATCAGACATATAAACAAACACAAGCAATTTTGCAGAATATATATCGGTGCCTAAATATGTAGGCAACACATAGGTCCTGTGCCTTATGTTGTTATCATTACACTCTCCAAAAAATAGTGCCAACTGCTAGAAACATCATCTGCAGGCCCTATCTCAGTGGTGATCAGACACTCATGCGATGTGCCAATCAGGTGCATGTTAAATATACTCATTCACCTAATGGCTAATCCAAAACGATAGCGTGATATTTAGTCAGGCATGCTAATCATCAGCATTGTGAAGAGTCTTATTATAAGAGTGTAATGATAACAACATAAGGCACAGGACCTATGTGTTGCCTACATATTTAGGCACCGATATATATTCTGCAAAATTGCTTGTGTTTGTTTATATGTCTGATTGTTTTTTCAGATCCATAACGACTTTCAAAAGTTCTGAAGGTTTGATCGGGTAAACCGTGAGTTTGTTCGATATACCCCCACAGGTTAGGGTGTGCCTTAGCGTGCACATACCGCTGTGGTGGGTAGGTCCTGAGGAAAGCTCGCTAAAAGCATATTGAAGCAGAAACATGTCGACCACTTTTTTATACACTTTTCACATTGGATGTGCCTGGTCAATTTAGCTGGGCGTTTCTCATCCAGCACTCTTGTTTTTACTGTTGCCGGATTTTCCACCAATAAATCTTTTGGGAATAAATCTAGGCATCTTTTATTTTCACTATCACTTACACCAATCACAAAAACCAGCTCCGCTGTAAGCAGGCGTCGTAGCACACCAGAGAGGCATTCGGCCTCTCTGGTGGGGACCCAATGATGAAGCATGTCACCAACTAGGTTGGTGAGTGAGGGTTCTTTTAAACATTAAGGTTTCTCTTGTGTTGACTCTCCTTTGTTTCGGCATCACTCTTTCGTTGTTTTTGATATTTACCAGGGGGATTAAGAGTGACTCTGTTACCTTCCCTCCCTCTCTCGTTGTTATACTTAGTATGGAGATATGTCAAGCAGCTCACCCGGGACATAGGGATAATCGAACAGGACCTTCTACCCCATGAAACCCAACTGGCGCAAGGTGCAAGCGACCAACAACAGCTGTGCAAGAAACAAAGCAAACTCGCCGGCTTGTTAGAGCGGCTGCGATGCCTCAATTATAAGGCACACTCGGCGCGCACGCATGCGCTGTCAGAAAGGCCTGGCAAGCTATAGGCCTGGCTGCTGCGGCAAGAGCAACCCAGACACCCGATACGCCCCGCGGATGGCCCCACAATATACACTCAACATGAAATTCATGCAGAGATGACCAGGCACTACGCAGCCCTCTACAAGGTAGCCACCCTGCTGGATCGAGACAAAGCGAGAAAGTTTTTCTCCTCAATACGCCTACCCACCATTACTCCGGAGCAAAACGAGGTGCTATGTGCTCCGATTGAGCAGGAATTTGATTTGATTATGGGATTTAGATAGCGCACGAATGCCCAAGGGCGTCTAGGAAGAGATCAGAGAGGTCATAGCTGCACTAGCAACAGGCAAAACCCCGGGCCAAGACGGGCTCCCGTCGGAGTTCTATAAAGTATATGCCACAACGCTCATACCGCGCCTCCATGCGGTCTACGCCACAGCGATAGACGAATCGCCCCTCCCGCAGACAGTGAATGAAGCGCGACTAGTGTTGTTACCAAAACCGGACAGAGACCCCACAGAGTTGGGCTCATATAGGCCTTTGGCTCTTTTAAACAGAGACAACAAAATGTTGCCGAAACTGCTTGCGGACAGGCTGGCGCCCCTGGTTCAGACGCTCGTGCACGAAGACCAAAAAGGGTTTGTCCCAACGCGAAGCACCTCTCTAAACCTCAGTCGGTTCTTTAGGATCGCTAAACATGCACCAGAACAGTGGCCTTAGGCGGGATGCCTGATACTAGACCTAGAGAAAGCATTTGACACCCTGGAGTGGGACTTCCTCTTCACAGTGCTGCCACTATATGGGCTCAGGGAGACGTTTATTAAGATGATCTGAATACTGTACAAAGACCCGGTGGTGAGAGTACAGACAGGCCCATACATGTCGGCACCCGTCAAGATACAAAGAGGTACTAGGCAGGGATGTCCGCTATCCCCGCTGCTGTTTTTACTCGCTGTGAAGCCATTAGCGGCGATGTTCCGGGCGAAGGGCGCAGGATGGGGGATCCCATTAGGTGACAGCACACACACTATCTCACTATACGCAGATGATCTCCTTCTATACCTGCGAGTTGTGCGCTCAATTCCTAGGGAGGTGGAAAGCATCCTTGGGGAGGTCGCCGCTATGTCCGGGCTGGTTGTCAATGCGACCAAGTCCGTTTGGCGAGGTCTCTCCTGACCCACATTACACGCTCCAAGGCACGGATATTAAGTGGTAGACGCAGACCTTTCGGTACCTAGGGATCCGAATATACCATCGCCCAGAGGACTTGCTCGAAGGCAACTTAGGCAGGGCGATGACCTCTATCCGCTTACAGATCGCGTTCTGGGGGACGCTTCCCCTAACAACCATGGGTCGTGTGGCCCTAACGAAGATGGTGGTTCTGCCGCGACTCTTATACTACTTCGCTAACCTCCCCGTTTATCTCCCGCCAGCCCTATTCAAAACCCTGGAGACGATGGTGTGGAACACATCTGGGGGGCCTCCCGCAATAGAGTGGCTCTCCGGAAGATTTACTTACCGACGGACCAGGGGGGGCTAGCCCTGCCGAACTTAGAGCATTACTACCTTGTCGCCCAGCTGCAATGGGTAGCCCGTTGGCTCTCAGAGCGGTACTTGGCAGACACAGCAACCGACCTCCCGGCTCTGACCCACCAAGCCATACTTTCCCTATTCCACCCATGCAACAAGCAACAAGTGCAGGCCACTGCCACAGCTGCTATTGCACATAGCATACAGATGCTGCCACAGATGCCTACTCCAGACGCCTACTCCCCAAGCCGTATACCCCCGCAATCCCACTGGTGGGCACGCCCAAGAGGCATGGTCCAGTCACATCCCCTGAGGTACGGAACCTGACAGAGAATGGGTTACAGGATGTAGGAGACCTATACCAGGAAGGAACCCTAGTGTCCTTTGCTTCACTTGTTGATAACCTTGGGGTGGCACCGGGGCAATTCCTCACACATCGAACAATAATGGCTGCACTACACAAACACTGGGGAGACATGACAGTGGAACCCCCAACGCATTTAACCATCTAATACCTGAATGTGATGGGCCGGGGCAGGCATCTTGTCAAATGGTTCACTGCCTCCCTCAGGTACCTCACAGCGACACCCCTGCTGTCCCTGCAGGCGCGCTGGGAGGGAGACTTACAACGCCCCTTTACCGATACCGAATGGAGCAGGGTACTGGAAGGGCCAGTCAATGTCCCACGAAACATGAGATTCCGCCTCATACAATATCACATCACCCTGAGGGCGTACCTCACTCAAGCTAAAATTAACAGAATGTATGATGGCACCGATGCCGCCTACCCCCGCTGCCAGACTTCAGAAGCGGACCTATTGCATATGATATGGAGCTGCATGGCACTGGGAGAATACTGGGAGTCAGTGGTGTCCACGCTGAGCCGCTGCACAGACCGGATAATACCCCCAAACTGGGAGACCTGCGTACTGCACCTCTACACAACCACCAAGCGCCTGAGAGTCATCTCTCGGTTCTTGGCGCTAGGACTAGTTGTCGCGAAAAGGCTGATCACAAAACGATGGCACTTGCCTGACCCCCCCGGCTGCACGTGCTTGGGAACGTTCCCTGCAGGTGTGGGCCACAGCTCAGGGTGCAGCACTGCGCAGGGAGGAAGTGCTGGGCCTGCGAAAAATCCCAATTGCGGAATGTTGGGACACAATATTACAAGAACTACTGGGAGGGCATGGGGTCCCAGAGCTCGAATTAGAACCAACAGCAAATAGGTAGTGGTGCGGGCCTCCCAGCACATGCTTTGGGAACACTCTCTGACACAGCCTTTCGCACGCAAGGTGACCACACGTTGCGCACATGGGGGTATATCATGTAACAATCTAAAACAAGACCAGCATAGGAGTAGCAGGTGCTGCCAGCAAACTATATAATGAGCACACGCCAGCCCCAACAAGTATAACAATTCAGTGACTAATCCTTCGGCTACCTGGAGATGCCTCCCCGACCTAATCCTTGCCCCCAGTTAGCCTCCACTATCCCTGGTTTGCATCCATACCCCCGCGTTCAATACAGATGAAAATGAGCACACACACAGTCTCACTTACAGGCGTGACCCCCTCTGGTGACTGGCAACAACCTCTGGTCACTTTTCACCTATTGGAAATCAGCAACCACAATAGACACATGTAATAAATGACACTTATGCTTAGACTCGGCGTTCTGTACTACACACAGGCAGCAACTATCACCGGAAGAACAATGTGACATAATGAGTTGTACTGTTTAAAGATGTGCTTGCATATTCATAACTGTAATGTTTTTAAATACAAAAACAATAAAACAGATTCAAATTTTTAAAAAAGCGACATGAGCCACGGTGAACTGCCAATCTCTTTTTAGTCTTGTTGGCACAGCAGCTGTCTGCAAAATGTATTGTCAGCAATTCTTTAAAATATACATAAAAAAGTCTTCCTCGCCTCATGCCATCAGCGGTTTTGTGTAACTTTCTTCCTTCCAAGAGAGGATGTGGCTTAGCAGCTAAAGCGGCCGACTTTGAAGCTGGGAAGCCAGGTTGAGTCTGCCGGAAGGCTCAAACATCCTGTGATTCTGGGCAAATCACTTAATCTCCCCGAGCCTAAAAATGAATGTGTCTGTCTGGAATGCAACTGGTGCTCATGTAAAGCATTTTGATACCTTCGAATCGAGTTTGCGCTATATAGAACTGCAAAAAACAGAAAAGGGCTTTCATCAGCACGCACGAGGTACTATTTTACATGTGAAAGTACACTCAGCCAGCGCCGTTTGTCACTTTTAATTCTTAAGCGCATTGCTCCTAAATTTGACAGCATTGGCAAAGCCAATAGAACAGGCTTTTATGTGATGTACAGCATTTACAGTGAACTGGACACTTAACAAATGTGTGACCACAGGTGGTGTTACCACCTTACCACCAAGGGGTTTGTATAACTCATAGTTGGGGAAAGTACAGCATCTTGACAAAATGACGTTAATTCCCATTTTGCATACAGTGCATATACTGCTCTAATGAAAAGACACTGCAGGGAAGCCAACGCCTCACAATGCTGCATGCGGGTATAAGTTCATATCAAGCTCCTCAGATACGACAATGAAGTACTGTGGATGGTTGGTGTCACTCACCAGCCTCTGGAATTCGCTCAGACTCAAACAGAGTTCCTACCATTTGGCGTTTCCAAGCAATGTAAATAACAAAACAAGTTACTTACCTGTAACTACAGTTATCCAGTATTGGTATCTTTCATAGATTCACATGCCTGAATCATTCCCCGTCGTCGAGGCGGGAGTCCCACGGTAAATTACAAAAGTAGTGCCAAAAGTAAATAACAGTAGAAGGCTAAAAGAAAAGGCCTAAGGCCTAAAGCCTAGCAGCTCATCTACATCATTATAATGAAAAAGAACCAAAGGCTAGCCCCAACCAATCAGCTACCAGCACCCTCTAGAACACTCCCAGCAGAGGCAGTTCTCCTCAGATTTTCTTAGCACAAGTGGGAGTAAGAGTCCCAAATCCTAGAGAACTAACCTGCCGCAGAGGAGGGTGGGTGCATGTGAATCTATGAAAGATACCAATACTGGATAACTGTAGTTACAGGTAAGTAACTTGTTTTGTTATCCAGTATTGGGGTATCTTTCATAGATTCACATGCCTGAATCAGAGTAGTCAGCAGTATATCAAACGTATTGTCGTTTGCGGATGGTGGGAGACAAGTGTTACTAAACCCCCAAACTGTATCCACAATGACTGAGAATTTTTTTTTTTGTACACAAGCCTTCAAGAAATCAAAGCTATGTTAAAATGCATTCTACAACTAAAAACAAGAATACATAAGTATTATCATATATACATATCTGTACAACTATACTTTTATATAGATATCTAAATATCAATTTTGTATGAATACTGATAGCAGGAAAACAGCATATAAAAGAGAAAATACCTGGTCCGACTTAATGAAAGAGATGTCGTAGAACCGCCTGTCCAACTGCTGCATCTTCTCGCTGAGCAGATTGAAGACAGTAGTGCTTCGTGAACGTGTGGACATTTTTCCATGTCGCAGCACGACAGATATTCTCTAGAGTCACTCCAGCAAACAAAGCTGCAGAAGCCGCCATAGTCCTTGTAGAGTGAGCCTTGATCTTCCTCTGTAAAGGCTTGTTGGCTTTGTCATGGCAGAAGCGGATAGCGGACGCCAGCCATCTGGCGATTGTTGCCTTTGTTACTGCAGTTCCAATAGTTGTTTGGCCATAGGCCACGAACAGTTGGTTGGAACGCCTGATGTCTTTAGTTTTTTGTAAGTAGAATTTTAAACAGCGTTTGACATCCAGAGAGTGTAACGCTCTCTCAGCTGGAGTGGATGGATCCGGAAAGAAAGTTCTTAACCTTACCAGTTCGTTCAAATGAAATTGTGACGGTACCTTGGGGATAAATTTAGGATTTGTGCGAAGGATTACATAATCGAGTGAAATGTAGAAAAGGCTCAGTGATAGTGAACGCTTGGATTTCACTAACCCTTCTTGCCGAAGTTAGCGCCAGTAAAAGTGCGACCTTCCACGTGAGGAACTTGAGGTCCGCCTTGTGAATCGGTTCAAATGGGCGTTTCATCAGCTGCGCTAGCACAGTATTGAGTTCCCACTCTGGAGGGGGTGCTTGCACTGGAGGGAAAGCTCTGAAAAGCCCCTTCATGAATTGCTTGACAAGTGAGGATGAACAGAGAGACGGCCGATCAGCACCTTTTCTGAATCTAGACAGAGCAGCAAGGTGGACCTTTATTGATGAAAAGGTAAGACCAGACTTGGCTAGAGACAGCAAGTAAGGGAGAATCTGTTCCGCAGGAGCTTGAACTGGGTGAGTATTATTCGCTTCGCACCAATAGCAAAATCGTTTCCATTTTGAACGATAAGTCTTTATCGTGCTTTGAGCACGAGCTTTGGCCAAGATTTCACGACAGTCTTGCGAGATGTTGAAGTCTTTGAACTCTAAGAAATCAGGAGCCATGCGTGCAAGTGTAGGGACTGTGGGTCCGGGTGGACCACTTGGCCGCTGTTCCTGGACAACATCGTAGGAGTCGGACACAGGCGAATAAGCTTGTCCTGAGCCAACAGTAGTAGTTCCTGGAACCAATACTGCCTTGGCCAACGGGGTGCAATTAGGATTATCCGGCAACCCTCTAGCTTCATTTTCCGGAGCACTCTCGGGCCCAACGGGATCGGGGGAAAAGCGTATGCACAAATCCCTGACCATCGCATGGACAGGGCATTCCCTCTTGACCCCTGTTGAGGGAATCTGCTGGCATAGTACCGGCATTTCTTGTTGTCCCTTGTTGCAAACAAGTCCAGTGCAGGTTTGTCCCAGGTTTGAAACACTGTTCACCTGTTCCTGTTCCAGTTCCCACTCGTGACAGTCTAACAGAGACCTGCTCAAAGTGTCCGCCAGAGTATTGTGTAAACCCCTGACGTGTTCTGCTCTGAGGGTTATCCTGTGAAGAGTGACCCATTCCCACAGTTCCTGGGTCTCTTGTGAGAGCGTGGCAGATTTCGTTCCTCCCTGCTTGTTGATGTAATACATGCTGGTCGTATTGTCCGTACGGACCAGCACTGAGGAACCCGCAATCCTTGGCAGGAACGCTTGTAGGGACAGAAAAATTGCGCGGAGCTCCAGACTGTTGATATGTTGTTGTTTGTGAATTTGAGACCATTTTCCTTGTATTCTTAAATCTTGCAGATGGCCTTCCCATCCCTCCATGGAGGCATCGGTAGTTAACACGAAGTCTGGAATGGCTTGCAGAAATGTCAGTCCCTGGGCTAAATTCGCTGCCTGCGACCACCAGTGCAGAGCCTCTATCATGCGCGGTGTAACCTTTATGGAATCGTCGAAAGAACCCACGGCTTGCTGCCATTGAAGATGTAATTCCTCTTGGAGAGGTCTCATTTTGAGCCGCGCCACGGGTATCAGGTTTATCGCAGAAGAGCACATTCCCAGGAGTGAAGCAAACATTCGGACAGAAACTGACTTTCTTCTTGAAATTCATGTTGCTAGTTTTTGGAGACGCAATTGCCGATCGTCTGACAAGAATGCCTTGCACTGGACCGTGTCCAGCCTTGCTCCGAGAAAAGGAATGACTTGGAGTGGACGCAATTGTGATTTGCTCTCGTTGATAGTCAGCCCCAGTGAAGAGAAGAGATGGAGACATGCCTCTGTGGCATCCTTGGCTTCGTGTGCTGAAGGACCCTTGATAAGCCAATCGTCGATATAAGGGAATACCTGGATTCCTTGAGATCTCAATGCTGCTGCCACAGGTGCCAAGCACTTCGTGAAGATTCTTGGTGCTGATTTTAGCCCAAACGGGAGCACTTTGAACTGATAATGGGCGCCAGCCACTGTGAAGCGAAGATATTTTCGATGTTTTGGGTGGATAGGGATGTGGAAGTACGCGTCCTCTATATCCAGAGAAGCCATAAAATCTCCTTTGTTTAAACAGCTTAAAATCTCTGAAAGTGTGACCATCCGGAAGCTCTGTTTTTTGAGAAATTTGTTTAGCTTTCGGAGATCCAGAATCGGTCGCCATTCCCCTGACTTCTTTCTGATTAGGAAGAAACGAGAATAGAAACCTGTTCCTCTTTGAGAAGATGGAACTTTCTCTATCGCATTCTTGAGGAGCATTGCTAAGGCTTCTTTGAACAATAAGTGAAGGGGAGGGGGACCCCTGGGTGGAGTAGTGGGTGGCTGTTTGATGAATTCTAGCGTGTGACCGCTGGATACCAGGTCTAGAACCCATCGGTCTGATGTAATCTCCTGCCACCTGTGAACAAAGGCTGAAATCTTCACACCCACGGGAATGGAAGGTAATGTGGTTGGCGCCTTGCTGAGATCATTGCTTCCTGTTGGTGTCTCGACCTTGATTCTGGGATCTCTTGCGCCCGCTCTGACGGGAGAAACCAGCCGAAGAGGATTGGCGATATGAAGACTGGTTATACTGTTGTCTATATTGTGGCTGATATTGCCTGTTCTGTTGATTTTGATATCCTCCTCGTGATGTGAAACCACGTCCTCTTGCGCCTCTAAAAGATCCGCGCCTGTATTGAAGGACGCCTAACGATTTGGCGGTGTCCGTTTTAATGGCAAGAAGAGCCTCGTCAATGTGTTTTCCAAACAAAGACTCTCCATCATAGGCCATATCTAAGATCTTCGTTTGTACTTCCGGCCGGAAAGTAGTGGCCTTAAGCCATCCCTGGCGTCTAAGTACGGCAGCCCCGGCAAGCTGACGAAAGTTGGAATTAACAATGTCCAACGCGCAATCTATAGTTTCAGATGCGGCTCTTTCTCCCTCCAGGAGAATCTTTAGTGCTTCCTGCCTGTGGTCTTCAGGGATGAAATCAATGAAGGCAGCCATATCTGACCACATTTGGCGGTCATATCGGCCGATTATTGCCAATGAGTTTGCCGCTCTAATGGAGGCCGCCGCCATGGTAGAAAACTTTTTGCCAATGAGATCCAGCCGACGCCCTTCCTTGTCGGGTGGTGTGGTGATAGGCGTTGCAGGATATTTAGAACGCTGTTGAGCAGCTTGGGAAATGACTGAGTCCGGGCGAGGATGACCAATCAGACAAGATGGACTATTAGCAGGCGCTCAGTACTTTTTTTCTGTACGAGAAAGCACCGCTGGAATGGAAGCAGGCGTCTTCATAATTTTAATCCCCTCTTTCCAGATATAGTCTATGATTGGGACCGCTCGCGTGATCTTTCTGGACTCTTCCTTAAAATCATGTAGGAAACATTCTGTCTGTTCAATTGTAACAGGCAACTGAAACCTGGTTGCCGCCCGTTGCATCAAGTTATGAAAACCCCCGATATCCTCAGGGGGGGAGTCGGATGGCAAAGGAAGGGGCGGAGAAGGTACCGGTATGATGTAATCGTCCCACGGATCCCGATGAGGGACATTCTCAGGTAATTCTCCCTCTTCAACTTCATCTTCCGAGGAAGTAACATCCTGTTGCACATGCTCAGAGGGAGCAGGCGGAGGAAGCGGTGTGTCTGGAACCTCTGACTGAGGTAACGGATCAGGGACCACCGATGGCAGTGATGTATTTTCTGGGACATTATGTTGCGGCGGAAATCTTTGCCGGTAATTTGCCAACATGGCCTGGAGATCTTGAATAAGCGTCGGAGGGAGATGACTGATTTCCCTCTGGCGCGACTCCCTTTGATGAAACCTATGCTGCGGGATCGTAAGGTGTTCTTGATAATAATGTTCTTGATAATCATCATCATCATCTTCGTCGTCCTCCTGACATTTTATATTAAGCTCAGAGGGATGGTGAGCTATGGCAAATGGTCCTTCATCATCCTCATCCTCATATTCATCATCATCATCAACATAAGATAAAAGATGTGAGGGAAGAAGCGGGGAAATTTGATTATAGTCCTGCTGTTTTTGAAATGTCTTAAGATGGAAAGACCCCGATAATAAAGGCGTCGATTGCGAAGGCACAACTACCACTGCCAAATGCGTCGTCGACGGGATCGTCGTCGACTGGCTCTTCGTCGACGGGGTCGTCGTCGACGTGCTCTTCGTCGACGGGGTCGTCGTCAACGGGGTCGTCGTCGACGGGGCTGTCATCGACGGACTCTTCGTCGATGATATTTTCGTCAACGGTATAAGCTTAGTCGACGGTACCGTCGTCGACGGACTCGTCGTTGATGTGGTTGTCGACGGGGTCTTCAAAGAAGGTTTTCTCGTCGAGGAGTCTTCAATACCAGATTTCTTAGTTGAGATAGAAATTCTGGTAGATAAAATAGGTGAGGTAATGGCCGTCGTCGAGATAGTAGCTGTCGACGATGAGGCAGAAGAGGTCACAACAATGGTTTTACTCACAGTTTTTGATTTAATGGTCTCCTTGACAGCAGCAGAAGGCGAAGACAGCGCTGGTCCAGAAGGAAGTTTCGGTGACCTTTGTGAAGGGTCAGCAACAGCATGGGAAGATTTCTGATGTTTTCTTCCTTCACTTGAGGAGCTGTCCTGGGATCTAGCCCTCTTGCTGGACGTTGAGGCTCTGTCATCCTCCTCAGCCGAAGAAGATTTAAGCCACAAAAGAAGCCTTGCCTCCCTATCCCTCAGGGTTTTGGTAGGGAAGGTACGGCAGATTTTGCAATTTTTTGCCTCATGCTTAGGATAAAGGCAATAAATGCAATCCTTATGTTGATCATCAACATGGACCCTCTTCTTATCACAGGTCCTGCAGGGTCTAAAAAGGGCCATCCTGTCAGACATGCTGAAGAAAAGTTGAGAAGAACTGAGTTGGCACTCAGGGAGACTCCCTTCCACACGACGTGCGGTGAAAATCTGAGGAGAACTGCCTCTGCTGGGAGTGTTCTAGAGGGTGCTGGTAGCTGATTGGTTGGGGCTAGCCTTTGGTTCTTTTTCATTATAATGATGTAGATAGGCTACTAGGTTTTAGGCCTTAGGCCTTTTCTTTTAGCCTTCTACTGTTATTTACTTTTGGCACTACTTTTGTAATTTACCGTGGGACTCCCGCCTCGACGACGGGGAATGATTCAGGCATGTGAATCTATGAAAGATACCCCAAAACTGGATAACAGACGTTACTGTTATGCAATTTAATGGTAACCATTTTATCGGCCTCAGAAGAAGGGACGCACAAGCTTGTCTGGTCTGGAATTCAACACGTGACCTTTCGTTCAGGGCAAATGACTGCAGCACTCTTTACCTTACTGAGCCTTGTTGCAGCTGTATTCCTGCCCTTATGTGTGCTCTGCAGCATGGCTGTGTGCGAATCTCCCCTCAACTCTATGTTCATGCATGTGCGGGCGAGGTTTAGTGGAATGAAAATGCAGCTGGTCAAGTATACAGACCTGCCAACTAAATAAACTAGGGGAAAAAATTACTCCAATTTCAACACGTTCGCTTTGCATTCAGAAACTGACAGAGAGAGGAATCATTGTAAACTAGTGCGGTTTGTAAACATACCTAAGCAGACCCCTAGGATATGAGTAAGCACCGGGTGTGCTAAGGGAAACAAAAGAAGACCAATACACTAAAAGATGCTGATTGTTTTAGTGAGAAGTTGTGGCATAACATCAAGAGCTGCAGACTTTGGAACTGGGGAAGCGGGTTCAAGTCTCGGCATTGGCTCTACCTTACCTACAGAAATGAAGAGACATGCCCATCTGAAATGTAAATAAAACCATGGCAGAAAGCTTATTAGCACTAAATGCCTACAGAGGAAAAGCCGACATTTCAAACAAGCCGGCTGAAACAAAATTAAACGAAAGGTGGTGGTGAACACAGACAACAAGAGGGGGCAGGAGCAAAGGCAACATGAACAACGGGTGGCGCTCGCGTTTGAAATAGGAGCAGATCATAGATATGCGTAAAGGGAACGAGAGAGGCTGCGGGCAAGCAAGAAATGTTGCGGGACCATTCAATGCAAAGAAAAAAAAAGTGTGCCGAACAAACAATAAATTAATCCAAAAGTAAGGACACATGTAACAGGAAAGGGAAAACACTCCCAAAGGCGGGGCAAAGAGCAGCGTTTGACCAATAAAAAAAGCAATTTAGAAAGACACATGAAACAACAAATGGAAAGCGATGGGCGTGGTCTAAGCCCACAGAGGGATTACAGCATGCCTCGCAAAGCAGCGTATGTGCGCTGCCTCTAGGCTCAATCTAAAAAATAAGCTTTAAGAATACATCACAGAATTCTTTCTAAATAATCCCTCGACAGATATCAGCATGGCATGCGTCTGGGACACATTTAGAGCAGTTCTTAGATATGTATGTATGTATGTATAAGAGCCTCAGCAACTTTTAAGAAGCAAAGACGGATCAATCGCAGTACTTTAGAAGTTAAATTCTTACAGACAGAAAAAGAATATAAAACAAAAAGTATGAGGGTTCTCCAATTAAAAGTAATTTTTATTAAAGCGAAACTCAATGCTTTGGCCATCAACAAAGCTGAGCTTACTCTCTTGAGTTTTATGCAAAAGTGAAACACTTTTTAAATGATCTGGGATGAGAGATCTCTGAGAGAACCAAATCGTAATACTTTGAGTCTTCCTATGATCATGGAAATAAAGTGGGCACACACTTAGCCTAGAGCGATAGCTGTACGGGCGTCATGGGATTTACCATTGAAACCCAGAGCAGATAGACCGCACTTTGGTGCTATCAACTGTAGGCACTGTCTGCGTGGCGACCGGGAACTACTGCAACAGTACCATGCCAAATTTTCCTCCGGGAGAGGCTTTAAGGCAACACTCTCAGGGAGTGGGCTGTTCACCACAGGCATTGCAGAAGTCAACCACTGAGAAGTGCCAGGTCCTGCAGCACCGCCTTCCTGAGTGCCACAGTTCTTCTGTGGAAGTCACCTTTCGGTTCGTCCTTCCGCACCACACTCTTTCTTCAGGCACCATTTTGATCAGTGTTCTCGGGGGATCCCCAATCCCAGGGTCATTATGAAGAGCTCTTCCACACATTGCAGACCTCACAGAGGCTGCAGGTAGTTCACTGCAGCTGCAGGGACAGTCCCGTCATTACGTACCAGGCTACAAAGGGGTGGTTTTCACTGTGGATCTGTGTGGGAAGCATACAGAGGCAGCTTACTAATCACCATGTTAATCAGAAGTAAAATAGCTATGCATTTTTAAAAGGTTATAATACAGGGAAACCTGCAATATCTGTATATAGGACAGTCTCCTTATTGCCAGTGACTTGTGATGTCTCTAGTTGCCTGTAAAATTGAAATGACACAGTTGCTTAGCAGTAATACGTTATTGCAGTTGAGTTCGGACGTCACAATCGCTCCTGCCAGTAGCTAAAATGTAAGCCTTATTACAGTTGCGGTTTAAACAATGCAACGAAAACTGTTTCTTCATTCTTCTGAACTTTTTTCTAAAACAACTAGTAAGGAGAAGAAAGAAGATATTTAATATGTTTAGTTTTTGCACACTGAGGGTCATTACAGGAAAAATAGAATCTGCCTTTTTCTACACATTCTGAGCCTCTGCACCTTTTTCATCTAACTTACATTAAACTTATTCCAATATATTTTTTGCAACAAATTACTAACTGCTTTTTGATGTGTTTAATTTCACACTAGATTCCACTTTTATTATTCATGTCTGCAACCATACTACCTATTTTTTTTAATAAAAGGGCAAGATATCAAGGGTTTAAGTGGTTTAAGGCAAGGGTGATGGTGTAACCAAGGACTATAATGAATAAAATGCTTTTTGTTATATATTTTAAGTATATTGCAAGTCACCTCGGAGGTGCATGACTTTTTATAGAGGGACTTGACCTTCGGCCTCATTCTGCTATATGGGCACGGAACACCTCAGTGGCTTGCAATATCCTTAGAATGTACTGCAGGGGGGAACTAAATCCCATATAGATGTCAGAACCTACTCCACAGCCAGCCAGATGGCTCAGTGAGTTGGGCGATCGCCACTAGCATGTTCAGTATTTTTAAAATCATAGAAAGACAGATTCAGCTTCCATCCCTCTAAGATCCATAAAGTGAGTACCATTAAATTAGTTAAAATTAACATTTCTTATTTATAGTGCTTGAAAATGGCAGGAGTATGCCATGAAGCGCTATATAACACGGTATTGCTAATATTAATGATACTAATCACAATAATATGTTCCTCAGACTAAAAAATAATTTCAAGTTAGGCAAAACTACTCTGTCCTACCAGGTGTTACTCTGTCTGGAAATTTTTGTTACACTTCTCTCCACTCCCTCCCACACGTTGTTTAATGGCGATGTTTGGCATGTTAATTCTCTTACGGAATTCTGGTCTCTTTTTAGGTCTCGCCTGAGCCAGCGCATGCGCTGCTCTGGCGCGAGTTTTAGTAAGCGGGTTTTGGAAGTGCAAACAGCAGTTTGCTGGCGACCAGCTTGCGTTCACGCGAGCGTGCACGCGCGATCAGGCGCCATATGGCTTCCCTCGCCATCTGCTCGCGATTACTTTCACTTTCGCGGCCGCGCGGCCGTGTCAGTTTCACGGCCGCGCGGCCATTGCTTGTTAATCTGGTTACTGGCCAACCTTTCCCGCAACCTCCCTTGTTCTAATTGTTTTTAGGTACTGAGAATTGATTATCTGGAGAATCCATTAAATGCTTGGGCTAAGCTAGTGCATCTATGGTACACACGAGTAGATTAGCAATGAGAAGAGGATAACATAAAGTTAGTAGTATTTAAGTCCAGCCGACTTCTGAATCATTAGCTGTAGTTGCCTGTGCCAGTACACTCTGATATAGCACATAATACAGCATTAAACACATTTGGAGGGCTCAGTAAGCAAGACCTGCCCCACATCTATAAGACAGTTTAACTTGCTCCCGGTGGCAGCTGGAGTGAAATAAAAAAAAAAAGAAGAAAACTGTTGTTGCACCTAATGATTTTCAGAAAGCCATGCAGTTTTTTAAAATCCTCCTTAAAAGAAGTCTATTGCGCCAGGTCTGCTGCCCCTACAGCCTTAGATATGCCCCTAACATTTCTCGTTATTATGCAGCACCTAGAGAAACAGTTCATTCATTGGTGACATTATAATTGATTTGACTTTCATCACTCGCCTGTCATTGTAAACCATTGCTCCATTAATTCCATTGGATAATCACTAGCTTTTGCTCATGGCCGTAACTTCGGTCTAGTTAAGCATGTCCTGTCTGCATCACACTTTCGAAGCTGCTGGCACCAGAGTCGGTGCATACGTTTCTCATGTCATATCAGACCTCTGCGCATTTCTGAAGGGTTTACATAGATCTGCTGACGTTTGGCTTTTGGGAGCTGGTCTATTTACTTGTCCAGTTGTTTAACAAGGGATACTTTTTTATTGTGGGCAAAATGCAGGTATTTCCTTATTCTGTTGTAGTGCATAAGCTGTCGCCTTAGAACAAGAGTCTGGAAAAGAGCCGTGGCCTTGCTACAACAACATACTATGCATATTCCTAAAAGGTACTTAAGAGAAACGGACATTAAACGTTTGCATTTTACAGTTGCCTGTTTATTACAATGGTAAGGTAGATGATAATGGCTTCATTTCATAGTAATTTCATATATATTTGAAGTGCAGTCCCTGATCCTTTGTAGGTTTGTAGAGAAAGCGATCAATAACTTTAAACGCTGACTTCTTTCTAACTTTCCTCCTTTTCCTAAAGGATTTTAAACTGAATTATGACCTGTTTCTTATCGATGGAGTTATTTTTAGAACTGCTGAATTAATAATACATTTACATACAGAGGACAGTTAATTTATTTTCAGGGATTGCTCAACCTTCTTAAACCCCTTTAACCAATCCAACTTTCTGAAAATGAGCTGCCTTTATTAATTGAGATAAAATTTGGTTTAATGTTCGACCCTGTCCCTAAGCACACATCCTGTAGTTGTCATATTATTCTATCCAGTACCGGTAAGTTGGCTGTAACTATATCATTAAGCACATCTGCTGAAGGATCAGAAGAAATGCTTGAGAATGGTATCTACTAATGTATTGACATCCAGTTTTGAACTCTTCACATTTTAGTGGGTGTAAAGATGTACACATTACAGATGAGTGTTGGGTTTGTAAATACGATGTTTAAAACAAGCATTGGCATAGCCAGTAGGTCTCGCCTTTGGGACCTTAAAAGTATTTAGTTATGCAGCATAATATCCTTGGTGCAACAACATCAACTGTTGCATGGCTAAACACTTATACGGTCCCAAAGGCGAGACCTATTGGCTATGCCAATGCTTGTTTTATCGGTTGCCAATTAAGCTTTTTCTTGCTTGCTGCACAGCATCAACCACTGACTGCCCCTTTTTACCTCCCGTTCATACCTCACACCCTTTTCTTTTAAGACGAACAGATAACCAGGTTTTAAATAGCATTACCATTTGCCCACTTGCAGTCTGCGTTTATGAAGGCCATTCTACATTCATTGTTTATTATAACCAAAATGCACACATTAACGAGCCGTGCTTTCATCCACAAGAGGGCGCTCGTGGATCACCAACAACACACTAATCCAGTGTTTCCCAAACTGTGGGTCACGACAAAATAGAACCGATCACATCTCTAAACCATGGGCGAAATAAAAATGCTATTTCTACTTTCATTAACAGGCATTACTCTACACATGAAATACCTCCATAGGACAATCAGGCATATATATATAGGTTAGGAATCAAACACTACACATTTTAGTGTGCACGTTTCATAGCTCTTAAGCAGGGCCAATGGAATTATACGGTAAACAAGGGACAAATTATGAAGCAGGGTTAAATAAATACGCAACATAAAAAGACAAATTATGTGGCATAATGCGCCACGTTTTGTGGCAATATTAAATCACCATGTTATCATTTTTCCAATGTTAACACTGGGCAGAGGCTGCACTTCATGAGAATCAATTCAACACCAGAACGCAGCAATCAACAAAGAAAAAGTCACCTGTCATTGCAAGGTAAATGACCTGCCACTTCGCAGCAACACGTGGCAGCATTTTTAGTAACTTTTAATCCATTTGCGCTAGAAACATTTTTTTTATTTAAAATCTGCAAATTATGCAGAAAATTATTGATTATGTAGCAAATCAAATGCACTACGCCCTTAATTATCTGGAAAACGTCGCGATCGCAGAATCGCATAATTCCGCTGTCCCTACTCGTAAGTAATGCATATGTAAGCATGGACCTTAAGAATGCCTAGACCTGCATGTCCTTGGACTTACGACTTCTTTGTGAAGTGGGTCCAAAATGCCTTTTAGTCTGGTGGAAGAAGAAAAAGATTGCCAGGTGTGGGAAGAGAGAAACAACCTGCAGTCGCGACTGTCTCAAACAGAACATTACATTAAGAGTTGAACATATTTCTCATACAACTATGAAAATGCAGGGCTAGCAAAGACTCCAAACACTAGAAGAGCGCAATATGGTATATCACAGAATTCCCCTTATATTATATTCCAACAGGCAGCTGCAATCACCTGAAGAGCTGAGATTGCCAATTGCGTGGTTTGTTCACATTTAAAGATATTAATGAAAAAGGTATTTTCTTTAAATTTATGTCTCTTGGAGCCATATTCTAAATCCTGGCCTCGTAGACTTTCAGAGGCCCATCATACTGATCGTCATCCACGACCACAGCCTCCAACTCCTAATTAACTGGATTAAATAAATCAGTCCTGTGGAAATGTGTAAAATTATTCTCACCAGATTAATGAGACGTCTCATTGCATTTTCGTGAGAGCAAATGCACTCGCAAGGATCGAACCCGCCTTCCGCCATGGCTGAACAGATCAGCTTGGAGCAGTCTGGCTTTTAACTGTAAGAAACAGAGGGCAAAGCCAGAAGTCAACATTTTGGTTAACAACATTTTACCAATAAAACAAAGTAAAACATCCCATTAATATGACAAATGTTGGCGAATAGGAGTAACGTTCTCAGGACTCAATACTGCTATATTTGAGTATAATAGATTATGTTATGACAAAAGGAATTTTCAGACAAGATTTAAATATACAACTGTATTCAACAAGATGTTTCCCCATGATTATGTTGCAAGAGAAGCAAGAAATGATGGTGCAAATTCCACATATTTACTAATGCACATAAAGAAAAAATTACTTGCCTTTGGTAGCACTCTTTCTGGTAGAGACTATCCCCACAAATTCCTCACCTTTTCAGTATTACCCATTTGTCAGACTGGACCCGGAAACTTTCAAATAGTCCCCCTGGGCGCCGGTAGGTGGTGTTGTGCAGCTCAACACCAATGTCGCTCCGCTTCAGAAGTGGCAAATGCAGAACAGCATATGGGCACTACTCGTGCACGCTGGTGTCAGTTGCTTTCTAGCCTGTCCGAGGCCCCAGAAGCAGAGCCCAACAGCAAACCTGTTTCTAATCAGTCTGCATATTTCTAAACCAGGGACCATTTTAGGTGGAAAACAGCCAAGTACACAGAATAGATGGAAGGATCCCTGATGAATCTGCAGTTAGATAAAATATCTACCAGAAAGATCCTTACTGAAGGTAAGTAACTTTTCTGATAGATATTTACAACTGCAGATTCTTCACCTTTTGAATAGACACCAAAGCAGTATCTCCCAGGTGGTGGGTCTGTGAACTAGCTAAAAAAAAAAATCCTGAAGGACCGAGAGGACAAAATGCCCATCTTGACAGACCTGGCTCACCAGACAGTAGTACTTCATGAACGTGTGGAGTGACACCTCTGTAGCAGCCTCGCAAATGTCCAGGACAGGCACTCTCTATGTCAATGCAGTGGTAGCAGCCTTGGCTCGGGTAGATTAAACTCGTAAACCTTCTGGGGGCTTTTTTCTGGCCACTGGGTAGCAGATTTTAATGCAGAGTACGATCCAGCGAGAGATGGTCCTTTTCTGTACTGCCTTGCCCTTCTTTCCTCCAGTAAATCCCAGAAAGAGTTGATCTCCACATAATGGTCAATGTAAAAACTTAGAGCTCTTTATTTCCTCCTCCTTAGAGGGCAGAGGTAGAGAAAAGAACGCCGGTAGAGTGACGCTTTGCTAAATGTTCAAAGGAGTCACCGCTTTCAGAAGAAAGGAAGCTCGGGTTATCAGGACCAATTTGTCTGGGAAGAAAGTAGTGTATGGTGGGTTGACAGAAAGAGCTTGCAACTTACCCACCGCGCTAATGCTATGGTGATGAGAAACATTGTCTTGAGGGTGAGAAGCTGTAGTGCACAGCCGGGCAGTGGTTCAAAGCGAGTACACTCCAGGAAGATGAGAGCCACGTTAAAGAACGCTGGGGTATGCTAAAGGGAACTGGTGGAAACAAATGTTTTTCGAAGGGTTTGCAACATGTCACAAATAAGTGATTTAAACAAAGAAGGCTGATCCGGCAACTGCAAAAAAATCAGAAAGAGTCAACAGGTACCCTTTAACTGCGCCCAAAGTAAGTCCTTGCTGAGATAAGCACAAAACAAAAAATTCTTCAAATAAACTGGGTTGAAGCGGGCCTATATGTCAAATGCTGCAGCAAACCACAAACTTGTCCCTACGACAGGCTTGTGCCGCTTTTGTGTAGGGAAGCCTTGCTGTTAAGATCACACCTACAACCTCGAGAAGATGGAAGCTAGTTAACTGTCTCCGCTCAATCTCCAAGTATGAAGGTGAAAATTTTGCAGGCCTGTATGCAGGACCCTGCTCTGCTGCTGTGCCAGAAGATCTTTGCGAAGTGGCAGCTTGATCAGAGGATAGATGTTCATGCGTAGGAATTCTGAATGCCACACTCTCCATGACCAATCCATTGCAACTAACATGACTTGGACTCAGTCTTTCCTGATCTTTTTTGGTACTCGGTGCAGGAGATGTATCGACAGGAAGGCGTACAGGAGTCCTGATGTCTCTCTAAGCAGAACGCATCCCAGAAGGAGAGTTGCCTTGGAAACTCCAATGCGCAAAAGTGTTGATATTGAGCATTATCGGCAGTAGCGAACAGAAGGTTCTCTCCATTCACGGACGAGACCTTGCACCACCTCTGGATGTAGCTGCGATTCGTGATCTGCTAGGTGAATGCGGCTGAGTTAGTCCATCCTGGCATTTGAAGATCGTTCCAGGTTGTGTACCACTAGGGAAATCCTTTGGTGTTCCAGCCACTTCCAGATGCGGAGTGCCTCCTGACACACAGTCCACGACTCCACCCCACCCTGGTTGTTGCAATGCCACATGGTGGTGGTATTGTCTGTGAGAACCTGCACCAGCCTGCCTTTGATGGATGGTAGGAAGGTCTTCAATGCCAAGTGGATGGCCTGCAGCTCCAGGTTGATGTGGAGCCCGGATTCTGCTGGAAACCAGATGCTTCTGATCTCCATTGCTCCCAAGTGGCCACCCCAACCCAGAAATGACTAATTTTTCACTATTGTTAATCAACTCTGGGCGGGTAAGGAGAGGGGTCTGCCTCTGACCCAATCGACCTCTAGCAACCACCACTTCAGGTCTTTTGCAATCTCCTCTGAAATATGGATGTGATCGAAGAGGCCCTCCAGATGCTGCATCCAATAGGAATTCAGGTCCCACTGCATAGCCAACATATGCCACCGAGCATGCTTGACCAAGAGGATGCAGCAGGCCATCCGTCCCACAAGCCTTAGAGTGATCCTCACTGAGATCTAGGACAGAGACTGAAACATCAGGATCATAGCCGAATGTCCTGGACCCTCCGTTCCGGAGGCAAGGCACAAAACTGCACCATGTCCGCAATGGCTCTAATGGAAGGGAGAGTCAGAGAATTTAAATGATGTGAGAAGGTTCACCGTAGTCTGGAGGTGGGTAACAACTGTCTTGGGGGGGGGGGAGGGGTGGGCTGGCCCGCCTTCAACCACCAATGGTCGAGGTAGAGGAAGCCTGGAACCCGACCTCCGAAGGTGTACTACAACCAGCTCCATTAGTTCTGTGAACACCCGAGGGACACTGGTGAGGCCAAAGGGGACCGTAGCGAACTGAAAATGCTCCTGCCTCACTGTGAACCGCAGATAGAATCTGTGGGCCTGCAGGACGGGGATGTGGAAATCAAGCATACTGCAGGTCCAATGCTCCCATCCGGTGTCAAGGGCAGAGAAGACCAGGCCCAGGGTGAACATCTTGAATTTGTCGTTTCACAGGAAGGCATTGAGAGGGAGAAGGTCTAGAATAGGATGAAGTCCTCTGTCCTTCTTCAGCACCAGAAATTAATGAGAGAAACAAGCACAGCCTACTTTTGAGGCCGCCACCCACTCTATACCTCCTTTGGACAGAAGATCCTGCACTTCCTGCTGCAAGAGACAGGTGGACCTCAGTCAGCAGTTCTGAGGCTGGTGGAAGATGTAGCAGAACCCCACTGGATAATCTGCAGCACCCAGAAATTAATGCTTGCCACCGTTGCAGAAAATGGCAGATCCTGCCTCCGACAGGGTGGCTGTGTGCCTCGGAGGACCCACTAAAGAGGTTTTGAGGCTGAGGCAGCGGGAAGGGTGGAACAATGTGCTGTACACTGCCCCTGCTGTCCACGTGGTTTGTGGGTATTGTGGCCTCGCCACGAAAGAGCTGAAGGGTTTGCTGGTTAGGCTCAACATTTTGGCAATACTGGAATCCACGAGGGAGTCACTATCTTTAAAGTGCTCAAGGGCATAGTCTGTTTTCTCACCAAAAAGGCAAGAGCCATTAAAAGGCATGTCCATTATTGTGGATTGGACAAAGAAATTGGACTTCATCCAGGTGGGTTTCCTCAGGGTTACACTGGTGCCAACTGACCGATCTAGGCAATCCTGGTGTCCAAGCCACAAGTGATAGTACATTTCGCCACATCATGGCCATCCTGAATCACCTGCCTAAGGACGGGGTATAAGTCATCAGGGACACCTAGTAAGTCCTGCACAACAGAGTTCGAAAGGAATTGGGTATAATGCTCTAGAAGGCAGCAGCATTGACACAGGGTAGTGCCAAGCTGGTTGAGAAAAACATAGGTTTCCCAAAAGTCTTAATAAGTTTTGATTCCCTGTCTGGTGGTGTGGCAGGGAAGGCATTAGGGTTGACCTTACTAGTTGAGGCCTGCACAACTAGGCTATCAGGTGTGGGGTGATGGGCCAAACAATCTGGGACACTAGGCAAGTAACTTTTCTGATAGATATTTACAACTGCAGATTCTTCACCTTTTCAATAGGTACCAGAACATGGTTTTGCGCAAGCCCCGAGAAGAGTGTCTGTAAGAGCTTCACTGAATGGAAGTAGGGGCTCAGTAGTCCTTTGCTCAGGCAGAAGCACCTCAGTGATGACATCAGTCTTCAGCTCCATAATAGGTAGCTGGAGGTTGAGAACCTCAGCTGCCCTTCGCATGACTATGACGCAGGAGGCACTTTCTTCCATGGTAGGGCCCGGGGGTGAAACTAATGGTGAGGTGTTCAGACAACTGTCATTATGCTGGTCCTCATACCAATTATTCTCCACATATGCTTGAGTGAGTTAATCCCCAGGATCATATGCATCATTGCCAGAAACCATACCAAATAGAATATGAAGCGTTTGGACCTTTTCTTGAAGCAGGGGCACAGTATCTGGAATCGGACGGGTTGGCCAAAGGCTGCTGCCCAGGAGGATCAGGGTGTGGCCTTGGTCTAATCTTAAGCAGCAGCGACTGAGTCGAGGTGCGCAACAGGTTGCACTTTGTTGTCTAGCATCAACATCGATGCTCCAATATCTGGCATGGGTTGTGGCACCAGGATTAGAGTTTGCAGCTAGGTCGGTGCGCAACCCTTAGTGGGCCTAGACGGTACAGCTGCCACTGAGGGCAGACCCGCTGGCAAAGTCCTAGGTGGAAGCCCTCACAGTTCCTTGGGGTACCAGGCATGCCAGAGGGAGCCGGTAACGTGCCAAAGAGCAACAGCATGGCTACACAAAAATCTTAGATTTTGCTGCAGCATCTCTGATGGCCCTGGAAATTCGGGTTGCCTTGGGACAAGGGTCAGAATTCGCTCCAAAGGGGAATGGTTTTGGGAGAGAGGCCAGGAGGTATGTTGTGCCTTCTCTGGGATCCAAGAGTGGCAGGAAGAGTCTGAATCCTGCTTGAACTTTTCATGCTTTTTCTTCAACTTACCCAGTCTTCGACCGTGACGATGACTGGCCAGAGGATCGGCTTTGGGACAGGGAACTGGGACATTTCCTTCGACTTAAGACTGGTCACAGCATGGATCCTTTCGGTCTTTGGCAAGGTAGAGCTTCGCCTTTCAGACCCATATTGTCTAGGAATTCCTCAAGGCACTGTCACTGCTGGTTATGGGGTCATGCACCAACCCAGGTGCCACAGGTAAATCTGATAAGGGTCTATCACAGACATTTTCTTGCGACTGTCCCTACAAAGTTTAAACCCTGTTGTCTTTGGAGGTGACAATTTCCTTTGCACACTGAATGCTTTGAAGAATTTCTGAGAAAAGATTTCATTGAAAAGACAAGGGGTAGCTCTCGATCCACGTCTTGCGGCGCAGAAAGAAAGGAACTGACATCAGGGCGGGCGAGTGGCACCTATAAGCGGTTCCACACGTCAGTTTCGGAGGTGAACAACACCGAAGTTGAGCCGCACCACGCTACCTACCGGCGCACAGAAGTACTGCTTGAAAGTTTCTGGATCCAGTCTGAGGCCTGGGGAATATTCAAAAGGTGAGAAATCTGCGGTTAGAAATATCTATCAGAAATAGGCGATTTTGATTTACAAAGAGCAATTAAGTAAAATATTATGGCAATTCTTAGAAGGGAATTGAGTATTTGCTTTTTTCGCATTGACTGCATCGTAGGGCAGTGAAATGAAACCGTAGCTGCCCCTCACCTCCCCACTCTCTCTCACTGAGGGGCTGCTCCTGACCTGGCAGGGAGGGAAGTCTGGATTATATGGGGAGGGACACGCCCAACGTGACTCCCAGGGAGGCAATCATTGTGGGTCCTCCAGTTTGCCACCATACAGGCCCCACTTCCACAGCTGTGCCAGGAAGCAGGAGATTGACAGTTTGCACCAATGGGTTGCACATCGGTACAACGCAGGTAAATGCATCGTACGCCTTTGCCACGCATTTGTTAGCACGCATGTTTTTACCGCGAATATGCATTTACAACGCATGCCAATACCACGCATTGTTTTTAGATTTAAAAACAATGTATTTGTGGGGGGAGACCCAACACCCCCCTAACTTACCTTAAAGGCGTGGTATTGGCATGCGTTGTGAATGCATATTCGCGGTAAAAACATGCGTGCTAACAAATGCGTGGTAAAGGCACAACCTCGTTCTAAAGGCTGTTTCCCCACTGATGTCACTACTCGTCATTCCGAATCACTGGCATCGGAGCCCTGTGGAGAGTATCCTTTTTCCCAGCATCCCCTCCCCTGCTACTACAGGGAATCCACCATCGGGAATTCACAGTGATGTGGTGACGGCCAGTGGCAATGTGATGACTGCCGGTGAAGTCACTATGGTGAATGAACTTGACACTAACATGGAAATCTGTTTAAAAATTATTGTAGCAGGTATTTAATGCTCCCATTTAAGATTCTCCCTTTGCTGATGATCATTCAGTCAGGGACACCTGCTCAGAGCACAGACTTTGGTCACCACTAAGACAAAAGCTGCCTGAGATAGGAACCATTGTTAGGCAGGGGTGTACGGCTGTGCACAAATGTGAAAAACCACAAGATCGAGCACTCGCTGGAACTGCTGGGAGTTACCGTTACTGTTACGGAACCCTACTGGACATTTTCTAGTATTATTCATTAGATGGCCTTTTAAATACCATCAGCATTTCAACTTTGCCAAATCAACCCCCATACACCTCTTACTTTCTTACTCACCGCAAACCAGTTAAGCCGTATTGGTTTTTGTAGTTCATCCTAACCAAAGCCTTTCTCAAATATATTTTGAACTATTTCTTAGACGGAAAGCATACGAATAACAGGAAGAGTAATTTCATACACTGCCAATATGCCTCCAATACGACTGTAACAGTGCATCAGATCTGAACTTGTATGAAGAAACAACAGAACACAGGACATATAGAGAACAGCACGATCACCATGTGAACATCACTGAACAGATAACATAGCCCTTACAAACAACGCAAGCATTGGACATTAAATAAGTCTGATTTTTAAATGAATGTGCCTCTTCGATCAATGATGGTTTTAGGCGTTCAATAAGCCATCATATATGCACTCTGTTACTAAGCACTCATGCATCCAATCAGCCACCAATTAATTGATTCATTCTTGCATTCATCTACTTTAAAAAAAAACACAAGCTCACACACACAAACTCATCAATCTATGCAAGATAAATTAAAAGACTAAAAGTAGAAAAAGAAAAACATGCTGCTACCTGAACATGG